>NW_019060493.1:244489-319075 GCF_000696155.1 Zootermopsis nevadensis | reverse complement strand
ATGCTACGTCATTGCTCTATCACGTACGCACAGTCGCTTCGCGCAATATAAGGTTTGCTAGCTGTGGGACGAGTGGGAAACTTACTTTTGGGACGCGCCTCGTACAATGCACAGTGAAACACATCTTCTAACAAATACATAGACAGAATTTGTATTTCCATATAAATGGTACTCATTATATACACATGATACTGTATAGAAAGCCAACACGTGAAGTTTAGACAGCTGTTTTAATCCACTACACGATGTTTCCACCAGTGGAAATAAAGGAAAAATAATGGTATAAATACATCGCATAACAGCTCTTGAAGCACAAAACCTTTCTCGGAAGCAAGAACAAATAACATTAAATTGCAAGGATACTGCATTACTACAAAATTTATAGTATATAAACTTACCTTGGATTTTTTTTTAACAAGCGTCTTCCTTTGGTTTACATTTTTGTCAGTTTCACAGATAACCTTGCCTTCATTTCTCTTCTTCAGTCTCACTAAACTTTGGGATTCAAAATCTGAATCATCTTCAGAAGAAATTTCAATTACATCAGTTGTCATTACTGGTACATAACTGTCCTTAAGTTTGTTGCCACTTAAATTATTATTATTATTATTATTCACACCTGCAGTAAGTCTTGGCCGGTTACTCATTCGGCTTGTTAACCAACCACAGTGTTGAACAGGAAATGACTTGCACTGCTTTATTTTTTCATCAGATGCGTTCTGAGGAGGGTTATTTGTATCATGTGGAGATAAAATTACACTTTCATTAGATATTGAAGAAATATTTATTTTCCTGTTTCTTACAAGAGGCTTCATAACTGGTGAATCATCATCTGATGTTGGAGCTCTGCAAGTAACTCTCTCTTTCTCACTGATACCCTTGTTATGCAGTACTGTCCTCTCCGAGCCAAAAGAGACAAGCCAATCTGCCTGGCCCTCAAAATTTTTACTTCTACTCGTTTCCTTCTTCGTGTCACAAAATACAGCGTTGGAAGCAGCATTAGAAACTTCTGCATACTGAATTTCATCCCTTATGATTCTGGATGGACTTTCCCTATCAATATTTCTTCTCTTTGATTCTGCAGATGATTTATCTAGTGAACTTCCTACAATTTTTACTGATAAATTTTCCATGCAAGTAAACTTAGCTGATTCTTTTAACTTATACTTTGAACTCATGCGTGAAAGTAATGGCTTTCTTACTGCAGTGGTTGGCAGACTATTACCGACAACAGATTCAGATATTTTTGGTACTAAGGTTTTAACTGAAGCAACCCCAAAGTCGAGCACTGGATCAACTACTTGTTTTTCTGCAATGCCATCCTCCGACTCAACAACTTCATGGTTCACAGATCTGTCACTATGTGTTTCTGGTACAATGTCCACTGCACACTCTCCCTGAACAATCGCTGAAGTTACTGGTGAGCTCTGTTTACAGGCAGTGAGGGTACAACAATCCACAGCTAAATCAGCAAAAATATCATCATCACTATCACGAAGATAATCATGTTCCAAGTACTCTTCTTCCGATTTCCTATCACCATTTAATGACACATCTTGAACTGCAGGGCATGTCATTTTATTTGTTGGGCTATGAGAATATTTTCTTATCTGAGAACAGACGATTGGACATCCTGGTGATGTGGCATCTGAGGGTTTGTCTTTAAGAGCATAGTTTATTGAATCTGAAGACACATGTGCTATGGTATGTGATTTACTGAATTTGCTGGGTACATCACAGGAGAGGACATTTTCAGAACACTCTTGTACATGTTTACTTCTTTCTTCAGTGGCCATGGCTCCTTCCACTGACTCACATGGCAATACTAACTCTTCAACATCAGTAACAGTGTTCTGCTGTGATGTAACCTGAAATTCTTTCCTGTTCTCCATACTTATCGTCTTACTGACCATACCGAGGAGTTGTGTGACAGTGTACATTGTAGAGTTCAGTGTGGTGCTTGTACAGACTTCTTGATTCCTCAAATGTTCCACCCTTTTTGCATCAGATTCCAAGTTAAAAAGTTCCTGTGTCACACCGAACAAATCAAAGTTAGGTCTTGGTGGACTTGGAACGTTAGATACAAGTGAATTCAACAGTAGCAGGTCTTCACAGTCACCAGCCATGACAGTGTCCACAGACGTCTCACCCTTGACTTCCAGCCGCTGGGTTCTGCTTGAAGTCAAATTTCCCCCTTCTTCTTGTACAGTCCTTAAACATCTTGGGAACAGATTCTTCTTATGAGTTTTTGGTGTTGAGCATACGGGTACTGTCCGTGTTGGTTTGAGAATGACATTCTTTGGCGCAGAACAAAAGATGGGTGACACAGGTGAGAACAAGAGATTACAAGGTTTGTTTGGTGTTTCCTTGGGAGAATGGTTTGTTGAATCTAAACAACTTTCCATCTGTCCACCTCTTAGTGGTAAATGTTCTATGTTACGTGGTTTATTGGCTATGCCTGCTGCAATACTGGAAGGACACATACCTGGAGATTCCTGCACATCTTCCATTTCTCTTTTTGGTGTTATCATACTGTCTCTTCTGCTTTCGATTTCTACTAAATCTGAATTTCTGTATCTATTATGAGGGCAAACGTTCACATCACTGTGTGAAGTCTTTTGATCTACTTCAGGAACTGCCACTTCATCTTTCAAGTTGCCAATGGGATTCCCAGGAAGCAGCTCATCCTCAAACAAGCACTTCTCAAACAGATCGAAGTCCAAATGAAAGTTAATTTTCATGTTCCCGCCATTCTTTTGAGACTGTACCTGACTGGCACTTTCAGGGTTGCAGTCAATGGTAAGTTTTTGTTTGATAACAGAGATGTCAATGTTGTGATCAAAGCCTTCATTAACTGAACCATTTTCCAGGTCCAGAAACTGCCTTAAATCAAATGCATTCACATTAGCCTCAGTGAAATTGTCCAGAGCACATGGATCAAGAGGCTTGTAACATCCACTGTCTTCTGTCTTATTCCTAATGGCAGATGAACAAGCCATTATATGATGGCAGTAAAATAAAGAATTTTTGCAAAAATAGCATAAGTCATGACTAGTTAAATCATTCTTTTCTGGAAAAGCTTTATGTCCACTTATTTTTTCTGCCAAAAAATTATGAGCAATTTCACAACTGTGATCATTACACATTTCTTTCAATTCCATATATGACTTTGCATTCGTTTCTCCATCTGCATTTTCCTTCATATCTTCTGCTGTTGTCTGAAGTAATGGAATGCAGCTTGACTCGACAGCTATGCTTTCAAACTGCACAACTTCAGGTTCAGTATAAGCTTTATCAATCTCTTGGTCCTTATTCACACTGTGTTTCTACAAAATAAGAAACAAGTACAAAATTACATGACATCATAATCCAGAAGATCACAATCCAACTACACCAAAAATTATTCATACACATAAACAAACAATACAACAGATTTGAAGGAACAGCTTGTTATCAGCCTTAAACTACAGAATGTATGCTAGATGACTCAGGCAAGTTATATCCAGTTACAAGATATAAACATGTACAACGCTGTCACGTATGCTTGTGTTGGTGTCATCCGAGAAAACAAGCTCCTCCACCTAGCTGTAGTGATGCAGTGTGAGGGACAGATGTGTGTGCATGTTCTCAGTCTTTTGATGACTATTTTGTATAAATGAGAAAATAAATTTGATGGAGAATTTGCCAGACAGTAGGCTTCAACAAACTGAGCAAAGCAGCATCATGTCAAATGTTTAGAGCATGGAGCTCTGGTAAACAGGCATGAGATACCAGTCTGCTCTCAGGTGTACTGGTAGGGCATGGGGTTCCAGATGGTTTCACGTCTTTCACTGAACCTGTAGTTGACTAAAATTTTGTAAACTATGCCATTATGGTGATGCGACATATCGTGAATTCTAAAATGCCTTAAAAAATTCTGCTGTTACCATAAAAGATTTACTTAATAATAAAACACTCTACACAAGGAACACGTTGTATTCTTCAGAAATCAACTTTAAACCCGAGGCTCCTTGCCAGCTAATCTCCCAAACCTGTTCAAAGTTATTAAGCTCCACTGTGCATGTACATACACATTTATTACACTCCATGGACCCATAAGTTAGTTAGATGACAATAGCATCTGGATAAAATAAATACATATTTAGTACAACTCAAACAATTATGGGCATTTCACATAAAATAAGCATAGGGTTTACATAAAGTAGTAAATTGTTATAAATAAATAAATAAATCCATTACTTACAGTATGTGTAGCCATTATTTGCAAATAAAATCTTTCAACTGTTTCTAACAAACTCCGCACATTAAGCTGTAAAATCTCACCCCACAGACAATATAATATGAGCTTTTAACAGTTGTCGAAAAATTCAATTCAATTCAATTCAATTCAATTCAATTCAATTAATTTATTTACGTGTTTGCCAACAGCAAGAAGCCAATAACAGGCAAACACTGATAATATATACAATAATAGTGAAATAAAAATTAAAAATCTTACACAAACGGATTAACTAAACTTATAAATATACAGTATTAAATATAACTGCCAAGTACAGGCAAACCCAAAATAGAAACAATATTAACACAGAGCAAAAAATGAAGGAATATAAATAAAAACAAAATAATCCACGTAGGGAACACTAATATAATTGTAAAACTTTAAAAAATATAAAAAGACAGATAACCAAGCTAGATCATTTCCCTTGTTGAGAACGTTCGCTCAAGGGAGACAATGTTTGTGCTAAATACGTCCAAAGATTTACATACGTCATTTGCAGCGATGACGCACCTGGCTGAAGGACTATGCCTTAGTGCACTGCTCACACACAGTAATAGCATCTCATATTAAAGTACCAGAAGTGTTGAAAAATTACAGGTAAGTTAACATTTTCTGCTATAAAAACAATAATTCTATGAACACTGAATAACAGATACATACAAGACCTGAATTAAGATGAGTTCCCACTTCACACTCTGAAGTAGGAGACCTAACTCTTCGCTTCACAAAATGTTTGCCCTTCCTCCTTTGTTTTAGCCATATCAAACTGTCCTGTTCCTTGGACAACACACCTGCACAAACAGCAACAATAAACACATTACACCAAGAAACATTTATCTTATTAATTAGTATATTGTTACATTTTATTATTCTATTTTATAAGAAAAAAAATTATGTTGATGGGGATTAACATTATAAGACAGAATGAATGACGAGTTTCCCACACAGTTTTTAAACTAAATAACCATTAATCATGAAAATAATGTCTCTTTTAAACACTGCACCAACTAGAACCACAAAAAGAACTCAGTTATAACTATAATACATTATACAAAAGTCATTAAGGCACTTTAACATACATTAATGATATATCATAAATCTGATATCATAAGCAATTTTGTGGAAGAACTTGACATGCAAACCTAGTAACAGCTGGCACTCTGGAATTGTAAATTCCTATTCTATGTGAAAGTCACCTTCTGTTTGTGCGGACTCTACTGGACACTGTAGGTTTTCAGCATACTGAAGGAGTTCTGTCAGCATTCTACAGTCATCAGTGTGCCTCACCAACACAGAAGATTGCAAAGTCTGTTGCCATTGCAACCATTTTCCGAGGTCCAATTTTTGGGAGTCATCTTGCTGGTTGGAAACCCTGTCCACATTGAAAGCTTGGTGAAGCTCACCTAAACAATTAGCACAAAAAGTACCATTGACTAGACATGAAGTTAGGACACATAACAAATTAACTGATATAAGAAGTTTCTACCTGAAATAATTTCCTGATTATAAAAATTTGTATAATTAGGCTTCTTCTACATAATTTTGAAGTTATTCTTCTCTGTTAAAATATTCAACACACATTTTATTTTCTGCGTTCAGAAGATGGCCAACATGGCTGAAAAGTCATCATAACATTTGAATACTGGATTATTAGGCAGCCTATGAAAAAGGCTGGAAATATGGGAAAGAAAAAAGAACATTGAAGAGGCGTGCCGTGTTTGTCGATTTGTGAAATCGGCTGCTATGTCTTGTCGACAGCAGCTGAATCTCTGTGCAAACTCACCCATGTTCAGCACCACAAAGTTAAATACAGACCTCTAATCACTTTTGTCTTCCTCTACACTGCCCCAGAGGAGGTATCGTGTGTAAAAGTCTCCCAGCAGTAGAAGAGGAGCAGGGACCTGGGAGAAAAAGTCCTTGAGATCTGCCAAGCTAACAATAGTGTGGGTGGGAGCGTTGTGTCAAAGAGCTCAGGGAGCGACAGGTTAGTCAACCTATCTTGGAGTCGAGCTGTCACTGGTGGAGTAATATGCTAGAGTATGCTTGAACAAAGTGGTTTATTACATGTGAAGAATATCCTTTCCAGCAGTTTTGCTGCTTAAGGCTGTAGCAATAGCTAGCATCTTACTAGAAGCAATGTACCATCCAAGAACGATTAAACAGAGCTTTGAATCCAGTGAGTTAGGAGAGTATTCTATTGTCAGTTCTGATTTCAACAAGAAGTGGCAAAGTCAACAGCCAAGAAGCATTCTTCACAGGTCGTGTAATTTGGTCAAGCACCTACTCAATGTAAAATTGGTCATTGTCCTATATGGGTTCTTCTGTGTCAATATCATGAGAAATAACGGTACTCAACATCTAAAATAAGACAAAGACTCAGTCACCTTCTGATGTTTGTTTGGGTCTGGTTAAGAAGATGACAGGCACAAAGAAACTATATTAATTAGTCTCCCCTCCAGAAGGTATGACATCAGCCTGCCATCAGGTGGGCAGAAAAGGAAGGGCACAGAGTACCATCACCCCCAATCTCAGGAATCATGTCAGAGAAGAAAAGCCTCACTGGGAAGCACCAAAATGCAAGATCATATTTTGGCAAACATGACATTAAGACTTTACCATGTTCCCTTTCACACTATCTCATGCACAACAAACCTGTAGGGAAGGCAGCAGAGTGCCAGACTCCTTGGAGCCTACAAGAGTCTACATGAATTGAGATCAGGTATTTTATCCCTGATCTTGCAGCGGGGGCAGTGAGAAGGGTGCATTTAATATTCACTTCTAAGCTCTTCATGGGGACATACATTTTGGAGTTTGTGCTGAAGACCATATGGCAAGACCACGGAGACAGGACATATCCCTCCTGGCGAGGCAAAAGTTTCTAAACCTCTAAACTTACAGAGCCTTTAATCTACATACTGAGAATACATACAGAAGTAAAGAGGAAGCTATCACATGTGCAGCACAGTTCAGACATGGCAGGTGTGTTAATCTTGAAAAGGGGCCAGCCGAGAAGACTAAAGAGATGCTTATTGGTACGGCACAGATGATGCATGAAAATGGTGGAAGGTAAGACGATGGATGGAATCGACATTTCCACCTCCCACATCAGGATGTGGACCGACCTACCTTGACGCAGCATTTTATGCAGAATAAATAGACTGGTACTAGCAGAATCAGAAAAGACTGCTGTGCAGTTGGCTTAGGCCTCATGCAAAACAGCGATGCCTGAAGTTAGCAAATATAATATATACTGAGCTTCACAGGCAAACAAACACATAAGAGACACGAGTCGTCAGAAACGTAAAGTTGTATAGTATAATAGTAATATGGGAAAGACTATAAACAGATATAGAAAGAAAATATGAATTAGTCTTTTATATGTAAAGCACACTTACGTTTTCCTTTTGAATGTAGTTCCTCCATGTCTCGAAACCTATCAAATGCTGGAACTGTTCTTCCACCCCAAAAATCTGCTAGCTCATCCTCTGTGCAGTATGGTGAGCTTACTTCCTTCCTTCTCAGTCCTACACCAAGTTAAAACAGAGAATACGTAGATCTCATGTAAGAAACAAGTATGTGGATCTTGGATAGCCAAGAAATGAAGGAACATTTGCATTCAATACATGTTTACAGGCAAGTCTATAACCTCTAAACACTGAGAAATACTTACAACTTTATGTTCCTTATGGAGCTATGGATAAGAACACTAAACGGAGAAAAGCCTTAAATGGAGGTCTCCACAAGAACCTATTATTACATGCAAGCTTATGAGTCATCCACCAATACAACATACAGTGTACCATACTCTTACGTATGAGACTATGACCTAATGCAGCACGGCTGGAAGGAGTCTGTTGCAAAGTGGTAAAGTGTTCTCACCCACACTCACCAACTCACCAAAACAAGACCGCCCATACAAGCACACGCGCGCACAATTTAATTTTTACATGTTGCAATTAACAACATCAAACAAACCACTGATCTGGAAACTTTTTGAATGTATTCTGCACATAATCAAAGCATATACAGATTTATGGGAATACACACCACATCAAACTTTTGGGAAGAAAATTAAAATAAATAAAATGTCATTTACAAGCCTTATCGAAGTTTTAAAATCAATTAAAATTTTTGAAGTTCAAATGACAGTGACTATAGTGATATGATGACAACCACTTTACCTTTTCTGTTTATCCACCATAGTTTAGGGAACTGCCTCCCCCCCAACCTCTCTCTCTCTATACATATATTTATTTATATGTTTATAACAAGAAAGAAAGAGAAATAACACCCGCAGACTGCTAAAATAATCGCACCACATTCTTTTCCCCACCTCAAGCAGTGCTTCTAGCATAACATTTCAGCTGAATTTGATAACTAGGATATTTAGATGAAATATAGATGCATTACTGACAAAAGTAGAGAATACAGCTACTCACTGTGGTAACTGATGAGCCCAGACCTAGAGAACTATAGAAGAAAACAGAAACTTGTGTGAATAGTACAGGTAGCCCTTGATTTACGCCGGGGATACGTTCCTGGACGAACCGGTGTAAACTGAAACTCTCTTATAATGTAAATCAATGGGAAGTCAATGACGTGTGTTCCCAGCACCCAAACATTGACGAGTAATACAATGGAATTACATTTAAAGCTCTGAAATAACGTAAATAAAATAAATGGAATTTAAAAAATATATTTTATACACTTACAATCAGCAATTCGTTGGTCCCAGCGATTGACTGTGATTCTTTCATGTGATTGATGTGTACAGTCATCTCTGCTGTTATGCGATAGTTGCATTCATGTAAGACGCCGACCTATAGAAAATCGTGTAGTAAAAATAACCCCGGTACCTCCGCAGAGATTAAATTAGCCCTTTGAAAGTTTAAAGTGCCAGGAATGAAATTGCATAGGAGCAAACTCGCATATGCAAAAGTTTGAATTTCACAAACAGCTTTTATCGATTCATCGATCTCATTGGAGCAAATTCGCGTTAACGAAACATACGTAATTACAGAGATGACTGTATTTATAATTTTTATTCAAAATCAGCGATGTAAGAATTACGATTTAGTATAAGAATCAGTACGAGACACATTTCAAAACGTTATAAATAATAGTAAAATATATTTTTTCCACTTTTTTACTTGCTGGTTTCAAAATTGGCGTTATTCTGAATTGGCGCAAATCGAGGGCTACCTGTTTATGGACGGAACAAACCTGAACTATGTGCACTGCACACGATTCAGAACTTACCTATTACCTTACTGTTACTTGGATTCCCCATCAGTTTTCGAATATCCTGAAGCCTCTGCTTCTTTTTGTTTAAATATGTCTCTGCATCAGTGGGTACTGTGATGAACATACGGTGACACTGAGGCTCAATACCTGGTGGGATCATTCTTGGATTATTCCCGTACATATGGGCTCTGATGGAGCTCCCTTCAAGAAGTTTCTTGTTCATTGTCTGGTTCTGGTACATACTTGTCTTAAAATTCTGTCAACAAAGAACTACATAGGGTAAGACACTGCAGCCGAACAAGCACCTTTGGTGTCCAAAACTCAAGAGTATTGTGCACACAGAGAGGAAGCAGATTACTTTATTGCTCAAAGTTTTTCTTTTTTATTTAAAGATCACTTGTGGGAAAGTATATGCAGGACAGAGGGGCTGATTCGCAGAACCATTTTGCAAGAACACATATGACATCTATCCTTGTTTTAGTCAGAGAAATACAGTGGCAGAACAAAGTCAAGAATATTGGTTCTTCATTCAACATTAATGTGGCTGATCACCATAGAAGATTTCAGTGCAAAATGGCAGAATGGTAACTGTGTAGTGAGACTGCAGAGATGAGTCCAAAACAATACTAAAATTCCATTCATTACAGAAGTCATTATACAAAGTACAATCCAAGGGCATTAATCATCCAAAACCAGAGTTCCTACTATCCACATTTAGGACACGTACAGAATGCTCCTTGCCTTCAGTAACCAGCATCACAATGCGGCCTTCACGCTGGCGCCCAGTCCGCCCCATTCTCTGCACGAGCCGGATAGGAGACTTGTGTGCATCAAAGCACACAATGAGATCAACTTCACCAATATCCAGACCTTCTTCCCCCACACAAGTGGAGATGAGTGTATTGTAGCCTCCTGCCTTGAACTTATGCATTACCTGTAACATATACAATGAACTACAATAAAATAAAATTAAAAAACTTATTACATAATGAACCAAGAAGCAGTACTTATAAGAGCAATAATGCATGTATGATACCAGATATTTTAGACATTCACTTGCACTTTCACAATGAATAATACTAGCACTCGCTGATAAAAACAAGAAGAAAAGAAAAAACCTTATCATATGCTGCTGAAAATCTTCTTCATATATGGCAATTGTGGCCTTTTGGATTGTGTTAAGTAGCCTTGTGGCGGTAACCAACATTTTGAAGGAACCTACCACCTCCGCCTTTAGGGCTGAAGTTTGTCAGATCGGGAATAAGAACTGTATCCAGAGGAAAAGGAGGAAGATGGCGGTAACCAACATTTTGAAGGAACCTACCACCTCCGCCTTTAGGGCTGAAGTTTGTCAGATCGGGAATAAGAACTGTATCCAGAGGAAAAGGAGGAAGATGGCGGTAACCAACATTTTGAAGGAACCTACCACCTCCGCCTTTAGGGCTGAAGTTTGTCAGATCGGGAATAAGAACTGTATCCAGAGGAAAAGGAGGAAGATGGCGGTAACCAACATTTTGAAGGAACCTACCACCTCCGCCTTTAGGGCTGAAGTTTGTCAGATCGGGAATAAGAACTGTATCCAGAGGAAAAGGAGGAAGATGGCGGTAACCAACATTTTGAAGGAACCTACCACCTCCGCCTTTAGGGCTGAAGTTTGTCAGATCGGGAATAAGAACTGTATCCAGAGGAAAAGGAGGAAGATGGCGGTAACCAACATTTTGAAGGAACCTACCACCTCCGCCTTTAGGGCTGAAGTTTGTCAGATCGGGAATAAGAACTGTATCCAGAGGAAAAGGAGGAAGATGGCGGTAACCAACATTTTGAAGGAACCTACCACCTCCGCCTTTAGGGCTGAAGTTTGTCAGATCGGGAATAAGAACTGTATCCAGAGGAAAAGGAGGAAGATGGCGGTAACCAACATTTTGAAGGAACCTACCACCTCCGCCTTTAGGGCTGAAGTTTGTCAGATCGGGAATAAGAACTGTATCCAGAGGAAAAGGAGGAAGATGGCGGTAACCAACATTTTGAAGGAACCTACCACCTCCGCCTTTAGGGCTGAAGTTTGTCAGGTTGGGAATAAGAACTGTTTCTAGAGGAAAAGGAGGATGATGGCCAATGGGAATGGTAAGAAAAGGGAACGGGAAGGTGAATAAGAGGCCGCGAGCCTCCAAACTGACAAAACAAAACATCTGATCATTCTACCACATCTGACTGCCTCGTTTTTCCATTTTGATGAACAAACAGATGGAATTGCCATGTGTTCATTCCCATTACCTTTGTCTGTTAATTTCGTCATGGAGGACTTCAAAGAATATGAACTCAATAGGACAATCCCTAATCCCTTCTGCTCATTCTGACATGTTCATAATCTCCATCACAACAGCCAAATCACCATGGAGACAGAGGGTCATATCACCTTCCTGAACATTGATGTATATAGCAAACAAGATGGCTCCTTGGGACACAGAGTGCACACAAAGCCCACCAACACAAAACAACAAAAACAAAAATGTTAGGAAAAGAAAAAGGTGAAAATGGTACCTGAGTAAATACAGGCCTGCATGCATCATCACCCCCTTCCCACAAAACAAAAACTAAACATTACTTTTGCTTACCTTAAGTTGCTGTTTTTGAGTAAAGCCCTTAGAGTTCTTGCCAGTCGATGATTGACCCACAAAGGTCATTGGTTTAATTAAAGGGTGGTGCTTTTGCAGGATATGGCACACTTCAATAACAATGTCACGATACTGAAAAATTAAAAGTTGCCCTCTGATGTAATCATCCTGCGTTAAAAAAAACTGCATATTCCGATATTATTTCTCCCAATGTCACTTTTCAAAAGTGTTATGCACACATGCAGACACACACACACACATAATACCACACAGTATTGAATTAGTTAAGCATTAGGATAGAATGGTTACTGAAATGGCCTTATAATTTTGAGACATGAGACATCTGCATTTTGTAACTGTTGCCTCCATCACCAAGTGGTAATGGCCCACAACTGGGACCATCATGGTCTATTTGACATCCTGTATCTGGAGAAGTAAATTATCAGTTAGACTCGTATAATGTTGGTTAGTAACAAAGACAGTTTACTTTCGTTCTCTAAACTCTTCGCGTACATTGTTCACTTCACACTTCGCCTGTAACACCTACAAATGAAGATACTAAGCAAGTTTAAATCCATTTAATAAGAGTGCACTTAAAGAACCAAGAACTAACCTGACAGAATATCATGGCTCGGGTGACAACATTCTTCTCCTGGAAACTTTTAAAATGATGCACCACAATGTCTTGCAGCTTCTCCACCTTTGGATGCGAGTACACATATGATGCTGATTCCTGTCCACTATGTGGCTGACGAAAAGAACGAGAAAAAAGGATAAAATTAATCTTGACAGGCATATTTAATAATATATAAAGACACATAAGAAGCATATTGTTTTTTGACATTTTGACATAAATACGTCTATAAGGAAGGGTCATTCGGCAAAAAAGGGAAACGAAAAAGTGTAACTTCATTGTTATGTTACCTAGGAAACAAACCTCATCTGTTTACTCAGCATTGTTGTTACCTAGGAAACGTTACATTACATTAAAATACATTACTTTACATTACATTCAGCTACCACAGACCCATTTTAAGCGTAACTAATTGAAGTTGATTAAGCAAAGTCTTAATCAAACTTTACTCAATTGTAAAGCGGGTATGGAACCATGGTTCCACTATCACTTTTTATCCCCTAACCCAATGACATACTGACTTATATAACTCACTCATTTAATAATGAAAGAAAAAAGAAATGTTCCATACCATCACAATCACAAGATGAACTATCACTAGCAACTTCTTGACACTCTTCGCCCACAACATGAGCGCTGTAACACTTCTATTGAGACATGCGACTACTAAATATTTCTGCGCTAGTACCTGCTGTTTATGCTGCATTTCATCAAACACCAATAGTACTTACAAATGGCATGGACGTGTCAGGCTCAGGGTCCACTTGGTTGTCTGGTCCAAGCTTTTCCCTCAATTCATCCAGTAACTTCTCTAAATCACTCTCATTCTTTAGATACGCGTGAACAACTGCCGTTCCTCGATTTTCATTTAACACGCCTGCAATACAGAACCAATCTCATGACTGCTCAAAAAGATTCTCTTTCATCCTAAATGGAATGAATCTCACAACGATAATTTTACAGATTAATTAATGCAGGTAGGAAAATAATTATTCTATTTTGAAGTGGTTACCTGAAGATATGAAAACAACAAAGAATAAATAAACATTCTCAATTCTTGTACTTGCAATTAACAGCTTATTACAAGTCGTCCTTTATAAGAACAAGTCACTGTTGCTGCTTCAACATGTCAACTTATATCACAAGTACTTGTCACAAAAACAATAAAGAATGTAAAGTAAATAAATAAAACATACATCACCTTATACACTGATTCTAAATATCATAGTTGAAAGTACTGGTCTACCATTACAAAGAACCTATCTTAATTGTTTTTGTCCTCCAAAATGGCAAATGACCCGAAATTCAATCCACAGCATCTTCTACTTTGCCCTATGGCGAGCCCCCGACTTCAAAGAGGTCCAAGTACTCTGTCATAGTCTGAATTTATGCACATATGAAAATTCTGAAACAGTGGCTGCTAATGAAATTTTACTACATCAAAGATCTTATTATCAAAACTCAAAGTAGGAAAAATGCTACATTTCCTTTAAGGTCTGTTATCCATATCAGTACATACCAACCAAAAACTTATGAAATGAGCGTAGACCATACAGTGAGAGTAACTCCAGTGAATGTAAAAGAGTTATGCACACAGCAAATCTTGCCTCGATGTGTCCAGACTGTGCTCGTAGTATATGTGATGGAGGATTCTGACGGAACATGTCTCTGGCTTTCAGTATCTACAGGGAAGAAACAATATAGCATTTACACAAAAATTAATAGTTCCAACATAGACATAAATACACACAAAATAAAACTCGCGTTGTGCTAATCACTGACAGTAAATGCTAACTCCATGGAGTGAAGAAATTCTTGAGAAGCTATCAGTACACTCATTTAGGCAAGAAATCCCCTGCCCTTTATGAAACCCAAAGGCTCAACCAGTAACTATCCTGAGTTAAATGGATCCAATCTATACCCACAAACCATACATCCAAAATTTCCATCTGAATAAAACCCTCCCACTGATATTTAAGTCTTCTGAGTGGTCTCTACCTTCAGGATTTCCAACAAAAGTTTTAAATTTCCATAACAGCTTATCTATTACAAATCATACACCAAAGTTTTCTCAATACTGTAAACCGGTCGACCCCAAACTTCGTGATGCCATGGAACCTCTTCGGACCCAGTGCAATGTCAACAGAACCCTATGAAGGCTACGAAAGAAGGAAGACTGACTGTATAAATATCAAAATGTACAAACGCATATCAGTACTATATTCCAGGACAACTTTACAGTTCAATTTCCAAATCTGGTATGGAATTCACAGAAACAAAATATTAAAGATTAGTAACTGAACACAGCTTACACCTTTTCAGGCTTCATCTGATGATGTTTCCAGTGTCTCAGATAATTTTCCTATGGAGATTCTGGCTCCAAATAATGCAATTATTTACCATACATTTTGGTAATGTTTGCCACTCACATGCCATCTGTATAAACACTAATGAAAACCCTGTCAGCTTCTTATTGCCATTTAACTCTGGTGAGGTCTCATCACAGAACTCTTGAGATTCTGTGGAACACAGTCCGAGATTTACTATGACAAACCACACGTCTCCTTCTCGCAAAAATACGTACCCCAAACTTTGTGCGCTCTGCCATACAGGACTTTATGCATTCTTAAGAAACCCAAATGTCTGTCAAGTATCTGCAAAATAAAAATAAATAAATAAATCAACCTCCAACTTCTTAAAGTTTCTGTCCCTTCTATTAAGGTTCTTTTTTATACAGAGAATGGCATGAGAGATCACACTCTAAGTGACTTTTGGTGTCAGCCAAACGTATTTTATAAACTGTGATAAATTTTAGCCATCTCTGAACAAGATCTCTTTCATACCGTCTCCTCTGTATAAGTTTACCTGTGTATAATTAAAACAAGACGGATTCTAAAACTCATATTCAAGAACCAAAGGTCACTTAAAATTTTTCACATTTCTAAAATTGTAGTTTCTGATATGCAAAGCTGCATGTAAGTGCATTCAGTATTTGTAGGTACAGTTTAAATGTTTGGCTACAGTGAGTCTGTTATCATCAGTTGCCATGACAGCAACTGCGCATTCTCTGAGTCAATATTCTTAAGGCATAAATGACTCAAACATCACTACAATAATTTTTTTAAGGGAACAAGGTAGTGTAGTATATTATTTTCTAACAACACAAATTAAATGTTTATACACTCTACAGGCTACGAATACATGCATTTTGAGGTTACAAAGTTTTTTATTCAGTAACATTTTTAAGTTTGCAAGTCTTTATGCCAATCTGCACATTTGCCATTACTCTGATTCAACTACAGACATCCATGTTGTAAATGGGCTGTTTTCCTTAAAATAGTGTATATCATGCCAAAAGATAGGTCTCAATACATTTAATCCTTTGACTGTCATGAGAAAGCCAAGACTGTATGGTAGTATTTACAGGTACTCGGAAAGAAAAGTTTCCTACCCTGCAAAATCCATTTTTCTGAGAAAGGAGAATCTTAATCCACATTTCAATCAACATAATTTTGACTCTTAAATATGTGTTCAATGACAGAAGAAAATATGCTTTACCACGGCACACAGAACACCATTTTCTTTTCTGCTAGACACAGTACCACACCACCTTTCCTGCTTTTTGGAAGTTCTTCTCCAAGCGCAGTATACAGATTGTCTTCTGTCCCATGTGCAACGCCGAAGACCCTTTCTCTTCTTTCAGAGAACTGTTCATTACCCAAAACCTTGATTACAATGGAATTAAACTGAAATCAAGACAGTTTTCTCTGATGTGTACCCACTGCAGAGAAATGACCGGGTTCAAAACCTGGTCAACTGGTGATGTTAGGAAGAATACACTGTATTTATTTAAAATAGAAACTTAAAGAATAAGAAAGCAGCCATGTGCAATTGTTAACACTAATCAAAACCCCAAGTTTGGAAACCAGCATCAGTGTAGATGGACTGAGAAACAACACACCCTACTTTAATACATAACAGTCAATGCCTGACTGGACAATTGCGTTGTTTGTGAAATGTGGGAAAAAATTTAAATCAAGTTCTGATGGTGGTGACCACGAGTTACAATGGCACCTATGGTGGAGTCTGGTAAAGTCTGCTTCTGGTGTCGTTGGTTCTGTGTTGTTTGGCAGTAATCTCGCATCAGTCTCTATGAAGATGTTTTCACAATTAATTTTGAAATTGTATAAATTTTGCACTTTCATCATGATACGTAAAGATAAATTTTTACTGCTCAACAAAAAAAGTGTCATTCCCATCAACTTTGATGGGTCATACGTTGTTTCTAGTGTAAATAACAACAGCACATCTTCAACGCAAGACGTATTAGCTTTGGTATTAGGAGCTTTAAAGCAAGTGCTGCTGGAAAATACTTTTAATATGTATTGACTTTAATAACAGCCATTTTCTGTGGGGAAGAAAATAACCTACTATAATAGCATAGAACACAATGTTTATCCCATAAAGCTATACAAATTTTGGCCATATTGCTTATAAACCAATGAATATTTAATAAGGTGCTTTTATATATGTTAAGCAAACTAGTTAACATAGCATAAAACTACAATTTTGGATGAAATGCAGGTCTAAATAGAAGATAATAAAAGTCTAATGAGAAGACAGAACGGTACAACAGAAATAAAAGATACTTTTCTTATAAATATCCATAAAACTATAGTTATATCTACGCTGATCAATCATTTACAATACATGCAACAGTGATACACAGTAAAAGACAAGAGGACAAACATACCAGCATGAAACGTTCCCTAACACTTGACAGATAAGTCCCAAGAGACACAACAACAGTCTCGACATGGCGCTTATGTGTAAAAACTGTTACATCTGGAGAATCTTCATTACGAAGTTCCATGTGTGATATCATCAAATTTCTCACAATCTGGAAAAGAGTAATATTTAACCAAGAATAAGTAGTGAACTGAAGATTCTACATTTCCTTTCTACAAATAACCAAACCTGTTGCATAAGTCACAAAATCACCCCTCATTTCTTATAGTCCTGAATATTTTCTGAATGTCAGACAAATCCTGCAAAAGCAAGTAACTCCAATTTTTATCCTGCATACAAAAAGAGAGAGAGAGAAGACAAAATGAGTAAGTCAAAGACTGTATATTATACAGTCTGACTGAAGATTATGTACATATTTTATGGAAAAGATAGACCAAACAATGTTTATATGAAAGTTGAGAATTCTATAAAACACAGTATCTAGGCCGCTTTGTGAAGATAACCGCAACATTCCTCTGACAAAGTTCCAACAAAGGAGATGTTACACCACTGACTAAACAAACCTGTGTAACAGCGTGAAAGTTACATCCTGGAGTTGCTGACAGCGCCAACACACGGAAATTGTTGTTCAAAGGCAACAAGGCCTTCATCACCTAAACATATCAACACCAGTTTCGAGTAGACACGTATACAAGAGGTGATATTGAGATATTTGTTGCAATTGTCAATTCCCATGGAATCAGGGGTCAGCACCACAACTTAGATTGACAACCAAGTGTTGAAGACAGACGGTTTTGTGGGATATTGTGCCACAAAATCTTGTAGAAGATGACAGACATTTCAGAGGCACTTACTTCCTCCATCATCAGGATGGAGACAGAGCACAAGGTGCAATATCCCAGAAGGCTGTAACCTTCATGCTCACTGCCGTGAATTCTCAAAAAAGGGCTAATACTAACCTGGCAATATGAATAGTTTCCCAGTGCCTTGTGAGCTTCATCCACTACCACACACTTAATGCTCGCAGCTGGACACAGATCAGAAGTCAAATCATTTGTTAACACTTGAGGTGTCAGAAAGAAGACCCGCTTCCTCTTCCAAGCCACAGCCCGCTCTGGAGGAGACATGGAACCTGCACACATCACTCACACATAATACTTCTGTTCTCGTTCTCTAAGGCTAGCCAACATTTCAAACTGCATACAGTGACAATACAAATCTGAAGCTTCTACATTCTCATAGTCTTTGTTCACATCAATATATACTTTCTTTCACTATTTAGGATTTGAGTTTTTCATGGCAGTGGGTCCAAAGATGGCTATCTTCTGAGTTGTTGCACCAGTAATCTGGTAGACTGCATACAGTGACAATACAAATCTGAAGTTTCTACATACTCATAGACTTTGTTCACATCAATATATACTTTCTTTCACTATTTAGGATTTGAGTTTTTCATGGCAGTGGGTCCAAAGATGGCTATCTTCTGAGTTGTTACACCAGTAATCTGGTAGAAGTTTAGCAATGTTTGATGATGGAGGCAGCAAGGAAATCTGTGATGCCAGTAAACTTCTACCAGACTACACAGTGTAACAACCCAAAAGACAGTCACGTTTTATAAATCTATTTATTATAAATCAATTAAAAGACTGAATGTTCTTGGATGGAATCCTTTATAGTGCTCCCCCCTTTTTTCCATCCTCATTTCCTTGTCTTTGGTGATCTCTCTGTTGGTCCCCAAGGAGGGCCGTCCCCTATTCTCTGTCCCCTGAATGTCCAGGCTACATCTGACTCCCCACCCCACCCCTTCTGGCCAAACTGGTCTGCCCTTCTTCCACTAGCTCCCCAACTCTCATCAAATCTTTGCATTTTTCTCTGTTAGTCCAGACAAGGTTCTTCATTATCCAACTGGTTCCTACATCTCAAACTGATTCCTCATGCATGGCTTACTCACTAGCCTGATGATGGAGGCTGCAAACACCTCTGAAACATCAATGAACTTCCACCACACTACATGGCGCAACAACCCAGAAAACAGTCATCTTCATACTTTCCGTCATGAGAATCTGAAATCTCATGCTCTCTAATACTACTTTTGACATTTCTTTAACACATTTTATTTTGTCTAGTTTCTCCCTTATATATTATTCACCATAATATAAATGGAAATATGTACTCCATAAAGTACACCAAAATTCCAAAATTGTTCTTCATACCGTATTCTACCTAAGATGCTTCCACATTCTGTAAGTTGTCTATCAACCAACCCTTTGCATCCATCTCTGTCTTCCCATGGTCACTCCTCAATTTATTTCCATTTTCATCCTCCTCTGCATGAAATATTTCTTAACCTGCTGTTTCCATGTGGATTTTAACCTCTCTCCTAGATGTTCAGCCCTGATGACTGAGGCAGTATGTTTCTAAAAAATTATGATCTCTACCTACAAGTACACATGGCGTTATGACCCAGAAGACAAACGCCGACAACTTCTCTACTCTGAGAAACTGAGGTCTAAGTTAATCATTACCTGTAACCTCAGCTGTATCATCCTTTGGTATTCCCATTACTTTATAACATGATTCAATCTGCTGATGGACTAGTGGTTTAGTGGGTGCCATGAAAATCACCTTTCCTCGTGGGAACCACCGATAGAAGTTGTACATCACCACAGCCGCAATGAAAGTTTTACCAAGACCTACAAAAACGAATCACTCAACACAATAACCAAAACGACTTATTTTTAAAATTTACGAGCACTCGCTTTCAGTAAACAGCAAGTAGAATATTGCTTTATTTCTAACCACAGCAAAATCTCGTTACTACAAACAAGAAGGGACCTCAAAGCATACAATTGACATTTATATTTTAATTATGCCTACCACTTTTCACTGAAGACCTGTACCAACAGATGAACATCAAAATATCATTTCATTGTACAACCTGTAATGGACCAGCCACCTCATATCAGGAATATGCAGGCTGAGATCCTGACCCATGAATCACAGGCGTTCCATAAACAGTCGGATGTCAACACTATTCCTACACAATACTGTTGCAAACATAACATGCATGTAAGTCATTTTAAAACAAGGAGGAACCCCCACCCCCTCCAAGCACCCTAGGATTCCCAATTCTTTTGATCACTAAGGAAGCTCTCTGAAGGAAAACATTTCTAAAGTGATGACAAGGTGAATGCTGAAATGTAATGGTGGGTGCAGATACCGAGTCCTGATTCCTTCTCCACGAAAAACATTCAGGTATCACAGAAACAAATGTCTCACTCACCCTGACAACTGCATGTAAAATTAGAGGGTTTGTCTGTTCTGCTTTTGAACATGAATGCTTAACCCTGCTGGCATCTATTACAAAATAATAAATAATAGTGTAACACCCACAGAAGTTTCTTACTGAACAGCCCTAACTTCAACATTTCTTAACAAATAACGCTAAAATCTTTTTAATATCTCATTCTAACCTGTGGGCAAGCTGACTAATGTATTCTTAAACAGACAACACTTCACAATGTCATATTGGTACTGTCTCACAGGATAATTTGTGGGATATATCCAAATATGTCCAGCTGAAAGATCAAAGCCTTCTGCATCTTTTCCTTCGTAGAGAATAGATTTTGATGTTGTTTGTAACAGATGTTCTGCGGAGACATTAGTTGTGCTGAAACATACATTTCAGTAAACACTGTTAACACATTTTATTCTTCTGATGCCCTTAAGTCTGTCTGTCTGACACACACAGCCACAACTCTAAAATGCATTGGTAATATGTAGTCACAGTCTGTAGCAACGTAGGCAATTCAGTACCTAAGAGACAGGCTCTCTTTTAGTTTGTAGTCTTAAAATGTGACCACTTTTTTACTTTAATTATTTTCATTACATGGATTTTAGAAATATAATAAAAACAATTATATTACTTTGCCAACACGGCTTCATCATGACAATGAGGAAGGGGAAATAAAAATATTTCTGGATAATGTTTTTTAAAAGTGATGAGTGTATTGCTAAATAAAGCATAGATAAATATTTTATGAGGTCAACATATAATGAATCCTGTGTAAACAATCACAAAACAAGTAATGTAACAGAGGGCAATAAGACTGAAGCTGTGCCCATGAAGTCGCACATACTAAATGCATAAATCATCATAAACTAAAAGGGAACGGAAATGGACAACAAATAATACTGTAGCATTTCAAAGAATTCAAAAGATTCTAAATCAAGGTCACCATTAGAATTCAATTCTAAAGGCTTTTGACGATGGTAGATTACACTTAAAATTATTCATTGTCCAGTGACAGAGACTAGCTCTAAGGGACCCAACAGAGTAGGTACCTCTCACCTGAAGATGGAGACAGAACCAGCCTCTGAAACATCGTGGATTTTAAAGAATAGACGATGGAAAAAGTCCTGACAATGAATACTCACCTTTAGAGCTCAGGATATTTTCAGGGATCCTTTGTTGGCTATGATTTCAGAGTAGACAAACAATTAACAAAAGTCAGGTAGAAAAACAAAGTATAAATTTAAAGATGACAAGCGCTTCAACATTTCTTTGAATGAAATGAAGGCTCATCTTCCATTCGTAATTTTAAATTGTACTCACAGGGAAAAAAACAGTTGGGCCAATTAAAAAATGTTTGTCACCACGCAGTTCAGTATCCTCTGTATTCCTATTGACTACCTAAAAATGTAAAGATTAAAATACACAAAACTATAATTTTACCTGCTGTTTTGTATGTTTGTTCACTAAGGTCTAGTCCCCAGTGCCTACTGCTCTGCCCCCATGGGTCTTGTCTCTTGCATCTTGGCCATCAGGCCTGGACACCCCTGTGCTTAGAGCCTCCTGGTTTCATTAATATAAACTGAGATCGTTGTTGAAACTCACTGTTGTGATAGTGTGAACCAAGATCACTAAACTAACTAACTAGATGGCTTACCGAACCTGAAGGTTCATCACCGAACTAACCAAAGCCCTCCACCGGAACTTGTCCTGGGCCAACAAAATCCAGTCTCCTTTGACTCCTATCTCCCATTGATCCCGTCTGACATTATCGTCCCATCTACGTCTAGGTCTCCCCAGCGGTCTCTTCCCCTCAGGCTTCCCCACCAATACCCGGTGCACACCTCTTGTCCCATCCATGCGCGCTACATGCCCCGCTCACCGTAAAAAAAGCACCATTACGAACAAATTAACTAAGCCTCGGACCAGGACGGACTCTTGGGCACCAAGATCACTATTGGAGCAAATGTTTGCAACAACTGAACTGACACTGTTGGAACAGTCAAAATGTGAACAGAAACCATTGATGGATCACACTGTCATAACAATGTCCTCAAATCACACTGCAACGATGACCCTGGATATTGATGTTGCCTTTGATACCACTGCTACATTTGTAATTCCCTTGGTTGTCCTGCTGATGACAACATCCCTGATGTGGCATTAACACCTTTTGAATTTCAGTGCACTCCAAACTGCACACCTTTCCAATTCTGTTTATAAATACCTGCACCAGACTCATACCTGGAAAATGCATCATCCTGGCTTGTTCCTGGTTTCGCAGTTTGACTTTTCTCATCTATGAGCTGCGATTGTCTCAGCGGTATTTCTACCTCCCTATAGTGTCTGCAACAAAATATTCTCTCAGAATTACTGGAACAGAATGTGAGGTAATTATGAAAGAATCACTATATACTTCTAGAACATTAAATAATCTTAACTCCTTTATATCATTACTCACACCTCTGATTGGCGAATGATGATTAATGAATAGCTTGATTTCCGTATAATGAAGTTGTTTTGATATTTACTTAGGTTAGTTTTTGGCACATGAAGGTTATACTTGTACTTTGTATTTATGTTGTGCATGTGTGTGTGGGTTTGACAGATATATAATTGAAACTTATTTTTCAACGTACTCGAAATTAAATCGTAATGCTACTGTACCTAAGGCTTTCTTCCAGAGCTCTTGCCAATAACTTGTCTTCCGCCTCATCTTCCAACAAAATATTGTCAGCTGGCATATCATCATAAAACTCATTGTCGTTCATTAAGTAACGGTTACAAAGTAATCCAATAAACGATTGTACAAAATTGCTTCGAATTAAGAAACCATTATTTCATTTCTTTACACCATCCCTCACCGCTCTGCCTAACAACATATCAGACAAAAATATACGACAGTATAACTACTCATTGCGGTACATACAAACCACGCATTGCCAACATGCGACACAAACTACAGTTGCTATTTCTTCTTAATTAGTTCTAATCGGTAGCGGTTGGTGGCAGCACAAACTTGATCCGTACTATGCTGGCATCTATTGAGTGATGCATAAACTTGATTCTATATTAGTTCTAATCGGTAGCGACTGGTGGCAGCACAAACTTGATCCGTACTATGCTGGCATCTATTGAGTGATGCATAAACTTGATTCTATATTAGTTCTAATCGGTAGCGACTGGTGGCAGCACAAACTTGATCCGTACTATGCTGGCATCTATTGAGTGATGCATAAACTTGATTCTATATTAGTTCTAATCGGTAGCGACTGGTGGCAGCACAAACTTGATCCGTACTATGCTGGCATCTATTGAGTGATGCATAAACTTGATTGTATATTAATTCAAATCGGTAGCGACTGGTGGCAGCACAAACTTGATCCGTACTATGCCGCCATCTATTGAGTGATGCATAAACTTGATTCTATATTAGTTCCAATCGGTTGCGATTGGTGGCAGCACAAACTTGATCCATACTATGCTGCCATCTATTGAGTGATGCATAAACTCAATTGTACATTAGTTCCAATCGGTTTCGATTGGTGGCAGCACAAACTTGATCCGTACTATGCTGCCATCTATTGAGTGATGCAGAAACTTGATTCTATATTAGTTCTAATCGTTAGCGATTGGTGGCAGCACAAACTTAATCCATTCTATGCTGCCATCTATTGAGTGATGCATAAACTCAATTGTACATTAGTTCCAATCGGTTTCGATTGGTGGCAGCACAAACTTGATCCATACTATGCTGCCATCTATTGAGTGATGCATAAACTCAATTGTATATTAGTTCCAATCGGTAGCGATTGGTGGCAGCACAAATTTGATCCGTACTATGCTGGCATCTATTGAGTGATGGATAAACTTGATCCTATATTAGTTCTAATCGGTAGCGACTGGTGGCAACACAATAATTTTCTTTATTTTTTGCTATCCTGTCAAAATAGATAGATAGGCACGTTCTGATTGTGATCACATGCTCACAACTGCTTAGCTTTTGCTCAGCTGGCGTTAGTAGCGGCCTCATAACTATCGTGACTTTTACTTTGGTGGAGAGGATGAGAGTCATTTATCTGTGATTTCGCAGGGGTGGTCCTACGTCTGATTTTACGTTTGTACCATAACACATCATTGTTGTTGGGTTGCCTTTTAAATGGAAAATTCTGAGTAAATGATCGGGAATGTCAATTTTGTTCTATTCTAAATATTGTTCTATGTAGGAATGTTTGAAGCTTACTACGGGGACGTTTCTTGAGTTGGCTACACTGTCCAATCCGATCAGCCAATGATATTCATTGTCGATCACAGTTTAGCCGCATACTATATATATAGGCCTTAACCATAGCAGTGTGAAGTGGGTTTGCTATTGTATGCTCTATTTATTAATGTTAAAGTTCATAAAATGAATGTATACATATAAGAAAAGCTGTGAAAGAGTTACAGGTGAATGCATCGTATGAGTGATAAAGTCACGCTAGAAATGACAGAGCAAGATTCCAGTCTAGACAGCGAAAGTGACTGTGACATTCCATCCGATTTTGGTATTTGCCCATGTGAAGCTGAATTAGAAAGGCTCCCAGACGTTGTAATATTTATTAAACGCCTTCAGAGTTTCATTTATAGGCAGGAATCTAGGTTAAATAAAATACGCAAAGAGCTTGTAGAACACGTAAGTCTTTTGACATTTCTGTGTATTTATTTAACGACTCCTTTTCATTAGCTTAGACTATATAGCGTCAAATGAGAGAATGATAGTGAATAATGAATTGGGAAGGATGTGGAAGGAAGCGATCGTGGCCTAATTTAAGGCACAATCCCGGCATTTGGATGGAGGGACTGAGGAAAACCACGGAAAACCCCTGTCAGGATAGCCGATCTCTGCGGAAGTTCCTGAGTAGAAATGTGTCTTTACACAGAGGAAATTATGTTGCTTTATGTTCATCTAGCTTTATCATGATGCATTGCTTTTTTTAATTGTGTCTGTGGCTTGTGTTGTTTTATCCAGTTCAGTTTTGTACCAGTGTATGATGTCAGATTGTGAGTGGATGTATAGGATCAGTGGGATATGTGGCACATGCAGCAATATTGTTAAATTCGGGATAAATCACGATTATTTTATCCATAATCTGTAATGGTTATTTTGTGTAAGTAAATCTATGATTCAGATTAGGCCTGTGCTCATAATTAATAACTGTTCAGCTGAAGAAAGGGAAGTAGTTAAAAGTTGTTGACAACAGGCATGACAAGAAATTATTCTATTAGTAGCCATGGTAGGGATGTAGTTAGCAGCTCTATTCAACATTAATGGGTGGATGTTCTGTTAGCAGCATATTCAAACCTTATGATAATAATGACAGGAACCTTAAGGCAGTTAGTAAAGATTTCACAAAGGAAAATCATATAATAATTGAGGGGCCATTACAACATTCGTGATGGGAATCTGGTATGAAATTGAGAAGGATTTAGATGACTTTGCCAAAAGCAGTAGGTACACAAATATTGGATTTGTTGGCCCTCTGAAATATGAAGATTGCAGTCTTCTGGGTTGTTGCGCCGTGTAATATGATAGGTGTTTACCAACATTTCAGAGGTGCTTGCTGCCTTCATCATCAGGGCAATGATGCCTAATTATGGAGGCAGGAAGGACCTCTGAAACATCAGTAAAAATCTACTATACTTCATGGCACAACAACCCAGAAGACAGCAATCTTCAAACTTACCGTTGTGAAAACCTCAAATCCTACTTCAGAGGCATCTTGACAAGTTCGAACTGAGCAGGTGAGTAAGGAGCATAAATCTGAGACTTAAACATGCGTTTTTGATGACTGAGAAGTCCCACATCAGACTGATTGTTATATTTTTTCAGATAGATATGTGCATTTACTGCATCTTATTAATATAGGTACTGTTAGGTAAGGCTTACATGAGCCAATGCTAGCAGAGTGAGAGTCTTCCGTACTCCTGCTGTCGTAAACCACAAGACTGTTTCAGTGGATATTAGTGTGTGTGGTAGCTGTTTTTAGATCAAAGCCAGCTGTTCTTCATAGGTCATAAAAGAAATAACTACAAATTACAACACCAATAATGATTTGAGTTCCTATTGACAGTAAAGTAAATGATTCTATGATGCGTTGTCAGAATGTTAGATGACTATGCAGTAAAACAGAAATAAAAATTTCTATAACATGTAAATTAATCGAATCTTGACAACAAAAACCAAGTTCACTTAATTTTCCTGACTGAACACCACATATAACTGCCGTAATCAGTATAACTTTATATTGAGAAGTGCAGCTATATACTATAGAGGTGCAAATATTTATGTTAGGAGTGATTTAAAAATACTGTGGTTTTGACCTCACACCTTATTGTAAAAGAACCAGATTTTGAATGCTCTGCTATCCAAGTAATACGTAACTTGAAGTGTATAATATTACCATTATATAGATTCTCTCTCGGTAATTTTAAACATTTCTTAACTAAATTAGATAAAGCTCTAAACCATCTTTAAATGAAGATTTGTATTCACTGCCAGTGGAAATTTCAGTGTAATTTATCTCCACAAGCTGGAGCTGTACTCTCCTTTAAAGCACTTCAATATAACACCAGCTGTGAATTTTTCAACATAAGTCAAAATGACTCAAGCATGTGGTTGATAATATTTTTACAGATAGCAGCAGGCAAAATTCTTATAAGATTAAACATGAAATAACAGTTTATTATATCATGGCAGTGAGATAAGCTTTGAACGGTATGGGAACTAAGCCCTAAGGTGGGATGGAAGTTTGCGGTAATTTGTGGTAGTGTGATAGCCATATCTAGGGGCAGGCTAGGATGTCTGGATTCTGAATTTGATTTGTATGTTAAAGTAATGAAATCCATTCAAACAGTGTTGGGTTTCTTTCTGACCAAATATTATCACTGTGGTGATGCTGAAGTTTAGGCAATGCAAGGTAGATTACATTTAAAATTGTACATTTTTTGGACTACTTCCATCGTCCTATTTTAAAAGAGAAAACCATGACATTTCACAGACTGGCTCTTTGTCTGTCTTTTAAAATAGGACAATGGAAATAGTCCAAAAAAAATGAACAATTTCAAGGTAGATTTGACTACTAAGTTTTGCATAAACTTGATGGGTATTTTGGAACCTTGAAGGTGTAGAGTCTGTTAAAAGCAGAGGAGTGATACTTTACTGGACAGTCAGGGATAGTATGGTGCCTGCTTTTATACAGGTTTGAAGGATGAACGTACTTTCATGCGTATGTCATGACTTTCTTTACATAGTTGGCTGGTAAGCTTAGGGGTTGATATTGCAGTAGATTGAGGTTCTGAACTTGTGGTACGTGGGATTTGAGGTTCTCATGACAGAGAGTATGAAGATGGCTGTCTTTTGGGTTGTGACACCATGCAGTCTGGTAGAAGTTTACTGACACTGCAGGGGTTCTTGCTGCCTCCACAGTAGCATCTTGGGATTTTCAGATGTCTCCCCACAACTCAGACAAAGGTGAAATTTAAAACAAGCATTAATGAAATACAAGTATCCACTTAACATTTAAGTATACTTTCACACGGTTGTCTTGTTTTCCATGCCACACCACTCCACTTGAGTGGAATAGTCAACACCAAGTAGTACCACTTCCGTCCACCTGCAAGATCACCAGAGAAATAAACCTCAGTCTCTCAGATCGTGTTGGAACCAGAAGTTAAATGTTTGCTACTAAACTGTTAAGTTGATACAAATTGAATGCTGTCCTACTACCCATTTGTATTGTTGTTGCTTGTACTTTTAGAAGTCAAAGAAGAGGAAAAAATGTAACGTTGCAACACAAACAGAAGATTTAAATGAAGTCCATTCAGAAAGTATTCAAGCTTGGAGCATGGAAAGGAGCGGTGAGGTGGATGAAAGACAGAGTATGGCAGAACAGGTGAAACAAGCAGCTCAGAATGCCATGCAGCAGACAGGTTTTGTTTATGAAGAGACATCTGGAATGTACTATGATTACAGCACTGGGTACTATTACAATGCTGTAAGTATGATATGCGGAATAAGACCGTGTTCAGTTTGCAGTAAAAATGGTTTTGTAGGAATTTTCAGGGTTTGAGCCATTGAAAGCTCAGTGTCTTGGATTACGAAATAAAGTTATCAACACATTGCATTGTTTATTATAATTGGGCAACAATAATGAATAAGTCACTGGGTTCTGGGTGTTCTTCTTGGGCAACAATAATGAATAAGTCACTGCTTGGAGACCTACTTGGGTTCTGGGTGTTCTTTTCAAACAAAAGTTGCTAAATATTTGTTGGAGTGAAGAATGTTTCCAATAAAAGCTGTAAAGACAATACACATGAAACAAAAATTTTATATTAAATACAATTTTTCCACAAGTGGTCTTGTAAGAAAGAAAAACTAATTTACAAAATAATTTACTCTTCAGGTGTATTAGTCTCCCAGCACCTTGCAATTGATTTCGATCTTGTTTTTTAACTTGTAGAAGAGCATCAAAAGTTATAATTCACAAATTGAAAATTTGTATGCAGCAACAAAACTTAACATTTCCTAGTTTGCTTTATGCAAAGACAGTATTTCAGGAACTGGATCTCTTTCTGTCATCAGGCATGCCTGAGGGTGGAACCTGTTCTCAGGGGCCCATTGAAAGAGCTAATCTGAATCACTGGACACTGAATGTAAAAATCCAGAAGAATGGAGGATCACCTTTACTAGGTAATGAAGGAAATTGATCTTAAGGATATCATGAACAGATATGGTATGATATTCTTAAATTCTGTATGTTTTAAGTTGACATTTCTTTCTGATTATGATATTCTTAGATTTTTAAGATTAGTTTCTTTCACGAACACATCAGGTTATGACGTTCTTTTGTTATTTAATGCAAGCAGTTCTCTGCTTTTCCGCCGGTTATTTACATCTGGTGTCAAGTGATTGAGATTAGCTTTCTCTGTGCCTGATCCTACTGATTGTGTTCCTCATGCTCAGATAGACGCAGCTGAGGATGGAACAGAACCAGTTCCTGAAATGTGTATGTTTATGAAAAGACAGGGGAATGGATAATATAAAACAAATTAAAAGTGAATGACAGCTGGCATTTTCATACCTTTCTTTTGGTATAAATAACCCTGCTCTAATCTCCGTAAGTGCCCGAGTGAGATTTCAGGTTTGTATTGTAGTGAAGATGTCATTGATCTGGCCACTGTGTGCATCTGGTAACTGGGAACTTTGACGGTTTGCAAGGAATGCAGTACTGTGGGCTGTGTCAGTACAGAAACATTTACCCTTTTTGTTATATGTCGACTATACAAGCTCAGTTTTTTATGTGGAATATGTTTTCAGAACTTTTGTTATTCATTGCACTGCTGTAAATTTTACAACCCCTGCCATCCATTTTCCTCTTCCTTACTCCACTCCCTCGGCTGAAATATCTCTTATTATCAGGTGACCTGAAGGCAGAAGAAGTATGTTCCTCTTGAACGTTGCTATCTGCCCACAAATCCACATGGCATTACTATCCAGAAGACCAACATTGACAGGGCGTTGTTATCTGACAGACTACATACCAGTTCTTTGAACGGAAAGCGGAGATATATTGTATTATGATTAGGAAATATTATTTATTGTTGATTTGTGGCATAAAATCATTAATGTTAATCTGCAGCAGGCTTTGCACCTCATTTTAGAGTTGTGAGCGTCAACCCTTCGAAAACAGAATTGAAACCTCCACTGATAACGCTCTTCAGTGGTATTTAAGAGGCGCTTATATTGCCTTTCAGCAAACTGTGCACGTTTCTGTGGGCTTGGCTCTTCTTTCTCATAGAGGAATTTTTTCTATGAAATGTCATGTAGTCAGTCTGTGTGGTTGTGGTATTTTTAATGGTCTGCCAAGACAAGGAATTTCTGCTTCCTCACTGTGAACTTCAAGCAGTTTCTTTATTACTAAACTTCTGATAGCAAGATGCAGTTATTTTACATTTTGGCTTTCCGTGTATGGCACAAAGCATTGTGTATTGAAATGTTCAGCAGCTTCTTGAATAATTTTTTATAATATTTTGCTCTCTTCCTCTCAGTTTCGTGTGATTGTAGTTTTATGTATGTCAGATCCAGTGATTAATGGTGTAGAGTTTGTTAATGTTAGGCTGCCCTGTACAGTACTAAGAGGCATAGCTCTGATACTACTGTTATGAATGTGGGTGCAACGACTGAGGATAAAAGTGATGATAACAGAGGACAGCTTTTATGATAAACTAGAATCTGTGTTCATTCAATTCCATAAGTACAACATGAATATTTTGTTTGAAGATTTCATTGAAACAGTCAGTAAACATCTACCATAGTACATGGTACAAAACCCAGAAGTCAGCCATTTTCAGAAAAAAATTGCATTCTAGAAGAAATTAAGAGAAGATTACATTCATTGAATGCTTGCTACCAAGAGCCAGGTAGTTCAGTTACCATAGTGACTGACTATGGACTGGACGACTCCTGGGTTGCAAGCCGCACCAGGTGGCTGAACGGTGAATAGACCATATCTTCTGCCAGTGTTTCGAGAGCAGAGACTGTTCTCAAAATGTTGAAGAGATATGTTTATGTTTTTACATCGTCAGTAATCTGCGCTATGCTTATGTAGCTGAAGCTGATGGTAATACTTGCGTAGTGTATGCATGATATGGTCTTTTTTTACTTCATCTAGGAATATTCAGAAAGTGGAAACTGTGTATTGTGGCAAAGTTTACACTTTTCCAGTCTTGTCAGTGAAGGTCGTCACTTGAATGTACACATTCTCCTTCCGATGCTCTCACTCTGGTTTGATATAAAATAATTATTTTTAGAAAATGTTGTAATATAAATATGGGTATAAAGTCTGTGGTATTATTCTCACGAGTCTCGGTACAAATAGAAAGTGTTTTTAATTTAATATTCTTGATACTTTCCAGGAGTTGGGTTTGTACTATGATGGTAACTCAGGTACCTACTATTATTACGACAATAAAAGTAAAGCATTCCAGTTTCACTCACAAGTTGAAGCAACTCATAGTACTGTTTCCTTTGGCACCTCTGGTGCTAATTATGAAGAACGTGGGAGCAAAAAAGGGAGCAAGAATAGGGACACTAAAGTGAGTAATGCAGTTTTCATATTTACCATTTTAGCCTTCTTGCCTCATGCCATTAACATGTCTGTATATGTATCTTTCCGTGCGTATGAATATCGTTCCAGTAGAGACTGCCTCGCCTTTGTACTTATTCACTTCTTACTGTCTGTAATGCCGGTATGTTGGCTGTACTGACACTAAGTTCATGGAGCATACACACATGCACATAGTGTTCAGTAATACTGAGAGAAATTATACAAATTGCTTTTTTTACAGAATTGTGAGATTTTTGCAAAACTCTTGTCTTTCTTTTCTTTAGAAGCATAATTTTGTTTCTAATGTTTCAGTTGCTTTATATTTTGTGTTGTGTTAGTCATCATCCATGGAATATTGTCTTACTTTTTGTTTTATGTTCTTTATTTTAGTAGGTTATACCACTGACCTCAGTCAAAACTAATGTTATAGTTCAGCCATCAGACTGCGTAGGTGATCCTATTTTTTTAGCTGTATTAGTGTTCAGAGGATTAACAGTAAACGAAGTAAATTTTGCTGTATAACGACAAGACAATAGATGATCGAACTTGAGACAAATTTTATTGTCAAGTACGCCTAAACAGTGGACAGTCATATTTCAACTATTGTCATAAACCTTTAGGGAAGTGTCAGTCACTTTTCAGATATTCATTTATTGTTGCTTTCAGATACACCACGTGCATTTATATTGTTTAGCAGGACATGTAGCAATAAGAAGCATTACATACTGTATTAATCAATGTTGGCAAGAAGTTTATTCCTTTTTTTTCAGATTCGGGAGGCTGTGGATGAACTTGTGTTTGGACCTTTCACAGTTATCTGTGGATCTGAGTAGAAGGCATGCACTAGGTAAATTAATACGTCTCTATTACTGTTATATTATAGGAAAGTAAAAGCACTAAGCATGACAGTAACAACAGTGACGCAGAGTCTCTGGAGGAAGGAGAGTGTTTGGATAGCAGTGGGGAAGAAGGGACGAGCAGTAGTGGTACAAGCAGCGTACATGATATGGATATTGATCAGGGTAATGCTAATCATTAACTTATACACTTGTGTGCAGCTTGAGAACTGTTAATTGTACAGATGAACACTTCTGTCTTTCTCTTCTGTCCATTTTCTTTCAGATTTGTGGGAACGAACAGGAGAGAAAGAGAACCTTGGTTTGTTTGTTTGTTTGTTTAAATGGCACTTAGGTTAAGAACCACCATAGTCTTATAAGAAATTTGTTGGGTGCAGAATATAGTCTTGAGTTACTTGTTTGGATGTACGCTGTGATCCATTTGGGTATGGATAAAATAAAAACGCTATGGAAACGAAGAAACAAGTGGTACAACACACGTCAGTTGCATGTGTAGTCATAAAACTTGGAAATTTGATATGCAGAAGTCACTGTTCATGCGCAGCATGAGAATCATCAGAGATCGAAGATGGCGGAGAATGCACAGTGAGCTAAGTGTGTTATGTGGTTTGCTAAATTTGAGTGTTTTAAAGGTGCAGCAGGAGTTTTGACATGTGTATATGCAAGGTGTTTGAAAAGCTCCTAATAAGGAGGATAAGTTTTTGCATGAAACAGAAGATGTCGCTGCTGTAATATTGACAGGCACCAGGAAAGGCCTGAGATGACTGTCTCTGCCTTTGAGTGTGCCGCATGTGACATGCTGGCCCATCGTCTGGCTGTACTTGAAAATGTAACTTGCAGCATATTCGAGCGTTACGTGAACAGGACCACCAGGCATGTTTTGGCCAACGGCCAGTCTGGCCACTGAAAACCCTCATGTCACCTATGAAACTGAAGGGGCAAGTCTTGAGGTTAACATTTGGTGCGCAATGACTCTCTGCAAGGTGTATGGTCATTTTCTTTTACTGGGAGACTGCGCATTGACGATCATATCTTGATATGCTGAAAGTGTTCCTCATGCGACAACCACAACAGGTAAACAATATATGGCCATTTTCTGGCACAAGGAGCACTGCTACGCTGGTCAGTAGAAGTCCATGATTTTGTGAAAAATGCCTTTAATGTTAACTGGTGTTATTGTGATGGGTCCCGTGCCATAGCCACGCGGTCTGAGGCATCATGCTTCGGACCAGTCATACAGAATGTGCGCTGGTTCGAGTCGAGGGGAAAGAAATTTCTCACGATATTTTCGACTGGTGTATAGGACCCAACCCAGCATCGTGAGGAAATTGGGGAGCTACAATGGGTAGCGTAATCCGGTCATGAAAGCTAGCAATGGCTGGAGGTTCGTCGTGCTGACCACATGTCGCCCTATATCCGGTTGGATGATCGTTCACCTCTGCTTAGGCATGTGAACGTGAGGCCAGCAGTCAAGCTAGTCAGCTTTGGCTCTCAGAGGGTTGTTACGCCACAGTTTATTATTATTATTATTATTATGTTATTGTGGTGGGCCCATTGCTTGGCCTCTAAATTCACCAGTCCTAATGCTGCCAGATTTCTTTGTATGGTGATTTGTGATGATCATTTTGTATGTTTAAAGGCTCAGGATATTTATGATGTCAAGGCAGGGAGATGTTAACCACATGTGGGAAGAACTGGCCTCTTGTGAATTCTGTCATGTCTGCAAGAGAGATCACACTGAGGGCTAATGATCTTAGGCACAGTTTCATGTCTTTGTGTGCCAAATATTGAGTTTTTAAGGATAAATATGTCCATTTTACAGCATTTTTATTTTGTCCAGATTATATCGCATTTCATGAACAAATGTGCACATTTTTGCATTCAATAAAATCAGAAATCTCAATACTTTTAAAATATGTCTCTTTTACTTAAACATTTTATATTTGCTAAGTACACACGTACACAATACCGTGTTTCAGTATAAGATACTGAATCAGTTGTCTGCTTCCCAGGTTTTCCATTACTAAATGTATTATTGACTAAGCTGATAAATCTGTTTTGTATGCAGATTTTTATTCCTGTAATGCCCACTTTGGAGATCATTGGGATCGAGGGTAACATGAGCTTGGAGATTGTTGTTCTTGCTTACGCAACTCACATGCCTGTTTTATAGATAAGTACACTTTCATATGCATATGACACTACTGATATTAATAATGTAATCGTAATTTTTTTTGCAGAGGTGTCTAAAGTTTGGCCACCATGTATTAGGATCATTATCAAGGAAACTAATATTGAACAGTTGAAAGTTGGCACTCTCTTCATTGTTACTTGCACCGGTGGAACAATGGGCCGAGAAGGCAATCACGCAGTGTCTATTCCAGACATCAATATCAGCAAAGTGAGTAAGCCCCGGCCAGTCTCTTTCTTCTTATCTCCAGTCTCGTTATTCTGTCCATTTTCTCCCCATGTATTTTCTTCCGCCGGCCGCAGCGGCCACGATCTGAGGCATGGACCTCGTGCGCCTGGCTGCTGGGACCATGGGTTCGAGTCCCACTCAAGGCATGGGTGTTTGTCCGTGTCTTTCTGTGTTTGTATAGGTAGAGGCCTTGCGTCGGGCTGATCACTCATCCAAGGAGACCTACCATTGCCCAAACAGATCAAGAAAATGAATAAATAAACCTCGACACCTACGGGTAAAAGAGATTAAAGAGAAAGAAAGAAGAAAGTACTTTCTTCCTTGTCCCACTCATCACGTCCACCTGCACATCCTTGTGTCTGGTGATCCACCCAAGAGGGTCTTGTATAAGGGCCACTTCCTTTAACCTCTCTCTTGCATATATCCACAGCAGTCATAAGCAAGAAGCGTAATTAACTGTGAATTCCAGTTATTATTTCAAAATGTGATTTAATGGGTTTTTTATGTGTTTCATCTCAGAGCTGTATTATGAAAAGTGGCTTGAATTAGACCAGTTGTTGTTGTTTCTCGGCACTACAACCCTGCTGTGGGTTTTTGCCACCTCCTTTTTGGAGGTTTCTTGGTCTTGGTCGTGCGTAAAGTAGTGAGTGACCAGCCCACTTCCTCTGCACAATTTCTACTCAGTCCTGATTTGACTACTAGAGCCATCTAGCAGTTAATCAGGAGAGACCTGGGTGAGAAATTGCCGCTGAATTTTGCTTACGAAACATCTCGTTCATGCTTGCAAGGTTCTTTTACATGCCGTAAACCTACGACTAGGGACCGCCGGCTTTACTTCCCCTCCGAAGGAAGTTGTGCTACTGATTTTTTGTCATCCTTAAAAATCCATCAACCTTGGCAGGGATTGAACCCGCGAACCTTGGGTCCAGTGGCGAGCACGCTAACCACTAGTCCACCGAGGGCGACGAATTAGACCAGTACCACTGACATAAAAAGATATGAAATATCTCCCTTTTCCATTCTTTGTACAATAATTACCATCTTGTTTGTAAACTCTGACGCTATGTTTTTCTCCTTTCAGCACCATGCCAAATTCACATTTGATGAGTCATTAGGAAAGTATTACGTGACTGATTTCGGTAGTCGTAATGGCACTTACCTGAATGGGAAACGCCTGTCAGTAGCAAAGCAGGAAAGCATTCCTCATGAGGTAGTACATGGAAGTATGCTGCAAGCTGGTGGCACAAAACTGCTGTGTCATATCCACGCAGGACAAGACACTTGTGGACACTGTGAGCCGGGGCTGGTGCAGCAAGCGAACACGGCGCCAGGTAACGTGCATCTTGTTTGACGTTGCTATATTGTAATTTATGTAGATAAAAGTTATTTGCTTTGTGCATGTATGAACGTATTGATGAGTTTTTATTGAAATTAATTTGAGAATCATTATTCTTGCATATTCTGGATCTGTTTCTTGTGAACGCATTTTAACACTTTGAGTCTAAAGAGATTTACATGCTTTTGAATTCCCTGTGTGCACACCTCTTGTCCCATCCATGCGCGCTACATGTCCCGCCCATCTCACTCTTCTCGACTTAATCACCCTGACAACACTGGGGGAGGAGTACAGATTTTTAAGCTCGTCATTGTGCAGTTTTCTCCACGCCCCATCGTCTTCCTTCTTAGGCCCAAATATCCTCCTCAACACCCTGTTCTCAAACACCTGCAATCTGTGTTCTTCCCTCTGAGTGAGAGACCATGTTTCGCACCCATACAAAACAACAGGCAAGATTATTGTTTTGTATACTTTAATTTTCAGGTTCTTAGAAATCAGACGGGAAGCCAAAATATTTTGAACTGAGAAGTAGCAAGCATTTCCGGAATTTAATCTCCTCCTAACTTCCTCACAAGTATCATTTTGATCTGTTGTTGTTGTTCCCAGATATTTGAACTTTGTAACACTTTCAAAGGATTTATTAGCCACCCTAAGATAATTTTGCCCGCCTGTCTTCTGATGAAGTATTTTTCCCTGGTATGAAACCTTTTAAAGACGATTACCTGCACGAAGGCCGGCGTCACACTTCGATGGTGTGCCGTAGTGAAATTCTTCACAGCTTTCCTATCTCAGTGTATGCTGGTGTCTGCGCACACTTCACATCTTCTTTGCCTTCGACCCTTCACTTCACCGGAACCCTAGAAGCGTTGTGTTTTCTCCCCCTACCGCAGTCTTCTTACAGATGTAGCCCCTGACTGTTCAGTTATTTATTTCCTGAAATCATGTACCACACCTTCAGAAACTTTTCGGGAGCCTTATGTTTCTTTAACTTACGCAATACATGTGCATTCAGTGTAGCTTAGAAGAAAGAAATTGTTGTTTTTCCGCTGTGTATATTCTTCCATAATATTTTGTAATAATGAACTTGATTTGAACCTCTGAGGCAATTTAATTTCTGGTGAAAGAGCCCGGTATCATCGTGGAGCAGTCGCTGTGTTTTATTATTGACTTCTGCTGACATGAATTGTTAGTTGGCGTTTTCACGATCCCACTCGCGGTCTTTCGCTTCTGAACGGTTTGTACTTAGAGTTATCACACCTAAGAACTTTTGACGACTGCTCAGTTGTCCGTCAGAAGTGACCCTTTGTGGCGGAGGATGCACTTGATTTCTCTTCGCATTCAGATCTTGTTGAATATCAATGCTTTTGGATTTCCAGTTAACGTTAGTTTGCCGTGAAGAAGAGTTACCTTCTTAGGTGAGTCTGACTTTGGTTTGCAATGGATTTGGTTTTGAGAATAGAAAAAGGTTGTGATTGAATGGGGCACCAGAGAAGCCATTTACCACATTCATGATGACCGCCTTTAGCTGCGATGGGACGTTCCGAAAATGATGAAAGCAGAGAAATATAATTAAACAACAGCGATCACATTCATTAAAAGCTTGAAATGCGCAGTTGACGAAGATACGCCGTGCTTTGAACCGTGCAGATGGGGCCCATCCTTTCGGAAGTCGTGCCGTTGCTTGTAACTTGCAGATGCATGCCTGACACGTGTCCAGAATAAATGGTAATACAATTTGTCAAGGAAGTTTAAAGAATTTTGTATTTTTAATTGAAGGACAAATTAACCTATGAATCAGTGTGCCACCCTCGTGTACTTCTTATCCTTCTTAGTACTGGGCTGTGAAACAGAACTGCGCTGATGTACGTAGCTGAAAACAGATGTTGAGAAACCGTCGTTCTTTGTAAGAACAAATTTGGTATTCAGTGTCTGAATGTTGTAATATTTGCATTTTCTTGTTTTCAGGTGAAGACAAGGCTAGAAACGAAAATAAAAAACATTGTCATAAAAAAGAGTTGAGAAGAATACGGCGAAAATTTGGTTTAGAAAGTTCGGAGCCCAACATAAAAGCTATATCTGTGCCTGGTTATGAAGACAGGGCGCAGATTCGGCGCGCCACCGTCGGCTCTCAGGACCATCACGAGAAGACACAGACTGCATTGCTAGAAGAGTAAGTCATTGCTCTTAATATATTTCATCTGCACTTTAAGGGATATTTGCAGCCCCTCAGAGTATCTGGACTTTATGGCATCGGAGAATAACGCAGGACGCAATTTCACACGCAGGTGTTAACGGTGGTATTCCTCAGTAACTACTACAGTCAGATTTGTCAGCTGCAGTATAAACCTTTAATTCATTCTACACAAAATATAATTCGTATGTTTCTGGATCTCTGAACACGACGCGTTATCTTGTGCTTGTGTGTGTTCTGCATCGTGAAGCGGCCCATCCGCATACGAGTCCGGCTCGGCTCGGGTTCCATCGAGCCAAATTCGTTTGTGGTTGGGGCGTCACGAGCCGAGCCCGGCTCACGAGTCAGACTCGTACGTGGATGGGCCGCTTAATGGAGAAGTTTGCTTCAATTAAGGTCCTGTAACATCTTCATTGAAACTAACTTTTTAATTTAATTCGGTTCATATTACCAAGTTTGTTTTCATCTCACGAGCTCAGTCGGTAAAGTGAGCAGCTTCAGCCTCCTCTGGGTTCCACGCCGTCTTCTATTTACGGCTGGCACGCGATGCTAATCGCTCGTCTCCCCGTGGTCCAGAGGTTGAGATCGCATCGAGATTTAAATGGTACATTTTTACGTCTTCTGTTTCACCTCTCGTCTCTGTCCGAGTCTTCAGAATGGGAATTTTGTCCAAGAAATTTGTTAGGAATCTTAAATTGTTGTTATTAATAAGCATCAATGTTTAGAAATTTGGAAATGGTGGTAGAAAATTGAAAAACTCCGACTCGTTCGAGACTTTGTGATGACCCGTTGAATGTTGTGATTGTAATGAAACACGAGTTGTCTTCCACGCAGAATTCCGCTGAGCGTTGTGTTATTTTTTTAATCTAGGCCCATCCATTCGGATAACAAGGGCTACAAACTTCTGACTAAGATGGGCTGGAGCGAAGGACAGGCGCTTGGCAAGGGTGAAGACGGACGCGTCGAGCCGGTGAGTTACCGCACGGTCGCCGTTTCTGTCGGCGTCGTGCGTTTGGAATTACCTTTTAATTCTCAGTTCTTTGGCTGGTCCCGAGTTCAGAAATTTCATGAGCTTTGATTTCTGTAATCTTTAAATTTTCCAAAGTTTTTTCAGAGTTTTCTGTCGTAAGAAACCGTATTTTTTACACGTGGTTTCGTTGCTCTTGCCATATTTGAGTGCATGATTGTCGTCGTCGCTTTGACATCGCCTTCCATAAGTTCGGTATCTATTAAAGGAGTGGCAGAGCGTCTCTGCTCTATGGACGAGTCAGCACGTGCTGCAGAGGCATTTTAAAAGAATTTTTATAAATCAGATGAGACATCTTGAAAGCGATCTTCTTCAGCACGTGCTGACTCGTCCCACCATTTCTGTCAGTGCTGAACCACCCCTGAGCAGAGGACACAGACGGACTACGTACTACCCCTTTACGCTCTCATGGCGACAGCTCTGCAGCAGAAGCAGAGTGTTCATGTTAACCGTGTTAGCCCGGCTAACACTTTAGAAGCCATAAGATGAAAAGTCACTGAGATGACGCTTGTCTCGGTCGCTGCAGGTCTTATTGGCCATTTGTGAGTGTAGGCTTGAGGGGAAGAGCGAGCGAGTGATGTTCCGATCTGTCGCGTTAGCCACTCATTGAATGTTAACACACTTCACTTGCTTGCATCTTGGTTTTCTGCGCAGCGTGTGATTGTGCATCATGGAAGATGAAGTCTGTGACTGCATTCTAGAGCAGGGGTTTTTAAACTGTAGGTCGCGCCTCGTGGGGGACACGAAATGTTAATTTTTGGGTGTGAAGTCCATTCGAAAAATTATCTGTTTGTCATCCTGTAATAAATAATTTCTCTGTAACTTTGCTCTCGTTGTGACGTTTTAGTCCAATCTCCGCCAGTCTCCGCGGTATGGACCAGTTCTGCAGTAACCTTGTTCCAGAAGTTGCCACCTACCCCTCCCCAAAAAAGTCAGGGCCGCGTCCCTACAGAAAGTCGTCTCATCCAGCGTCGGTGAGTCGAGCATCGGAGCGACGTTTTCTGAAAGGCTAGTAGCGTCGCTTCGTCGTTCCTTCGTACGTCTGATCGTCGTCGCCCCCCTGGGTTGCTCGTTAGTGCGAGCGTTAGATTTAGATTCCTTCTTCTTGTTTCTTTTTTGTTGTTGTAATTTTTAATAAATTCTTCGCCGTGGACAAATGAGTTCTTCGCGACACGTGGAAATGAAGTGCCAGTGGACACGTGACGCCAGAAAGCGTCTCTGTCGCTGTCCCAACAGCAGGCAGCGTTGAAGAATCAGACATTAGTGTTAGAAGTGCATTTTATCGGAGGGAAAGACAGAATCCATCTCGTACGTGGATTTATTCCACTGTCGACGGCGATCGGCTCTCACAGTGTTCGATTTTTCTCTCAGATGTTGGCAAATGACAGTTTCGAGTCTGTTATAGTTAAGACACGTGAGGCTACAGAGCCGATTTTGCTTGTAAAGAAGGAAAAATTGTTGCCAATTTCACGAATGTTGCTTAACTTTGTTAATATTTAGCTCAGATTTTCATAGCTTTCTTATACGATGTAAAAATTCCATCGCCAACATTCTTATTTGGTTGACACTTCTGATAAGGTCATGCTCCGCCACTGCTTAACATGCGCAGTGGCGTATGATGAGTCACTGTTTGGTTTAGGGCTGTGGGTGTCCGCCGGTTTGCGGGGCGCAGGGAAGACGTCAGCTTGCAGGGAGAAACACCGCGCCACTGATGAAAACTGCGCGAGGCCTCTGTCGAGTTATCGTTTCCTTTTTACAAGTCCGAAGTAAAATCTGAGAACGAGAACTTTGTTGGAAATAAACCCAAGTATTATCTCGTCTGCATTCATGAATAAAACATTTGGCTTAGATGTATTCAGTTTTGAATATCATTTTTGTGCGTATTCCAGGGTTTTTTATTGGGGAATCCAAGAAAAATAAAGAAATGTTCCCTGGAACGAAACGAAAATTCGAAACGCTTCGAATCTGTCGCGTTCAGGGCTGGGGTCAAGCGTCAGTGGACAGTACGAGATGACCTCTAAGGCGTCTGCCTCATTCCTTCGTGTATTTTCGTTGTCTTCGTGAACAGTTAGAAATTGGAACACGTGGCAGACTCCAAGTCGTTCCATCCCCACGATTCTAATTGGCATATAAAATGTAGTACCATCTCCTGTCTGCGAGATTTCTGCACGGCAAGACTTTTTTTTTTAAATTTTTCCCTGTCCGTCCGAGGAACATTGGCCGAAACCCGACTCCCTTTTATTCCAGCCCGAATGAAGCCCGATCTGCCGTAAATATCACACGATTAAAATACGTTTTTAATGTATAATTCCAGTTTTCCTTGAAAGATATTTTTATCGACGCTATAAGAAAATCTGACGTTATTTTGGCGTCTGAGGAACGGTAAAAATATTTTGGATGCCAAGTTTTTAAGTTGTTGTTCTTCGAACTATTTCTGGGAAGGGGCAGCTACGAAAATCCCCGAGAAAATCAAGTCGGTGGGATTTGTTTCCCGTGAGCCCGGCGTCCGGTGATCGCAGCTACGAATACATTTTTCTTCGCGGAAAGAGAATGCTCTGAGACAGGCCGAAATATTTAAAATTACGGCCCGGACCGGAATATTGTCTGTGGACCTCCAGTGTCTGCCGCGAAACCCAGGTTCCAGCAAGAACGTAATCTACCTGTCTCGAGTACTAAGTTCAGAGTGTGTACAGGAATGTCTCCATCTCGAGGTTGGATCAGCTGAAACGTGTCGGAATCTCGGGGAAGAGGAATGTCTTCATTTAGGTTGTCCGTAATTTTCCTCCGTTGTTCCAGGCGAATGACCGCATTTCCCCACATTCTTTACCTTTGTAGCTCGTGATCGTCCACGTGGCATTCGATCGCTGTAGTTGATTGATCGTCGTTGGGTAACCGCCGCGGATGTGTGCCGTCAGACGCCGTGCGCCACGTAAATGCGAATAAGGGTCTATTTATATAGGAACGTAAAGGTAACGACACGAGCACGACACGAGCCCTTGCCGATTTTTCAGAAAATATTATTCAACGTTTTTCAATGGAACTGTTTATGTTGAATCCGAGCTCGTCCGTTCCACGAACGACTCTCGCCCGACTTACGTCTCCAACGATATTTTTCCTAAACAGTTCCAACGAAAAACGTTGAATAATATTTTCTGAAAAATCGGCAAGGGCTCGTGTCGTGCTCGTGTCGTTACCTTTACGTTCCTATATAAATAGACCTTAACATAAATAATTTTTCCCTGAAATTGGGCGAAAAGGGGCGAGAACCCCTGGCGTAATGTTTACGTCTTTTATATGGCCTCGGTCGTTCAGTAACAGATTTAAAATACGAAGAGATGCAAGCATCGTGTTTCTGCTCAGAAGCATCTTTGCGCATGCGCAGACGCCAGCATGTGATGACGTCACTCGCAGAACTCGCAATTACAAGAAAGGGAATTGATGCTACAATCGGCAGGACCATTTTATTTCCATATCTTGATTTCTTTATTTCCGGCGCCACCAGAACAAATCTTTGTTACGCAGATATACGAGGCGTTTGTTACGAACGGTAAGGCGACAACTGTTTCTGTTTTCTCAGTTGCCTTCGGACATCAAAACGTTACGTCCTAATTGTTAGGTCACGTGTGTACCTACGTCAGATTGTCAGCTTTGAACAAGAAGTTGTCTTAGGCGTGAATGTAGTTAAATGGCTGAATTCAAAGCAAGCAATTACTTTCGTATGTTAAGTAAGCTTTATAATTTATATCATATTACAAGTACTTTAAGTCGGTTCCATGTCACTTAAGCTACCACCTGTTTACCTGTATGTCATTTCACCTACGTTTCGTTTATAATAGTACATTTAATCTACTACAATTCGCACTTGTACTAGTTTCCACCTTCATGATAGAACATTTAGGTAAGAGTCGAAAGATTCCTTTCGTCACGTTTCTGTAGACTAGGCACGAATGCTATTGGGACGTTGGAAATACGAGGATGACTGTCGAGGTTCCTAAAATAGATGGTAGATGGCAGTAGACTGTCGAGGTTCCTAAAAAAAATGGTAGATGGCAGTAACAGTCTTAGCGCGGACAAGCACAGTAGCAAATGTGTATGAGGTCGTATGCTTACTATGATTTATAGGTTATATTTTATTACCTATAAATCTACGTGAAATCCTGATCTTGCACAGTAATGATCAGAGTCACGTGTTTATACTAAATCAGTTGCAAATTTTGTTGTTCCACACGGAGATTTTCTTGTGCGGTACGATTATACGAACTGGATCACCAGTCTAATTCAACGGAGAACTAAAGAATTTCCTTATCCAAAGGTAATTTGATAGCAAATTAACGCGCCACACGTGACTTGGTGTCCTAATTATCCTTCATTGTTTAAAAGTCCGTGGACGAATAAGAAACATCCTGACTGCGTCTTGGACCCTGAGCAAAACTAAAGCGGGTCCCTCCCTGTTCTGGACGAGGCTGGGTCCCGGAATCGGCGCTTCTTCTAAGTTTTCTCACACTCCCAAGGAAGAAATTAAGAGATCAGCTTCGTAAATCAGAGATCCACGCATTTGTCGCTGCAAGAGGTCTAGGGTGTCATCTGACTGTGGAGCCCAGAAGCTTCGTCAAAGATTCTGGTACGACACGATTAAATCTTTTCCGCTGAAATTGAATTCGTGGATGCGTAAGTAAGTTCTTGTGCCTGGCTGGAATGCGAAGAAGGTCTTGAGCTGTAAAATAAAGCTTGCTGTCAGAAGTGAATGGGCTTCTTTTCAGTTTTTAAGAGGGAATTTCAAGTTATGTCCCGAATAAAGGCGCTTGTCACCTTGATTTTTCAACAGTCTCGTAAAGACTTAACTTTTGTGCCCCCCCAGACTTTGAGTGGTACACGCATTTTGCTTAGAACGGGATCGGACGACACTTTTAAATTTCAAACGTAAAATTTTACCCTTTACCTTGGCTGTAAGATAGGGAATAAGCCGATTCCTGATCACCTCGTACGTGTTTAATTATGACCAATTAATTTCCTTCCTCCGGTCTGCCATAGCCACCGTCTGACGCGAATGCACACGTTCCACTCTTACCCTTAAACGAGATGACGTCACGATGCTCTCTTCTTTCGATGAAAGGAATCTACAGGAATCCGATGAGCTGTCAAGTTCTCTCGCCAGGTGGCCCACTTGTTTGTCCGATTCACTCTGCGTCAGGGACAGGAAAGGAGTAGGTACAGAACGGATTCGGGGCGGAGTTTACATCTCTTCGTAGCAACGTGGGGTTGGGTGCTAAACATGTCCCTGAAGCAGTCTTACCAACGTCTAACAATACAGAAAATGAATTATAATAAATTTTATCCGAAAACCCTTACAAGAATACGTCGCTTCAGAGACTTACGAGTTGAATGAAGGATAATATTAAAATTGATCTCAAAGAAATTTAGGTGGGGGGGTATTAGTGATTGTTTAACGACGCTGACAGCGGCTGGGGCTACAATACATGATGATAATATGGTGGTAACCGTGTTGCCCATGAATATGCGTGGAGGGACCGAGGAAAACCTCAACAGGGCAGTCCGTCGCCAGTTCCATATCTGAAACCAGGACCTCAGGAATGCATTCGACGGGCTGGAAGGGCGAACGCCAAAATTGCGAGCAGCTGAGTGGGGCAAATAAACTAATGTAACATGAAGTAATATAATGTTAATTGGCAGAATAATTAGATGGTATGCTGCGGTTCGCTACGTCGGACATTGACCACTGAGGAGGCTCGGATCAGAGACGGGGCACCGCTTCGAGCAGAACTGCAAACAACGTCACGAGGCGTTCGCTAAAGGATCGGCACAAGACGACATAAAAGTTTTCACAAAAAGGCGAACAAAAGGAAAGGTCATTAATGGACTGGAAGAAGGGCGTAAGTCAGAGAAAAACGTTCCGACGTCGAACGACGGTATAACATTTTTTTTTTTAGTGTTCTGTCTGACGACAGGTCAATATGACCAGGATCCTTCCATCCTTTTCTCGGATTGGGACCTGTTCATATACGTTCTTGGCAGATGATCCAGAAGTGGTTTGGCATTGCCTTCTTCTGTGTGTGAATGGGGTAATTGTTGGGATGCCACGGAGGAAACCTCTGTGTTGGCTAGACCACGGCCTTGCCCAACACAAGTTATAAATTCGGGCACCGCCGGGAATCGAACCCGAGACCCCAGGATTACAAGGCCAGCGTTCTAACCGCTAGACCACCGTGGCGGGTAATTATGAATGCATCTCGCCAGACGTCTGTCGCTGTCAGGATTATATAAAGTCAGCCGGAAGACCATTCAAAGGATAACATTTGCCTATTTTTAAGGCATTGCTGCAAGCTCTAGACATTCGGTACAGTACCAAGGCCTCAGGAAACGAGGAGTAGTTGATGATAACGTAAGAGACGTGAAATTTAACGACGAAAATCACCGTGGTATGCTGACGGAAAATCTATACATTTCTATCCTCGAGTAAGGAGGACCCAAGTTCAATTTGGCTTTTGGCTTTTGTTATACCAAATTAAAGGAAACAGTTTTAGTGCCGAGATGTCTGGTCGTCTCTGATGTGACGCTGGACTGTGTTAAGATAAAAGAATCGCGTTAGATGACGGTGTGGAGGAGGTACAGATTGTCCTCACCGAGATCGACTCGAAGCGCAGGCTGTGAAATTATCTTAAAACAGCCCTAGAGCATTTGCGCCCTGCAACCTACGTCACACAACTGCAGTCCGTCTTTGAAATGACGATCCAGCGTCGTTCGTCGTGTTCACTGTTCTGTAGACCACCTCAGCTTGTAATGACAGGCATTATTAACCCACCCTGCTTATGGACAGACAGACAGACAGACAGACAGAGATAACGCGTATTGAGATCGTCACAATACACGTAGACGCGTTCCGTCAGATTTATTTATCTGCGTCTGGCTCTAAAGAATATGAGCACAATAACAGCCCCTAATCCAGTTTACAAAAGAACGAGTCATCTGCATTTTAAGCCGACGGGACCTGCCCTGCGTGTAGGCTGCTCACCGGTAGACGTGTCTCGGCAGCTTTCACTCACCCACGCATTCGCCTGCATGTAAAATAATTTGCCCATATCTCGCGTCCGTCTGCAAGCTGTCACTAATAAATTCTTAGAAAATGTTGCTCTAGTTCAATAGCACAGAAATTACGAGCCCATTTACCCAGTGCGTTTTCCAGATAATGTAGCAGTGAAATGCTTCGTGCAGATTCAAAACGCAGCTCTCCAAGTCGCGTTTTGCTACCGACCACAGTTTTCTGACCTTTCGTGTTTTGGAAAAGTTCGTTCGCTTTCTAATTCTCGTGTACTGTTCGCGACTGCAATCTTGAGACTTGCGGGGGTGAGGAAGTGGGGTGAAGGCGGAAGGAGCGTCTGCCTTTAACGCTTCGGACTTCCTGCATTCCTTGCGAGTCTCAAGATTACAGTCGCGAACTATACGAGGTGCGATCGGAAAGTTTCAAGACTGTGTCAATAGAGGGCGAACCGGATGTAGTACGAGCTTCTGCCGCTAGGGGGTGCGGCCTACATTCATAGTGAATCAGTGTGCCAGCCGGCATCATCGAATTAGCATTTGTTTCTTAGTTACGGGCGTTTTGGTAGTGCATTACACCGACCCTCCTGCGATTTCGGAATGGCGGATTTTCATTTGCCAAAGACTTGCCAAAACGGCTACGGAAACCTATGAAATGCTAAAGCAAGCATTTGGGGAGTCCGCAATGGGTCGTGCACAAACTTTTGTGTGGCATTCACGTTTTAAAAATGGCCGAACCTCTGTCGATGATGACGAGCGTTCTGGCCGACCATCTTCGAGCACAACGCCCGAAAATGTTACGAAGATCGTCGTCGTACCATCAACGACTTGTGCGACATTGTTGGGATAGGCTATGGGACCCGTCCGCTGATTCTAAAGGAAGAACTCCACATGCGACGCATCATGACAACGCACCAGCGCACACCGCCTTCAAAGTTCGGCAGTTTTTGGCCTCAAACACCATGGCCGTCATCCTGCACCCTCCTTATTCGCCGGATTTAGCTCCGTGTGACTTCTTCCTCTTCCCAAAGATGAAATTCAGCTAAAGGGAAGGAGATTTGAGACGATAGAAGAGATTCAGGCAGAATCGCAGATGGTGCTTGACAGGCTGACAAAGAAAGATTTCCAGGGATGCTTCCAGGCTTGGCAGCGGCGCTGGGATCGTTGTGTTCACTCCCAGGGGAACTACTTCGACGGTGATGGATGAATTTAATACCTGAGATATGTGTACGGGGTTTTTATACGCGCAGTCTGGAAACCTTTCGATCGCACCTCGTATGTCGTGGCAGTTGGGTTGTACCACATTTACGCAACTCTCACACGAAGCCTGCAGTATTTTTTTTGCAATCAGCGAATTCTTATTGAAATTCCGTGTTAAATTAAATAAGCAGTTTATTTTTATTCTTTTCCTCAATTAATACATGCGGATCAGCATTCTTCTACATGTAAGTCTCCTTTTCTGATGTATCGTAGTCTTTACGCCAAGCGCACTCCAGTTTGAGGGTCTTTAAATTCATGCGAAATTTTCGAAAGTTCAAACTTCATAGGTTTCATCCCGTTTCCTCTACCATTCATCATGATGAATATTTTCACTTTTCTGTCGTCTCCAGTATTGTCGATATTAAAATAGTATCGATACGTGGTACAGTTTCGTTAAATCTTTTGACATATTCGCGTCCTAACGCTTATTGCAGGTACTCGTAGGTCCTGCTGAGCTACCGGCGTCAATTTTTGGTTAGGTAGCTGGCAAAGTTCATAATCGCTTGGCTGTTCGAGAAATTTCCTGTTATTAAGAATGGACGCGCTGACCAGTCCTCGTGTTTTATTTACTCTGTATCACTCTTCATATTAATTAACCCTTCCATCAACGCCTTGGTCTCTTTCCTCGGAGGTTGCATATATTTCTCTTCTCTTTTATCGTGAATATTACGAAGGTTGACTTTTTTGCACGAGACATCGGATTGACCAAACTATTATAAGATATCGTCCCTCTCCAATGGCACACTCCGCCTTCGCCGTGGCAAGGCACTGATGTCAGCGGCGTAGAAAGAAGTGGGTTGACTGCGTAGCCGATACAGGATACCTCGTGTGAATTCGCCGTCTGCCATGAATTTCTGCTCCTTCATTGGTCCAACAAGTGATAATCACTAGGGGCTGCATCTGGACTGTAAGGAATTTGATCACGATTCCGCAGATTGAGATCGCTGACGTCATCGTTCGTCAAAATCTCCGTATGAGGTCGTGCGTTGTCATGCACCAGGATGATTGACCCCCTCTGACAGTTTCTCGGGCCTCTCCTTGCGAATTCCTGCGTGCGCTTCGTTGAGAAGCAAGTTGCTGTAATATTGAGCATTAATTGTTGCATGAGGTGGCAGAGAATCTAGACTATTCGCCCCATCTGAATACCAAAGACACTTGGACCGACCTTGCGAGCTCAAGACACGATTTTTGGGTCGTAGGGACCTTTGTGGACCTCTGTCACTCTGGAGTGACAAGTTACTCTTTGCTGCAGAAGTGGATTTCTCTCCAGTTCAGTCCGGGTCAGATGGTCGGCAGACACAGGAACACGTTGTGCCTTCTTCAGGGCCCTCGAACAGTAGACGCTGCCCTTCCAACATCTGCGCCCGCTCTGGATGCGACGTCACGCGGTGCATTGCAGTTCGCCTGTTTACCAAAATCAGGTCCTCGACGAGACGGTTCAGAAAATCGTGGACACTTGCGCGTGACTGGGGGACTTCGCCCGGTCTCACTTTGTCTGACACCGCTGTTCTCGACTTTAGAGTGACAGGGTCTGACGCCATCTTGTGCTGCTCCTAATGCGAAGACGCGAAGGTTGAGTCCGTGTATGTGGGAGTGAAAGCAGTGTTGCCACCATCTGCCACGAAGAGTATTTTGTCGTTGTGGTGTAGACGTCTTTTGTGTTTATTCGCCACAGCAATGTTACATAGTTGGGGGTCCTGATTAAAACATCTCATCGAGTTATTTTCGATTTCATCTCTCTTAGCCTTAAACAACTTCTCAAGTTCTTATTTCCCAAACACCTCCAGTCTGTTTTCGTACAGTGAGGGAATTGGTTCTGAATTCGTTTGGGAGAACGGGCAGAATCATAGTATATTTTAATATCCAAGCTTTCAGATAGGTGGCATTACCGTAAAGAAGTTTTAAGTTGAATTAATATTTTAATATCCAAGCTTTCAGATAGGCGGCATTGCAGTAACCAAGTTTTAAGTTGAATTAGCTCAATATTATGTACACGTGATAAAGAATGGCAGATGGTTTTAGGATCAGCCAGCCGCAGGAGAAACGGTATATCCGGAGACATTCGGTCTGATACGAGGTGAGGAGTTTCTGCGAGGAGGCAGGACGCTGTGTCTTCGTGTTCAACTTGACGTTTACCCTCTTCTGTTGAAGTCAATAGGCCACGACTTGAATGCGGAGCCTTGGTGCTCATTGCCTCTCACTTCCCCCGACGATCTCCGCATTACGTAAGCTGCAGAGCCTGCGGGTTGCATCCACGGACTGTCCAAGTCCTCATTCCGACGGGCCGTCCCTGTTATATAGAAGCCTGCCGATAAAACATTGCCGTTAATGATGCTAGATAGCAAAATGCTCTATTTTATAGGTTCTGCTACCATTAGGCAGCTTTAGAAAGTATTGTGAGTGACGTTTTCTTTGGAGTAACGTCGTGGTCGCGAGAGGACAGCAGAAGGTAAAGGAGGGAAGAGTGTGATGGACGAGGATCCTTTCGAAATCATTTCCCGTTGACTTCCAACGGGTATTTTGGTATTTCGAATTACAAATAAGTTGTGACGCGTTAGTAGACATACAGAATTCTTGTAGGAGAAAAATGGAGCCAAGGCAAATTGCGTATGAGTTGTGAGTGTGTCGACGTTCAGAACGTTTTAAGATGTCTGCTGTTTAACAGAGCATCGAGTAGTGTTAACAAGTTACAGAAGGAACGTGTACACCTTCTTCCTGTGGCTCTCTAGATGAACCAGCAGTATTTAGAAATGAATGAAGCAGAATTTGGTGATTTTAGTACGTCATTGAGTTAGCTCCGTCTTACAGGTGCTAGACACGAGCTAAATATTTCTAATCACCGCAGTTTTTAAACTTTCAGTCATACGGTGACATTATAAAATGTAGGCACAGCGTAAGAATTCGCTGTGTTAGTGCCACTAATGTCGTTTTTAAATAAAAAACGTGATGTTGCATTAGGAGAATGCTCTTGTACGAGTCGACTATTAAAATACGCGGAGTAGACGATTTTCGCTAAAGTCGCCCAAATGATTTTATCAAAGTCATTTGGGCCGTTCTCGCCTTGATGCACTCGCGCGGAGGGGCCGATTTTAATAGGCGCTGCGCGTACACGTGCGCGCCGTATTTCACATCCCTACCACCTGAGTTCGTTGTTGTCGTAAAACCGAAGACTAGTCTGTAGTGGACCACGTGTTTATGTGGCTAAATATATTTCTCTCGGACTTCATATCGTGTCTTTTAATATTCTTTGCCTAAGGAACCTTCAGGACCCTACATTAAAAGGCATCAGGCATGTACGAGGTGCGATCGGAAAGTTTCAAGACTGTGTCAGTAGAGGGCGAACCGGATGTAGTACGAGCTTCTGCCGCTAGGGGGTGCGGCCTACATTCATAGTGAATCAGTGTGCCAGCCGGCATCATCGAATTAGCATTTGTTTCTTAGTTACGGGCGTTTTGGTAGTGCATTACACCGACCCTCCTGCGATTTCGGAATGGCGTGTGCATCAAATTTTGCCAAAGACTCGCCAAAACGGCTACGGAAACCTATGAAATGCTAAAGCAAGCATTTGGGGAAATACTTCGAAATGGGTCGTGCACAAACTTTTGTGGGGCATTCACGTTTTAAAAATGGCCGAACCCCTGTCGATGATGACGAGCATTCTGGACGACCATCTTCGAGCACAACGCCCGAAAATGTTACGAAGATCGACGTCGTACCATCAACGACTTGTGCGACATTGTTGGGACCTGTCAGCTGATTCTAAAGGAAGAACTCCACAGGCGACGCATCCTGTCTGAGGACCAGAAGCAGAATCGACTTCTCGTTTGTCAGGAGCTCAAAGATCTTGCAAGAACCGACAAAGAAAGATTTCCCGGGATGCTTCCAGGCTTGGCAGCGGCGCTGGGATCGTTGTGTTCACTCCCAGGGGAACTACTTCGAGGGTGATGGATGAATTTAATACCTGAGATAAGTGTACGGGTTTTTATAGGCACAGTCTGGAATCTTTCTGATCGCACCTCGTAAGGTGCTTGGTGATTATCCGCTAATTCTAAACGTACTGACAGAAAATGTTTCTTATTATTCATTGCATCGCCGGATAGGCGTTACTTAGTGCCAACGTCACTCGCTTCCGTTTTGTAGAGACAGAGAATGGACGAAATTTATGACATTTGTATTTTTTTCCTTTTTTAGTTGGTACCTTTGACTACAACGAAATAAAGCTGATTGAATGTGGTTACTTTTTACTACCTTACTGATAGCGAAGATCTTTCAGTGGGTAATACATCGGTATTTTTTAATTCGTCTCACTGTCGTTGGGTGGCTCTGACCTTTTCCATTTATAACATTATTATGCCGCTCGAAATACCGCCACTGTCGTATTTCGCCTCTGAAAGCCTCGGAAGACTAAGAAATTTCTCAATAAAACGCCAGCCGCCACCAGCCAACAAATGTGCCGTTAAAATCATCAAAATCAATTCCTATAAATCGCAGTGATGTTTTGTTTCATCCGGTCTTAGAGACGACTCCTGAGAATGGAGATGGCTGTCTTGTGGGTTGTTGCGCCTTTTAGAAGTTTATCGACGTTTCAGAGGTCCCTGCTGCCTCCATCATCAGACTAGACGACGCAAGAACCCACGACACGGCCGTCTTCATACTGACCGCCGTGAAAACCTCATATTATTCCGCCTGCCAACTGTTCTACGGTGTCAGATGAAACCTAATCGGGTTGGAGACCGCCAAGGCTAATGTGTCTCCTGAAGAAGGAAGTTGGGCTGTTATGAATGGCGACGTTCCTCTTCCAGTCATAGTAAATGAAGCTGCTACAGGGTGAGGCGTTTGTCTGTGAAAGGGAACATAACCAAGAATTAGGTTTCTCGCAGCAGCAGTTACATTCAATGAATTCCAGTGGAACGGAGTTTCGTGTCTGGCGGCGCCAGAGGATCCAAGGTGTAATGAAAGTTTTTCCAACGCATTTTCTACCAGCGACTAACAGTCATCAAGACTGGTCACAACAGAGTGAGGAAGTTAAGCACACATATGGCAGCGTTCTGTCTCGGTCATGGGTTAAATGTTGCTGAAGAAAAGACGCGCGTGCCCTTAAAGAACAACGTCCTTGTCGAATCCGGCGAAATTTTGTCAGCTACTTCTCTCTTGTGTGGGTTAAACCCCATCCTCCAGTTGGCGCTATACTCGAGACCTTGTGACTGAGGAAAAATAAGTGTAAAGAGAGCAGAACTTGAAGGCCCCGAAGAAGCTTAATTTGTATGAGGAAAATGATTGCCCAACAGATGGACCTGTTAAAATAAAAACAAAACTTTTTGACTTTTGTACTGAAATACTAGCGTGCCCTTTTCTCGAAAAGGTACACTCCTCAATACTGTCTTTTCTTCAACCCTCAACGCCTTCAATACATTACTTAGCACCCAAATGCATTAATGAATACAAATGCACCGGAGGATAAACCATTTCAATGTACCGCCACCTCCGCTTTAACGCCAGATATTGGCGTTGGACAGAGGGTGGCGCTCAAACGGGGGTTGAGTGTATTTTTGCCATTTTTGATTCTGCGACGGACCTTTAGGTGATCTAGTTATCCCAGGACTGAGGTGTCATCTCTCCATTCACTTTCCATGCGTTTTGCAATCATTTACGACAGTCGTGCGTGTTTTAATAGGCATTCCGTGTAAAGCGGTTTGTGTCTCTCTCGTATGGTTCTTTATACGCCTTAATTTTTCATACGGAAAGAACAAGATATTGTCTTACAGAATCGTGACAGTGTATTAATCGATTCACATGAAGATCTAAGATTTCGCTATAAATTATACGAAAGCTCTTGCACTGCAAGAAGGACATGAATGTAATAATGATAATGATTATAAAATTGCCTTCGCTGCGGGCGAGTGCAGCTCCCACATACAACCCTGACCTTCGCGGTGCTGTGTACTTTGTCTATGGAATGACGAATCCAGACGGGACGAGGCCTTGTCTAGCGCAGCCGACACGAACTGCTGGAGGCATTTAATTCAGTTGCGCAGAAGCCATTATATATTCAGGTTCTCGCGAAGGAAGTTCCTCCTACAGTGCAGCAGTGGACCGCGGGGTGAGGGGGGGCTGATCCCTGTAGGCAGTTATGAATCTTACTTAACTGTACGGAGACGGAAAGACCTTATCGCCACAGAAGCTTAATGCAGTATCCCCTCATGTCTGAGTTAAACCTCACGACGCATTTCGCGGGGCAGGCGTCCCACCGACGTCAGTTTTGGTTTCAGTCGGAGCTCCGTGATTATTAAAAGTCGTCTGCATTTGTCGCTCGCAGCTTCAGCTGGGCTCATTTTCGTATTTTGTCGCATCTGTTGCTGTCGGCGTCTGTCTTTCGGTTAAGCCCAAAACGACGTCTCCTGAAGATCAATCTGTTCTTTCTGTTGTCAAATACGATCGCGCCTGACTGGGTTACGTGCCCTCGTTTGAGAAAACTGGTTAAGGCAAAGATGGGACGGGCTGAACAACAACTCTGCCGTCTCGAGAAGCATCTCCGTCGCATATCTTATCAGCTGGGCAGATCACTTTTCCAGAATGAAATTTAACCGCGGAATATTCATCCTGCGTTGTTCCAACTTAAAACTTGTTTTAGATACGTGTCCTGTGCCAGAGGACAGGCGTTGATGGTCTGTTTCAGGGCCCCTCAACCAACTTTTAAACAACGTAGAGCCCCGTTCGTCCCCCCCGCCCCCCGCCAATTAATTTCAAACCAGGACCACTGCGTTGAGCCGGTCGGCGGTGGTACCTCGTTCCTGCAGTTCTGTCTGCCCGAACTTTGATGTCTGGACACGCCAGAAGGTGGCAACCGTGCTCGTCGACAAGGGCACAGAGGACGTTGGAGTAGCCAGGTAGCAAACAGACCGACGAAAATATTTGCATTTCCTTTTGGCCCTCGTTCTTTATTCTGAAGATCATCGTCTGTGTTTTGGATTTTGTTTTTATTTGCTTTTTGCATAAAGTGAATACGCAATACGGTCCATATATTTCATCTTCCAACTCACTGAACACATTTCGATTAAATCAAGACCGTCGCTGGAAACGGAACAAATTAAATGAGATTTTAATTGAACACGTGAATCAGATACAGAGGAATGACATTGAACTCGTGTTTAATGTAGGCTTACGGTGTGACATAACGCACTTAACGTAAACGGCTTGCTATTCGAAATGGTCTCCTGAAATGTGTTTTTACAAGCGGGCTTGTTTTAAAACAGCGTGTGTTGAGTTCCGCAGTTCATCTCTTCTCTGCGATTTCTCATGATTCTCTAACCATAAATGCACCTAACGCCATGGTGTAGAGGCCTTGTGGAGCTAGTCAGTTCGTCCCCACATTTGCTGTAACCCGAGGATCGTTAATCGTGTTCACTCCAGCCCACGACCGCGTGTCCTTGCCCTCAACCACTTGAGTACAATCGTCGCTTCCAACTTATTTCCGCAAGATCAATTTTAATATCCTCCCATGGTCTTCCGAATTGTTTTACATCTTTGCTTACCAACCAGAATTTCGTACGCGTTTCTCATCTCATTCGTGCTACATTCCCCGCCTATCTCACTCTCCTCGATTCGATAACCCCGATAATATGTGACTGTATGTATATATTTTGTTTTTCTGTTAATTTCAAGTGTTGACTTACCGTGTATTGGAAAATTATAAGCGAGTGGCGAACTTTCGTAAACCATGAAGATGGAGGCCAGTTGTGATTGGTTGAAGTTTTGCGAACGTCATTGCTGGTTCGGGGGACGGTCAAACTGGCCGACAAATTCCAGAAATAAGTGTTTCTAGAAGGAAGTGTAATCTCTGATTCGAATTGAGATACTAAGATCGTGAAGATACTCGGGGGTTGAAAGGATCGTGTCGCGAACTGGAAGGAGCCTCTTGATGTAGCTCAGCGCGCGAGTGGGACGGGAGGAATGGAAATTATCACCGCCTATAAAAGTCTGTGAGCCTTTTGTATATAAATTGAAAGGGAATGAGCTGTTTTCTGACTGTTACATTCCACAGATTGTGAGCTTTGAGCTGCACACAATGCGAGAAGGACGCATTGCAGGATTCTGAGACTGTCTCAACTTTGATTGTCAGTAAACCAAGTTACGTCCCTGATGGCCGCTTGGATTTTTGCGTGACACGAGAATGCTTCTTGAATCTGTTTGCCGAAAGTCGAACAGGAGGAATAATGAAACCTCGAAATAAAAGACACTCGCATGCTAGTGCAGCATCGTGTCGCCTGATTCGTCAGCCACCAATAACCAACTGTTCCACCCCGGTGCTGTGGACAGTGTGGACGATAACCACCGACTCTGGTCTGCAGAGTGTGTGAGACGAAGGCATGAGCCGGTGCTTCGGAGAAGCATACTGAGCCCCGAAGATGGAGGCAGCATTCTTATCGGAAACCGTGGTGTGTGCCGTGGGTACACCAGATCTCGCACCGAAAGTCGTGGTCGAGTGGGTAACACAATTGCTTCCTATTCTGGAGATCTCGGGTTCAAATCTCGGCCCGGAGACCGAAAAATCCCGACCTGGGGGGGGGGGTGTCGTGGTTTTCTTCAGTCCCTCCAGGAAAATGCCGGGATAGTGCCTTCAATTACGCCACGACCGCCTCCTTCCGCATCCTTTCCAATTCACTATCATCCTCTCATTCGGCCTTTAAATCTCCATTAAATATGCGATCCATTTCTTCGTTCACTCCGCAGCCCGGAGTGATTCGAGAAAATCTGCCGTCTTCTTTCAAGCCAACGTCGTTCAAGGATTTCACCTCGTGATAACCTAACCTTATTTCCAAATGCAGTAGAAGCCTTCATTTCCTCGCGGAATACTGCAATTTCTCGAGGTTTGCCGATACATTTCGACCAAGAAATGTCTTCTGAATTGATACAGTCTCTCACAGCATCGAATTTTTATCTCTTCCTGCAGTCGCGTCCGTGAGCGGTCGACAGAACATGAAATAGTCTTCATCTGTTTCGCGCCACGCCTGCAATATCTGTCGATTCGTCGATTTGTACTGCGAGTTTTGGACTCCATTTCGGATTAACAGTTGTTTCTTTCACGTCTTCTGGAATTAATTCGATTCCTCGCGTTATGACATTTTTACAAGTATTTCGCCATACTGTTAACACATTTTGATGGCCGCCTGTAGCAGCAATGTCTCCACCGAAACGAAATTCTTTATTCTTAGCACTAAATGTGAGACTTCAAACTCATTCGCAAGACATTCTCTTCTTGTTAGGCGCGCGTTCAAACTTTCGTGTGCTAGAAATTTACAGCGCACTGTGGATGCTCTCCGTTCTCGAGCTGACAGGTTAAACCCGTCCAATGCTTATGAAGCCTTCTGCTCCCCCCGTGAACTTCTTCTGCTGAACTGCTTGTAACACGCTTTCCGCTTAAGGCTGTTTTATGAATTAGGGCCCCTCCTTGATAGAAGAAGTGGCCTGTCCATCAGAAACGACGTGCTGATGGACTGTGCATGTCCGATCTGGCAGTCCAGTGCCCGCATCCACGTCCCGAAGCATTTGAGGTGACTTCCTATTACGACTGATCAACCCTGTTACTTTAGTGATGGAAATTTAGAACGATTTCGGGGGGCCCATTTTTCGACGATAAAACCAGAGCATTAAGCCAAAACCTGAAGATTAGTACTCGGTATTTATTCTTCATTAATTTCAGAGGAGTGATTTTTAATTCGAAGCTGACATAATATTCGGAATGCAGAATGGAGTTAATAGGAGCTGCGAACTGAGTGGTCGCGTGGGACGGGAAAACGGTCGACGGACTCAGCTAAAACCGTCTCTTATATGAGCGGCAAGTGCGAAGCAAAACAGTCGAAAGCTTTCACACTCCGAGGAACAATTTTTGATGGGCTATACGCGGATAAGTAGTTTGTAGCAACTGGTATAATCTGTAAATTCTCCTCTACTTCGCGAGCAATGAGATAACAGTATTTGGTTTTATTAGAGGGGAAACATGGCAGACCACAGCTCTGATATTTCTAAATAGTGAATCTGTCCATCATAGAATGAAACCATGTATGAAAGTGATAAGACATTTTTGCAGCTTTGACTCAGGAAATGTTCCTCAGCGGTGCTAATGTCGCACGTCGCTCTGGGTAACTGATTGTTTACCACCTTGGAGTTCGAATCTCTTATACGGAATCGGTTGGCTCTCCCGGAGGTATTATGCGTCGAGGTTTTCGGAGAATTGTGTGCCGACACGACTGCAGCTAAACTATAAGTGTTGGTATCGTTATTCCTGGATGAGCCGGGATAGCTCAGTCAGTATAGTGACTAGCTACGGGCTGGACGACCGGGGTTCGATCCCCGATGGGGGCAGGATTTTTCCTCTAGCCTCTGCGTCCAGACCGGCTCTGGGGCCCACCCAGCCTCCTCTACAATGGGTACCGGGGTCCTTTCCCGGGGGTAAAGCCGGCCGGGGCGTGATGCTGACCACTCACCCCCATCTAGTGCCGAGGTCAAGAAAGAGAGGAGCTATACCTCCACTCACCCCAAACGCCTACATGGCGTATAGTGGGACAAACTTTACTTTACCTTATCGTTATTCCTGGATGAGCCGGGATAGCTCAGTCAGTATAGTGACTAGCTACGGGCTGGACGACCGGGGTTCGATCCCCGATGGGGGCAGGATTTTTCCTCTAGCCTCTGCGTCCAGACCGGCTCTGGGGCCCACCCAGCCTCCTCTACAATGGGTACCGGGGTCCTTTCCCGGGGGTAAAGCCGGCCGGGGCGTGATGCTGACCACTCACCCCCATCTAGTGCCGAGGTCAAGAAAGAGAGGAGCTATACCTCCACTCACCCCAAACGCCTACATGGCGTATAGTGGGACAAACTTTACTTTACCTTATCGTTATTCCTGGAGACGGCTTTCGCTGGAAAGGTTTCTGCTGGTTGCCAGTCTGCGCTGTGCACTAGAGTGGCGTGGAGTGCACTGTGACTCGAGAATTGCGCAATCTTCCAGGGCGGGGTTGGGTTCCTGTCCATTGATGTCATAAGTGGACGTTGAGAAATGAGCGCGCCGTTTTCTTAAGCCAGGATCTCCATTTGAAATGTAATTAGAAAACGCAGGTGTGTTCGAAGACTGTCTGTTAAGTCTGTACAAACTAAACATTTGTATGTCATCCCCGTAAACATTTCTCTTCTCCTTGCATTGACTCGAAGGAGGAGAGTCGTTTCTGAGGAGCTGGTAGTCGCTCAGCTGGTCGAGAAACGTTCTGTGGAACCTGAAGGTCATTATTCTGTTCATAAGAGTACGCCACTTCGAGACCCCGATCCTGTGCCAGATGAATAAAGTCCTCACTCTCCGACGGAATTTCCGGAAGAATCCACTTTAATATTATCGTCTAATCTGTGCTCAGGTTTTCAGAGCATCGTCTTTCTTCCCGTTTAGCTTTCTGACCAAAAATGTGGACCAATTTGTTCATCCCCATGCGCAGTACTCGAGACGCCGATCTCATCCTTCTTGATATAGGCTAATCATTCGAATAATATTTGGTGAGAAACACAAATTGTGCTTCTCGCTGTGTAACCTTCTCAGCCTCTCATCTCTTCATTCCACTTCGGCCCAAATATTCTCCTTAGCAAGAAACACGATCTGTCTTCTTTCCTTTCCTTTGAGATCACGTTACACACCCATACAAAACAACAGGTAAATTGATAATAAAGTTCATTTCGGTTTTGACGCCGAATGGACTCGTAGGTACGCGTCTTCGTTTCGGAGAAACAAACTATCACCTTCTTCAGGTGTGAGGTGGCGATGCTAAAGCAGGCAGCTAAGAACTAGGGGCAGGACGTCCCGTGCTAGGTTAATTCATTTCTGCGCACGAAATGCAGAACTGCCCTTCAACTGTAGCTGGGGAGGTGCTTACGCCAACTGCTTTGATGTCTTGGCTGAAGGCAATGACGTGTTAAGACCAGTGGCTGTTGTTACTAGTGGGAGTCTTGATCCCACCACGAAGATTGCCCTACGAGAAGATTACTTCGGTTGGATGAACGCAGAAAGGTTGAAGGTTAGCTGAAGGTGACTTAAAGTAATCATTTTATCTCAGAGCCTCCATGATTGGTGGTAGGCGGGCCTTGCCGATTTCGAATTCTGACCTAGAATTTGCTTTTGCCGAAGAAAATTACAGAGAATCTCAGTCAGGATGGCCGAATGGTTCTGGACACCAGTCGTTACGTCAGTAGGCCGCCTTATTAGGAGCAGCCTCGGCTGGCCCGCTAAGCATCAGTCCTCCTCGGTTAACCGTGTGTGACCTTGTACAGACCCTTAGAAACCACAAATGCCTTCAAAGTTGTCTTACTAGGGGTTCCCCGTCACTGTCAATTAACGCTCTAATGTGTTAAGCGAAAAGTATGATCTGGTAATCCTCTGATTTGCCTGTTAGCAACTTACGAAATTGTGTTATTTGCATTGCGAAGTAAGATTTGCAGCTTCCGGACATGGCTGCGAGCACCAGACTGCCAGATGGTGCATGCGTTTTCCATCATAGGATGGATGAATTGCTTGTACATCAGGACACCGTGTCTGATCGGCATTTCACTTCCATTAATCGGCACGCCCAGTGTCCCTGCCTGGTTGACGTGAGTCGTGTTAACCCCAAGATACCGCCCTATTTCGACGAACTGTGTTTGCTGTCTGAATGTCTTTATGAGCCTGGGCCTTTGGTTGCGGTTTCTCACTCTCAGTGTATCTTGCGACGTTGAGAGCAATCCTCCAGCTCCACGGCGACAGCCCGTCCTTGTCGAGACCCGCTTCCAGGTACCTTGGGAGAAGTGATGGATGACTTTTCGGGTCGTGGCTGTGAGATCCGCGTCGTCAGCATAGAGTGTCATCTAACCGTGGCGGGACGGTACCCATGTCGTTTACATCCACCCTGAGAGACACCAGACCGCATGCCACTACCTGCAGACTTTTCCTCTTGGGATGCTGGTCAAAAGAATCTTCTCCAAGACCTTGCCACCAGGTTCGAGTAGACTGGTCGGTCTGGTGGAAGAAGGCAAAGCGGAGTGCTTTCTCGGCACCACGCGAGCGTTTTCCTTCCTGCCTACTGAGAACTGCGTTAACCAATTTCTTGAGAATGGATATCGCACGTTTTGGTAGGTGCCTCAGGACCTTGTTCTGAATAACGTTCAGGTCTGGAACCTTGCCAGTCTTGAGCCCCTCGATGGCCTGTGGGACCTACGAGGGGCTGGTTAATTTCCATTCACTTCCGGGGTCATACTCGCATGCATCAACCAGTTCAACAGCTGCTGGTCCCTATGGGTCCTCCGGCTTAGACTGAGGTTCCACAAGGGTGAAAGGGTTGGATCTAGCTAGATGCTGCGACCTGGTGCTTGTCGCTCCTGAGTCGTTTTCGGCATGTCGTGGGTTCACATTCCGGGCTGCAGATGGCGAGATAGTATCTTAAATTAGGCCACGACCGCTTCCTTCCACTTTCTGTTCAGTTCATTTTTCGATAATCGTTCTATCATTTGAAGAAAGCAGGAATAAATAAGCAGGCGTCGTTAACTCTTTTCTGTTTTTCTTCTGGTAAAACAGAAGGCAACATCGACGTAAATTAATAATGTCTGTGGACGTGTAGTTAGTTACATAGTAACTACATATTTACACTTCCCGGTGTGATTCGTCACAGGGTGCCGGTCCGCGAAAAAGTAGCTGCTAGTTTGTCTACCAGCTCTCCCTCGAAATGTCCCAGGTCGAGCCCCGCTCTCTTAACAGACTGCAGGCCTATCTCCATGTGACTTAGCTGGCTTGTGTTCAGACGTGCACAGTGAACCGATTGTATTAACACCGAATCCAGGACGTGACCTTGAAATCTTGTTAATCCAGCAAGGTAAATAGTAAATTGTCTATGAATTAATGCACACAGGGATCGAGCCGTAGTGGCTGGCGTAGGTCAGTGTTTGCGCATTGCACACTGCATTTCGTGTAGTTCAAGGTCACAATGACGAGGAGACGTAGATGAACGGAGTGACTAGTGAAAAACAGAATTAAACTGCGTAATATTAGCGAGACAAGTTGAATGCATTGTGATCTACCCACCCACCCTCCCTCCCTCCTCGGATGCCAGACGGGCTGTTCATTGTCTGGTGTACTGACAGCAGAGAACGGCCGAGAAGAATTCTCAGCTGAAATCTATTTAGGCCGAGGTTGTGTGACTCTGAAATTTCTTTCTCTCGTGTTCCGTTAATTCTTCCGTCCACTGGGTCTGTTTATCAGCGAACTCGTTCGTATTGACCTGTGCTCATGCAACATGAATCAAGCTTCTGTCAGCTGTGTATTCACTGCGGCCATTATCTTCAGTAACCCACTGTTGCCTCCCATGTGGGTTCCTTACCTCCTGAGTAAAACGACAGACAGACATGGACAGGACCATAAGATGTTCATTCGCCCTAAAGCGAACACAGTGAGACCGGCAAAACACAAAACACGTAACTGAATTGGACCAGAAGTTTTACGTTTTAGGTTAGGTTCCGGTAGATAAACAAGTGTCCTTGTGTCCAGCAGTTAGCTTTGGCTAATTCTATGATCCATCTAGTTAGTTAGTTTGTTAGTTAGATTAATATTGACCGGTCATCAGCTAACGGATCGACTGGCTATGCCTGTTTCTGTGATGAAGATGTGTTCATCACGCTAAATAATATCAGCAGCGGCCACGCGGTGGTACTGTATGCGTTGTACCGATCGGTTTCATACGCCAGTCGCCAAACCCAGAGACGTATTTTGATTTGTTCAGACGCCCTCAGCGCCAAGCAGTCTTCTGGCACCCGCACCCGACCACCGGTCGTAGTCCACAGACCCTGCCAAGTGTCCAAGTGCCCGCGTCGTGTGCCAGGTCGCAGCTACCGCCCGGGTGACGAAGCCTCCGACCGGAGCCACACCACGTGTTACCTCTGCCTAAATCGCCCTTTGGCAAGACGTGCGAGTTGCGGAATGTGGAAGCAACAGTTCAGATGCCGTTGGACGGACTTCCTCCGGGTCCATGAGGAACAAAAATGTCGTCATGACACATCGCTCATGTTACGAACAAGTCCCAATTATGTGAAATGAGATACGCCGGTAACTGCGATGTGTATTTCAGTGGAATGCTTTCCAACTCCACGGCTCCATACGCCAGGCTGAATTATTATTATGCATGTAAAGTCCCAGCATTAAGTCTATATAATGTGGTTGAGCTCCGAAACCTTTCCGATCCCCGCCTTTTACAGTTTTCCACGTGCTGGAGCCCTCACCGCTCGTCGATGTTGCACAAGGAAGGATTTTGAGAAAAAAAATTGTCTATTTGGCTCCATTTCGTACGTTCGTTGTGATTAGTCGCAAGCGATGAACTTGTTTGTGTCCGTCTGTCGCATCTTTCGTCGTCTTGTTGTAACAGTGACCCTGGATATATAAGTATTGCATTTGTTATTCTGCTGACGCCATCGCCTGCAATGTGGCGTAGAAATCACCTTCGGAATTTTATTGTCATGCGAGGAGTCCTCCGTTCCAGTCTTCTTGGTTCTCAGTTTTAACCATCTCAAGTGCCGTATACCAGTTACATCTCATGCGTTTAATTTGGTAACATGCCACTCGCTCGGTTTTATGACAAAAGTTATCTGTGTTTTATGGAGCCAGAAATATCTTTACGGACTAACCAAGTGCAACACCCACTTTTTATGTTTTAGGTAGGCGCAAATAATGTGATGCCCTGTCACGCCTCTAAACACACTCATTTTTAAAATGGAAAAGAGGGACTCTTGTCGATGACTAATGCACTATTGGTGAAAGGCGTTCCAAATTTTGTATGTAATAGAAGAGTGTGACGCTTCGTGGTTACGTCGATCACGTATCAAGAAACGAAAAAAATTAATTAGCCGTAGAAATTCGGTGGTGATGAAATAATAAACTGTTCTGTGTACATAAACGTGGTGGACCGTTTCCTTCCACATCCCTTCCGATTCATTACTCACTATCATCCTCTCATCCGACGCTACATAGTCTGAGCCCTTAAGTAAACTCTAAATAAATTGGCGATCGAGTACTGTGGGATGTAACGCGTAGATTATTTATTATTATTTAGTGTTCTGTCTGACGACAGGTCCATATGAACAGGATCCTTCCATCCTTTTCTCGGACTGGGACCTGTTCATATACGTTCTTGGCAGATGATCCAGAAGTGGTTTGCCATTGCCTTCTTCTGTGTGTGAATGGAGTAATTGTTGGGATGCCACGGAGGAAAACTCCGTGTTGCCTAGACCACGGCCTTGCCCAACACAAGTTATAAATTCGGGCACCGCCGGGAATCGAACCCGAGACCCCAGGATTACAAGGCCAGCGTTCTGACCGCTAGACCACCGTGGCTTTTACGTGTAGATTATAATTATGTCTGTCATTCTTTATTTGCGCTGTGTGTTCTAAGATTGCAAAGCTGATTCATTTGCTTTTGCCCCGACTTCAAGACGATAAATAAACACAGCAAACACAATTTTGACGTCGTGAATGAGTTTCATTCAGAAGGAAAGTCGAAAGCACCTGCTACTTTCGTCGTGCTAGCCAACGTGTAACAAGGCCCAAAATATTTGGCCGATTTCCATGAAACTCGGCATAGTGAACCAACAAAAACTGTTGTCGAGCTATTTTGATTTGTTTTTGTACATCGTATTAAGGGCCCAAATTAACTGCTGAATCTCAATGCAGTGTACACGGTTAATTCGCCACCTAATTTTAAAACGACAACGAACTCCATGGGGCAGAGTCCTTCTTGAGAAGCTGTTAGAACGCTCAGATAGCCAAGAAATTCGCCGTCTTGTACGGAACGTATAGGTTCATTCATGTGTACACAAAAGCCCTCAACCAGGTGAATGAAATCCACACCTTCCAACGCTAGTTTTCTAACATCCATTTTAATATTATCCTTCGCCCACGCCGTCAGGCTTTCCAACCAAAATTTCATACACATTTCAGCGTGCTACATGCCGCGCCCATCTCACCCTACAAGAAGTTATCGCTACTTGGTGACGACTACAAAGTTTCGGGAATGCCAGCATTAAAAAATTTCGGATGATCGAGCATTGGCGCGCTTTTAGTGAAACGTCCTATAGTGACTTTAAATAGGCCACGATCGCGCCATTCATCATCCGTTGTCATGAGCCACGACTTTCGATGCTGAGCGTAGGCGGGCGTATGGACGGCGTGGGGCCAGAACGTTGAACAAGACAACCTTAGGGTGTGGGCGCCTCTCCTCCTCGGCTGTCCGTTAGCAAAGCAAATTATACGTTTCATGACCTGGACTGAGTACTTTCTCTCCTTCTCACGCATAGTTTTAAAACCTTGCCTTCCGTGCAGTGTATTTATATATGAAATCACAAACACAACTGTTTACACATTAAATAACACTTTGTGCCAAACGCGTTTCGACCTCATCAGTGGCAAAACATTAATTCATTAGTCTGTCTATTAAAAACATACAATTCACGGAACGATGGTTTCTTATAAAGCACTGTAAAAGATCGCACTTTATAAACCATACTTCATGTAACACCACACTGAACGTTTAATTTCACATGATTTGGTGTATTATCTAAATTTCTCAGCTTAATGTCCACTGGCCCAAGTTTTTCTTGAGGTTTGCGTTGTTTGTACCTGGGTTTTGAACTTCAAAGTTTGACTCCACTTCTGCATTGACATTAGTGAGAATCGATCTCAGATTTATAGGACGTTCGACATTGCTCTGGTTTTCTCGCAGATACAGATCGGTACAAATACGAGGTGCGATCGGAAAGTTTCAAGACTGTGTCAATAGAGGGCGAACCGGATGTAGTACGAGCTTCTGCCGCTGGGGGGTGCGGCCTACATTCATAGTGAATCAGTGTGCCAGCCGGCATCATCGAATTAGAATTTGTTTCTTAGTTACGGGCGTTTTGGTAGTGCATTACACCGACCCTCTTGCGATTTCGGATTGGCGTGTGCATCAAATTTTGTCAAAGACTCGCCAAAACGGCTACGGAAACGTATGAAATGCTAAAGCAAGCATTTGGGGAGTCCGCAATGGGTCGTGCACAAACTTTTGTGTGGCATTCACGTTTTAAAAATGGCCGAACCTCTGTCGATGATGACGAGCGTTCTGGACGACCATCTTCGAGCACAACGCCCGAAAATGTTACGAAGATCGACGTCGTACCATCAACGACTTGTGCGACATTGTTGGGATAGGCTATGGGACCTGTCACTTTGTTCCACATCCTTTCCAATCACTACCATCCTCTCATTCGACGCTAGGTAGTCTGAGTTGCTGGAGAATCGTCGTTTAATAAGCAATAAATAAACGAATTGACTGCAGAACGTATGTTATATACACAGGAGCGCAATGCAGATATCTTGGACCGAAGAAATTTAGTAAAAATTAAATTGGGGGAAAAGCGAATTTCGGTCAACTCGCAATCGATCTCTTCCCTGTTGTTACCTGAAAAAAATGTAGATTATAATGTACAAAACTCTTATCCTATTGTGTAATAAAAAATTCTGATGGTCAAATCGATCTGTGGAGTTGTTGTTGTTGTCGGGGGGGGGGGGGGGGGTTACGTGGCACGCACAGAGGATTTGAGAAAAATGCCGGCAACATTTTAGTTGAAGAACTTTAAAACAGAAACCACTTGGGAGACGTAGACGAGAGGATAATATTGCAACCAGTTTCTTTGAGAAATAGAGTGTTTGTGGTTCAGGACAGTTGGCGGGTCGCTATGAACCGGCCACGATCCGACGTCGAGTTGCATTAAAGCAGGGTAACCGATTGGTTACATCAAGTGAGCGACTGGTAATATTTGTCTGGTTTACTTTTGGATCGAATGAACATTTACGTAGGTTGAGCTGTGGTGAAAACGTTAGTTACGCCATCGGTGTGATATCCTGCTCTGTAATAATAGACTAATAGACCTGCCCGTGGCGCATGCCATCCCGAAAGGCCTCTTCGAGCCATCCCGAAAAGCGCATTTCCTCGTTCGTCTTGCTTTGCTGAGTCAGTGCTCGGTCTCGAGGACTGTTTCGGTCCTTGCGCAGGCGCCTTCGTCATTCCCTATTAAAACCGATTTTAAAGTTGTTGTGAAAAGGGCTATTAGATGCCTGCTCATGTTGACGATGAAGAGACTAAGATTCTGCCAGTTCATAGAAGGTGAGTCATCACAAAATCTATCAGAAGCGACGTATGGAAAGACAGGCGATGCCCCGTCTCGTTCACTTCGTGTGCACAAATCGGGCAACCATCGGCCGAAAGCGAGCTCGTCGTTAGATGGAATTGCCTGTCGGCGGCGGCGCGCTGAGCGTGACGGCCATCCGCAGGGGTGAAAGCTCTCGCTTGTGGAGTTTTGACCTCGTGCCGTCAGTTCGGTGTTGAGGTAGTACGCCGCGTGGAATGTTCGCAGGCGAACCTTGATTACAGTGCGGTCTTAGGCCAAGGTCACGGGTTCGAGTCCAGACAAGGGTCTCGTTCTTGAAACCGATGTGTCATCTTTGTCCTTGCGTGGTACATACAACCCAGAAGACAGAAATCTACATGTTTCTTGCCGTTGAGAGACGTGCACTTGAAAGTCTGACGACGCCTCTTATGTCTTGACATGACGAAGTTTTCTTGTAAACAAGAGAAATACATTTGTGTGTTTTCATTATTGTCAGGAATTGAAATTATTTTAATCGGATTGGACACTGACGTTCCGCTTAACATGGGTCACTGTTGCAGCAATGGGCCTCCGACCCCATTGTAGCCCAACAATGACCCCGGTCATGAAGGCTTCCCATTCCCACAGGAAAGACGCGACAGACAGAACGAGACAGGCCTGTGAGTCGTCGTTCTTCGCGCACGCTGGACCGTGAAGGACGCCTGAAAATCTAGCAAATTCTAGTACTTTCCAGTGAGCTGCTTAAACGCGGTTGAAGTACGAGAGGAATATTCAGAATGGTTGCTCCATTTGCTCTCCAGGGGGAAAGTCACGGAATTGTTGGTCTCCTCGCGAATCTCCAAAGTTACTTGCCTGTTGTTTTTTGACGTAAATACGTCTATATTTTAGGGTCAGTGTCATTCGGCAAAAAGTGTAACTTCATTGTTATGTTACCTAGAAAACGTCATCTGTTTACTCGGCATTGTTGTTACCTATAAAACATTACATTACATTACATTCAGCTACCACAGACCCATCTTAAGCGTAACTAATTCAAGTTGATTAAGCAAAGTCTTAATCAAACTTTACTCAATTGTAAAGCATGTATAAAGGAAATATTTAGAATAAAGCCAATATATAAACTTCCTTTCCGTATAGACGTATTTACGTCAAATTCTCCGGAACCGTCGTTCCACTGACAACTTTTTCGTGCGATGAACACTCGCAGGGCTGACGGATGGTTTAACTAGAAAAAAGCAGGACGGATTTTGATGAAATTTTGTCTGGAACTCGCATTTTTTAGTGTCTTCAAACGAGTGGGTTACATTTGCCCCAAAATGATGCCAGTAATGTAATTAAAAATTATGCGGATTTTGTTAAAGTAGTTTTTTCTTTATATTGTGAGAAAGAACTTTTTTGACTACTGAACCGTTTTAACAAAGCCTCTAACATTCTGTACGGAGATACTTCATGCACGTACCTTTCAATAACAAGTACAAACATGACGGCCGTTCGAAATAGGTTAGGTTAGGTTAGGTTATGTCCATTAAATCTAACGTCCACTGAATCTATCTGTTCATAATATTAAAGCCTGTGTTTAGATTATAATAAGCGGTGCCATGGTAATTCTGGTTAAGGATTCTCGGGCTCTTTGTACGTATTATAGTAAATATTCGTGTCCCAAACTTTCTCCTGTGTTGAACTGGACTAGAAAACTATCGTGAATGGTCAGTAGGTAAGGATATGGCAGGAAACTCGTTGCCTAATCCAGCGATCTGTCCTATGAAAGACCTAACAAAATCACTGAAACATCGGTTCCTGTGTTGGAGTTTGTTTCAGCTCACAGACGAAGGCTATAATCGCGCGCGTTTGTGTCCCCCTGGCGACGGTTTTATGTAGCTCGGTAACCAAGCACGGGAGAAGAACGCGCATAGGATTTGTTTGCAATTTCGCACTTTTCGAGTTTCCCCACAGTAGCAGGCATTCTGCGAAAGTTATTCTAGACACTATTGCGATGATAACATCCCAAAATTGTAATTACATTGCGCCATATTTACGGTTTCAAGCAACGATGAAACATACGTGACGATAGATCACGTGACCTTTTGCTCACGAGGGCAGACCGCCGAATGTCGAGGTGCATTGCCGTGTTGCGGAAAGCGTACAGCCCGATGTAACTGACTGCATATCGCATTTCACACATAGTATTTGTTACTTTCAAGGGTTCTTATCGGAGCGTTATGCCCACGCACGCATATACACGCCGATCCAGCGCATTTAGAATGCCAGGTTGCAAAGCACGCGTGTTTGTACCCAAATTTGGATCGCGCCTACCAAGTTATTTTTATTCCGGTATTAAAGATTCGGTTTCATGTGACGTTGAAGTCACGACATTTGCGGTCATGAGAGTGTGACTTTGTTTTTATAAGATTATTATATCGTGACCTCTGTCGGTGGAAAACGTGTCCTAACAAGTCTGTGTTTGGAGTCCTTACGAACTTCGGTCATTAGCACGGGTATTTTTTACATTCCTCTGAAGTATTAATGATGTCGAAACACGGAGAGTCTTCCATTATTTCCCCACACGGAAAAAAAAACCCTGACTAAGTTAAACAGCCATTCGTTCCACCGTTCGAACCCTGACTGAACTCGCGACAATGACTTTTCACTTTGTCGTGTGGAATTCGATGTAATTACCGCGAATGTCGTGACATTGTGTCACATGAAAAGAGCGTCAAGGCACGCGGAACCATGAACCTTTCTACAATTGCGTTTGTTTGTCTGGAGTCTTTCTATCCTCTTTGAGACTTTGCATCGGATGCGCGTATCACAACGCCACGGCGTATGGCAGTTCTACTTTCTGTATCAGAGTCTTGCCGTAGACTGTTTACGGACGACATATAAACCACCTGTTGTTAAAGTTGACGTCATAGTATTATTCTCTGATTGAAGCCGCGTGCTAATTTCCAAGGCAGGGCATGCTCTGGCTTGGAAGTGATTTATTCTAAACGAGACCAGCATATGATTAAACCAGAAAGGCGATGCGAGTGAGGCGTCTGGACGCCTCGTAACAGGTGTGAAGCGGGATTGGCCTGGCATGCATAATGAATGCAAGCCAGTGAGTGCAGGTGTTTGCAGATCGATGGGTCTAGACGGACCCTATTGATCAGTTCCACGGATGGATAGGCAGCCACTTGGAGGTCAAGGGCTCACAGTGTCATGGTCAGTCCCCGTCACAGCAAGGTCGCTGTATCCAGAACACGCACGACGTGTCTCCGCGTCAGAACCTGTCATGTGCCAACTAGCGTTTCCCCGTGTTCGTAAATATAGAGAACATTCTCAGTTCATTTACTTCTCTCCCTCAAGTCTGTTGATGTTATGTGCAAATGTGCATAAGGAGTTGACAGACCCTTCTCCCGTCAGATACCTGAATCCTCTAGTAATGAAACCTAGGTTTGGTAGTTGAGGAAACGGCATCTATGTCAACAACGTAGCCGATTTATGAGTGTGTTGGAAAATATAGTCCTGAAGATGGGTACATTATTTTTATTCGAAACGTTGGTATCCACCTACGAGTTCGCACGGCGTCAACCCAGAACAGCATCGCCGGATTTTAAAATTAAATTTGCGTTACGCCATTGGGAATTAAATGTTATCTATGCTAATTATGATGAGATTAAAAATCTGTACGCCTCCCCCAGTATTGTCAGGGTGATTAAGTCGAGAAGAATGAGATGGGCGGGACATGTAGCGCGCATGGATGGGACAAGAGGTGTGCACCTGAGGGGAAGAGACCTCTGGGGAGACCTAGACGTAGATGGGAGGATAATCTCAGGCGGGATCTATCCGAGATAGGAGTTGAAGGAAACTGGATTTTGTTGGCCCAGGACAGGGTTCGGTGGAGGGCTTTGGTTGATTCGGTGATGAACCTTCGGGTTCGTTAAGCCATCTGGTTGGTTGGGTCCACTACTTGGGAAGCCTGAGGGGAAGAGGCCCCTGGAGAGACCTAGACGTAGATGGGAGGATAATATCAGGCGGGATCTATGGGAGATAGGAGTTGAAGGAGACTGGATCTTGTTGGCCCAGGACAGGGTCCGGTGGAGGGCTTTGGTTCATTCGGTGATGCACCTTCGGGTTCGGTAAGCCATCTAGTTAGTTAGTTAGTTAATTATTGAAATAAGAATGCAGCACGTGTCCTGCTGGATGTGTGGACCAACGCACTCTGCCCTGTTTAAACAGCCACATGTTCGCAGTTTGTGGACCCGAGTTAGAACGCAAGAAGTTGGTAGCCTCGTCTAGGCAACATATTCAAACGCCCACACGCGTAAAATGTACCGGGACACCGAATTTTTTAGACAGCGCAACCGTTAAACGAACTTGGGCGTAAAGGGCAGGCCGGCCCCGACTTGACGGTAGGGGTCAGAGGCCGCGCCCCCCAAACGCCACACAGCGCGCTGTCTGCCCTTTCATTCTCGAATCTGGTCGCAAGTCGAATGTTTTTTGACGAAAGAACGGATCGCTGAAGCTGTTTCATCTATCACACCGGATGTTCTCGGTCGTGTATGGCAAGAGCTTGAATATCGTCTTGATGTCTGCAGGGCAACTAAAGGAGCGCATATCTAAATCTTCTGAACAAATAAGATTCTTGGGGAGTTTCTCTTTATTTTGACGTTAATTCCATGTCTCTATCGTGCTTTGTTCCAAGACTACGACTCTTTGTTACCCCACCATTATTTTACGGACACACTGTATTTTATGACCGCGCAGAATTAAATAAAAATGCAAATGAGCGTTTTGATATTGGTCCAGAGCATTTTTTATTTTTATTTAATATATCCCTCTGAAACTGAAACGTGATGCATATTTTATGGACAGTACAGACCATGGCCACTAACACGGAGTATCGATTGCCGTGGTCGAATGGTTAGCACTCCTGATTCCTTATCAGGAGTCCCACCTTCAATTCTCGGCTCGGAGACCGGTTATCCTGACAGCGATTTTTCGTGGTTTTACTCATTTCTTCCAGGCACATCCGTTTCAATTCATCGTTCACTATTAACGATGCTTTATAGCCGTAGTACAACGCAGGAAGACGCAGACAAACATCCGTGCCTTGAGTGGGATTCGAACCCACGGTCCCAGTGCCCATGCGCTCAAGGTCCCACGCCTCAGACCGTGTATACGCGTTGAAAAATGATTCCCACTCGACCTTCATCGTCTTACATTGACAGTGCAGAATGAATTACTGTTAATCACAGGTAATTCAAAACAGCTGTTATTTATGAGGGTCCCGTTGATGCTGTGGGTGGTTCGTTCTTGGAGAGTCTTTACTTATTTTAATCATGTTTGACCTCCAGTTTCATGTATTTAATTGACTTAATAAAACGCTCAAGGTACTGGCTTTAGTAATTCTGTAGGCAAAAACAGTTTCCTGTTTCAGGTAATGCATTGTAAATGAAGCACAACATGGCTCTCTTTACGTAATTAATTTCACTATTTAGCGATGTAAAACAGTAACCAGTTCAGTAAATAGAGCCAGTCCTACTTTGCTCCTTGCAAAGGTGCGTTCACAGTGGAGCGCTACGTTTCCGTCTGTGTCGTCACGTCGCGCGCAGATGAGGAAGATGCCCGCTCGGTGCGAGGCAGTTCAAGAGAGTTGACAGTGAGTTCAGTACCTACTTTCGAATGGCGCGGAAAACTTTCTCGGTTGATAACAACGAACGGAAAAACAACCGCTTCAAAATTGAAGTACGAGGAGACCAGAGATTAGTGAGTGCTCTAAGTTACGTGTCTTTACGTCTGTGCACATGTATTATTATTATTATTATTATTTTATTTAGTCTGAAGACAGGTCCATATGAACAGGATCCTTCCATCCTTTTCTCGGACTGGGACCTGTTCATATACGTTCTTGGCAGATGATCCAGAAGTTGTTTGCCATTGCCTTCTTCTGTGTGTGAATGGAGTAATTGTTGGGATGCCACGGAGGAAAACTCCGTGTTGCCTAGACCACGGCCTTGCCCAACACAAGTTATAAATTCGGGCACCGCCGGGAATCGAATCCGAGACCCCAGGATTACAAGGCCAGCGTTCTAACCGCTAGACCACCGTGGCTTCTGCACATGTATACGGGGTCTTTTTCCCTTCCAGAATTATTTAAGTTACCACTCCAACAGGAAAGTCTGTAGGCTGCAAGGCATCCGATGGCAAGTAAGGTTTTCGCCTTCAACGAGAATCTGAATATAATCTGTGTTAGCGTAACTGAAATAAAGGCAGGAAACAGAATTTTAAAACCGACTGAAAGTGAGCTCGTGTTGTTACTTCTTTCTTTAAAAAATATTTACGACGCAAAAATTGATTTTTCGTAAAAAGCCTCTCCAGATGAACTCGAAGCTCCAGTACGACCAGCCATTATGGCGTATAATTGGGTTCTTGGTTTTCAATGGAATAATTACCTGTTCTACCCTCAACTCTGACTGAAGGGATAATTCTTCTGCATCAGCCGAGTGGCTAACTCCTTCGTAGCGGAGGGCGGCCTTCTTAAAAAGCTAATAGTAGATTCGTTGCATTACTACAGAAATTCCTCGCCTTTTACGCAACATAATGTTCATTACCGTGTTCACAAGAGCCCGACATCGCTCCCTATCCTGAGTCAGATAAATCTAATCGAGCAACCCTCTTTGCCTAAAGTGAATTTGAATATTATCCTTCCATTTGTGCCTAGGTCTTCCCAGTGATCTTCTTCCCTCAGGCTTCCCAACCAAAGTTTCGTCCTCCCGATGTCATGCTCCTTGATTTTAACATCCTAATAATATTTTGCGATCAGCACTGTTCTCAAACATTGTCATTCCCATTACGTCAGAGACTGGTTTCATGTCCGCACGAAACGACACGAGACATAGTTTCGGTGTGTGTTAATCCTCCCGTCTTCAGAATTCAGTCTGCTGTTAATTATTATTACCGTCGTTCATCAGCTCAGACCAGAAGCCGATGTGAGCCATTTCACTTCCAAGTCCTCTTTATTTTCTAGGGCATTCATGATGGTGTATTCTGAGGCGAAATTTAAAATCAGAGGTGACGAAGCATTTTCTCGATTCAGACCATTCTGAACAGGAAAAGAATTTATTGATCTGCAAATCGAACATTAATGATTTACAGGAAAATTTTTGATTTTGTCATACCTTGAAGATATCCGTCTTCTGGGTTATTGCGCTGTGTAGTCTGGTCGATGTTAACCAACGTTTCAGAGGTCATACTGCCTCCGTCATCAGGGCGATGAATATGCCAATAGGGTGTGAGGAGTTGGATTT
>NW_019060493.1:227053-244467 GCF_000696155.1 Zootermopsis nevadensis | reverse complement strand
CGAGCCAATGGGAGCAGGTATGGGAGTGGACCAATGGTAGCACGTGGGCGAGAGTGGGAGAGAAAGTAGAGAGAGAAAGGTGAGTTTGGTTGTATGTATAAGGGCCCTGAAAAGGGCCGAGTTAATGGTCTGGTTGGTTCTGGCGGCGCACTCTTGCTCGTTCTCGGAGTCCTCGGAGTGTGTCATACCTTGATTCAGTCTCCGTAATTGAACAATTTCGGTTTGTCTCTGAGTCGGACATTCTTCTGCCATGAAGCATTTGAACCAAACTTGCTACGTAACATTGGACGGGAAGTATTTGTGATGCCGAATCGATTCGAGGAGACGTAGGCTTGTTGAGTGTCCGACGCTGTCGGAGGAAACATGTGAACCGAGCTGCGAGACATTGCCTCGGCGCTGGTAGACTCGATTAGCAATTGCAAACCAGGATCCAGACGCTGTTATTCTAAAAGGGAATAAGGTAGTGCGAAAATGAGCTTCTGCAGTGGTGTGCAGGCTAGTGACCGCAGTCTGTTGTTGGCTCCGGCTACCGCGTTCCCTTGCAGCGAGGCACAGTGAGCGAATCTCGCCTTCGCGGAAACGGAGAACAGTTTTCCCGGCGGAATATTCTGACGCGACGCTTAGGAACTGCGCTGTGAGTCGACTAGCGACGTTTTAGCTTCAATGACGATCTCATTGCGACAGTTCGGCAGTAATCGGCATTGTCCGTTTCGTCTATGAACATCGTTTCGACTTGGTGTTTCCGTTTTAGAATGAGGAGCGTGCTAATGTGAATATTTTTTTGGCTAAGAATGCGTAATATCTTTGGTAAACAATACAAATCTTTTTGTATCTTATATGCGTCATGTTTGTGTTTGATTAAATATATTTATTTTGTACAGTCTATACCCAAACGTTTGAAGTTTATTGGTGTTGTAAAAATTATATAATATTAAAACATTTTGTTGTGTAAAATATTATATTAGCGCTCTTAATCGTAAATACGATTTTACATTATATTTTTTAGCGCTTTTATTAAAACGACATGTTTCGACGGGTAATACCGTCGTCTTCAGGTTTTTATCAATTTAAAATATTTATAATAAATATATTTAATACAAAATCACTCTCTGACAAGACCCAAAAATATCATGTTAATTTATAACGGAGATAATCCAGCGTAGATAAATTGCGGGTTTAACGAATGAGAGATGCCATTAAAATTTATAAGCGTGTCTATAATATATTGAGCCAGGATAGCTCAGTCAGTATAGTGACTAGCTACGGGCTGGACGACCGGAGTTCGATCCCCGACGGGGGCATAAGATTTATTACCTCTAGCCTCTGCGTCCTCCCAGTCTTCTATCCAGTGGATACCGGGGGTTCTTCCCCGGGGGTACACCGCGGCTGGTGCACTCACCCCCATCTGGTGCCTAGATCAAGAAAGAGTAGGAGCTATACCACCTCTCCACCCAAGCGACCTACATGGCGTGTAGCGGGGGGACAGCTTTACCCTTTCTTTTACTGTAATGTATTACGGTGTCACTGCGTTGAAGACCATCCAGTGTTGGCGTCCTCACCTTGAGAGAACTGCAGGTGGTAAGCCCTTCGACAACAGGCAAGAGTTCAAATAGTCGGGACCGACGTAAGTAGAAAAATTGTATTCCGGGGAAAATCGTAGCCTTCGCCATATTTCTGACTCCGTCTCCGTGAACGCAGAGATTTTAACTAACAGGCCCACGATTTTCGCTCGTCTTGTATTGTCTACACAGAGGACGACGGCGTGATGTTCCTTGGGCCTCGCGAGCATTCTCATAAACCGAGATTTATCCCTGCAGCCCGGATGTTTTCTGAAACGAAGACCCCGAGGTGAGCAGCAAATCGGAACTAGCGGAAAGTAAGAAGTGCGGGCAGCTCAGGCGTCAGGAGCAGAGATCTCCCTCCGTGACCATTTCAAGAGACGCTCGGTACGGAAAGAAGAGATCGGGAAGGAAGAGCATTTCTCTTCGTGTACATTCAGTTTGTATTTCCATGGAATATTTTTAAGCTCTGGAATGTACGAATACATTCCGCCGCGTTGTATGTGATCTCCGCTTCAAGCAGACAGGTAAAGATAATGAGCATTTTAACGCGCGAGTCGTTCTGTCTGGCTTCGTATAAAAGGCGGGTTTTGCGGGTGGCTGAATCTGCAGGCGCATTGTGCTGCTCCTTACATGCGGGTGCATTGATACAGTTCCTCCGTCTCTGTCTCTGAAGTCTTTGACGTGCCTTGTGATTCTGCAGGCCTCCATAAACGCGACTTCCCTCCGGTTTTAAAGAATGAACGCCAAGTAACTATTTTCTTAGCGCACGGTTTCGCGGTTGTCATTAATTCACTGATTGACCTTCGGTGGCCGCGGCGGGGCTGAGTTGTTTCTCGATTGTCACGCGGCACTCCTGTGTTCATTGCAGTCTTCTGCTGGTTATTAGACGTGTACAGTGCGTTTCCTTTAAAAGCGTCGCATCCTCGTACTGTGAGAGTAATCACATAACAGCCGTGGAACGACGTGAAGCTACGCCGATGCAAGGGACAGTCAGACTAGACCCCCGATGGTAAAGACCCAGGAAGTCTCGGAAACTTTGGAAACTAATTCCATCGCGCGAAAAGACAGTGTTGCATTCATCCGTCGTGCAGCCACCCTCCCCTCCGTCGCCAAGTTCTCATATCGTTCTTACCCCGTGTTCACCCCCGTCTTTCAGCCCCTGGGGGGGGGGGGAAGCCCTCGCCAGCTGTGTTACCGTTGGCACAGGTCTAGACCGACGACGGGGGTGGCTGGGTCGGAAGAGGTCTGAATGAGGGTTTCCGGGGCCCTCCTCTATCTGTTTTGGATAATATTGGTACAGGGTGACCTCAAAATCCGTCAGCAACATTTATAGTCCCTGCTGTGCGTAAAGCGTGTGTCAGTGGATTTCAGAACTTCAAGAATCCTGTCTGTGAGTTCCTGAATATTATTTTGCAGAGGATGAACACAAACTTGATGTTTAAAGCAGCCCCATAACAGAAAGGTCGTAGGCGTCGAGTAAGGCGATCTGGGAGGCCATCCCTTTGGACTTCCACGACCAATCCATCGTCCTGATAAGTTCTCATTCAATTCACGTGCCTTCTCAATTCATTGTGACAGTGGGGCGATGGCCCATCTTGTGGAAGAATCATATTTTCTCCGAAATCTTCGTTAAACTGATTCAGTAACCATTTCGAGCATGTCCAAGTAAACGAACCATCACCTTCGGACTGTCCTGCGAATGTTTGACTACGGAATGATGATTTCCTGTTCTTCACATCCTCACACTTTGACGGTTCACACAGTCTGAGCTACTGAAAGCAATTTCATGACTAAACACAGCATGAGATAACAGATCGTAATTTCCTTCCACTCGGTTTAAAAACATTATGACATGAGGTGCGCGTTGTTTCTTTATCACTTTCGGCAGTCGCATGAACCATCTGCGTCGTGGCTAATCGTTTCCGAAAATCTTCCACGCTGCTGGCTGCTGCACGCGTAAATCTTAATTATTCGCCGTGGATCGTTACGAAAGGTGTTCCAAGGTAAGCGTTCCACAGACGTGGCTGAATTTGTCTGCACACCACAGAACACAACGCGATTTATCGACTTTTACCTTCGAAGCGATCCTCACGACTAATTCAGGAACGTCACACGTTCATAGGCTTAGAAAATAATTTTTTTTTAATTCCTCTTTTCAAACGACCGGCGTTCGATCCCCGACAGGGGCAGAGGATTGTTCCTCTAGCCTCTGCGACCAAACTGATTCTGGGGCCCACCCAGCCTCCTGTCCAGTGGGTACCGGGGTCCTTTCTCGAGGATAAAGCGCGGCCGGGACCTGACGCTAACTACTAACCCCATCTAGTGCCGAGGTCAAGAATGAGCAGGAGCTATACCGCCTCTCCCCCCAAGCGCCTGCATGGCGTGTAGCGGGGGACAGCTTTACTTTACTGCCAAAAATGTAATGTCTGTTTATGTGTCTCCTTCAGTTTTACTGAGAAATTGTTGGAAGAATTCAATTATTTTGTAATAATCCTGTGGATTCAACTTGATTCTTCTTGTAATGTTTGAAAGAAACCAAAGTCCGTCGGTGATTTCAGTCGCCTTCCTTAGTAACAACATTCTCCGTAAACAATTACGGATTTTCCGTTTTCATTTGTTCCTGGAAGAAACTAATTTGCGTCGAAAAAACTTTGGCCTTCATTTTCGTAGGCTGCCACGGTGGTCTAGCGGTTAGAACCCTGGCCTTGTAATCCTGGGGTCTCGGGTTCGATTCCCGGCGGTGCCCGAATTTATAACTTGTGTTGGGCAAGGCCGTGGTCTAGGCAACACGGAGTTTTCCTCCGTGGCATCCCAACAATTACTCCATTCACACACAGAAGAAGGCAATGGCAAACCACTTCTGGATCATCTGCCAAGAACGTATATGAACAGGTCCCAGTCCGAGGAAAGGATGGAAGGATCCTGTTCATATGGACCTGTCGTCACACAGAACACTACAAATAAATGACGCTTTAGTCTATCCAGACTGTTAAAAAATAAATGTCAGATTTTATTTTCTGTAAGTAAATAAATTAATTTGTGGCAGTGGGAATCGTGTTGTGTTTCTGCGCGTACTTCCCTATTCGACCTAAAAGGTCATCTTGAGCCCTTCTTTTGTTTAACCTAGATGGGTTCAGTGTTTCGAGGCAGAGGGAAGGCTTTCGACCTGTGGTGCCATTTTTAGCTACTTTAAAAATGATGTTTCTACTTAGCTATTTAACCATAGAAACTGAGTATTTACGTTCCTGAAGATGACATCTTATTTTACATTTGGTGTTACAATTACAAATGAATTATAAATTGATTAGTGACATTCACGAAGTCATAAATCAATTTAAGAAGGCTTACGAACTTGGGGCTTAATTGATGAAAGATTCCCACGTATTTTAAAAAAGTGGAATAATCGCTCTGATCAGGTGCAGAATTTTCATGGCACTAGCAGTGTTGAACAGCTGTAAATCACGAAGATGTTGATCGAGATTCATTTCACGTTCTTAGAACCACACACTTGTTAATTCTGTTTGAAACGGGGAAGATTTGCCACGGCGGTGGAAGGAATCTCTCTTATTATTTATTACGCCTGTTCGTAAGAATGGTGTTAAAACTGACTGTGCCGTTATAGAGGAATGCCACTTATACACAGAACTGATCCAACGTTCTTCTGTCAAGCTTAGTTACATACGTCAAGACAGCCTGTCAGTCAGTTAATGGGGGCGGAGTGTTTCTCTTTGAATTTGACATACCAGTGGAACTAGTTACACTTCGTAGCGTGTGTTTTAAATTAAACTTTTAGTGAAGTACGTACAAGAAAATATTTGTCTGTATATGTCTGTCTGTCGCGCTTTTAATCATCCCCCTAGCAACTAGTCAACCCCCATAGCATCCCCAGGGGAACCTTCGAGCTTTCCTCCACCCTTGGGGCTTTTACCCCATTTTGTCCCAGCGGGGCTCTTTCCTCCAGGGGCCTCTGACTCGCTCAGCTTGCCTCAGTTGGGGCTTTCTTCCCGTAGGTTTGCTCCCCCCCTCCCGTTGGGGCCTTGCGGACCCTTGGGCTCCTGCCGTCTGGGGTTAGATCACCCAGGCCTTAGAAAATCGAAATTGCCCGCAAGGGGGCTATGCCACCTCCGGGGCGTGCAGATTGTGGAGGAGTTTCCTCAAGTTCGGTCTTGTGACCTCTATCTGCCGAATATTTTATATATTCTTGGAGCTCGCTGTTGTAACAGTGACCTTTGTCTACATTACTGCAGCAATGACCTCGGGTCACATTGTTACAAGTGTCTCCGGATACTATTTTGTGCGTCTGATGTTATTACATTTGATTTTTCATTGGTTGCCTGTTATATAGCGTAAAGAACGCTCCTGGAATGTTGTGTACGCCAAATTTCTGACCTTCTTAGAATACCGATTATTAAGAAAAGCAACTTGTAATTGCTCTCATATGTTTTTCGTCTTTGTAGAGGTGATATATTTGCAGAGTAATGCACGCGTAACCATGGGAGCGCATATATAGTATCTGCTGGCGTTACTATGTCAGTACAAGAAATCACTGCGTTATGTGTTGTAATAGCTGAGCCACTCGCAGGTCGTCGAGGTCGTTTGCACTGTGCGTATCCTTTAAAAACGCAGCCCCGTCCTGGACCGATACCTGTCTCGGACCGCGAGTTCTGTATGCTCGGAGCTGTAATCATCGACTTTTGCGTTGGTACTTGTACTCGAATGCATTTATGCTGTATAGTGACTTACTACGGGCTGGACGTCCGGGGTTCGATCCCCGACGGGGGCGGACAATTTTTCCTCTATCCTCTGCGTCCAGACCTTCTTCTCTGGGGCCCACCCAGCCTCTTCTACAATGGGTACCGGGGTCCTTTCCCGGGGGTAAAGCCGGCCGGGGCGTGATGCTGACCACTCACCCCCATCTAGTGCCGAGGTCAAGAATGAGTAGGAGCTATACCTCCACTCCCCCCAAGCGCCTACATGGCGTATAGTGGGGCAAACTTTTTTTAACTTTTTTTATGGAACGACGTTTTATAGCCGGCTAAAATGTTTGTTTCTATTCACAAATTATGTGCCAGAAACACCTTTGAATTTTAGGGCACGTTTTTATAAACCCGGTATTTTGAAGTTCCGTGATTTTTTTTAAATATTTCCCCGGTTTTGATTCTCTGCATCGCAGGGACTGGCGCAAACCACTTTCCTTCTCAGAGTGACATCTGTTAGTCGGTCATTACTATCGTGTCCTCCGCGCACCGAATACTCAACGTTTGGCGCCGACGATACGATAATTTTTGGTCAGCTAATGTCAGAAAACTAATTTCTTCCTGTGTTATTTACTTGTTTGCAAATGTGTGTTTCTGTGCAGGTGCCCCTGGTGTCCCGAAGACAGAAAGCTGGATTGGGTTCCTCGTCTGCGGATCTTCCGGGAGTCGCCGTCCCCGTCGACCCGACAACTGAACGCAAGAAGGCTATATGGCTCAAGACGCAAAAGCGTTACCAACAAATATAATAGTAACTTGTAATGTAGAAACAAGATCAAACATAAATTCGAAGTTTTTTGCATTGAATGGTTTTATTATTAACTGCAGTATTCGATAGTCCTTATCTCAGAATTCATATTGAAAGGATTTCAGATTTTAGGAACGCAGTGTTCGTCACTAGACAGAGCAGTGCAACTGAAACCATTGCTTCTCTCCATTTGGTATCTTTCTGTTATTGGAAGTGGAGTAATCGCTTACTGTCCGTCCTTTAGTCATGCTAAAAATAAGGGTAATTGGTAACTGCGCTCCGGTTATTAAGACATTGAACATTTGTAGCTCAGAACGTGAGCTGGCGCTGTGGCGCCACACTGTCAAAGACGACCGAAGCCCGAAGTACAGTCCGCAGACCAGGAGAAAATCCCTGCTACGAATTAGATATACGCGCATGCGCAAGATTTCGCGGTGAGTGACGACCCATCCTAAAAGCATTCGTTCCACAACCACTGAACGAACAACAGACAACAATCTTTCATGAGTTCTGATGTGTACAGCTTTAAGATTACCTCACAGAGGCACAGCGATTTAATCTAGAATATTATCGCAACACCCACAGAACACATTAGAAGTGCGCTCACTACACGCTACTCTTAACTGCTTGATGTTTTCAGTCTGTGTAGTAGCGTAAAACTCTGACGTATCACACTTCCCACCAATAGCAGCCCTCTAGTCGACCAGGCAGTAAACATCCCCCCCGCACCGCACCAGAAACGATTTCCCCTTGCAGGGTTTTTCTCGTGATCTGTGGACAGTACTTGCGGTTACCACGGCAACTTCTGGAATCCTAGTAATGTACAGGACAGTGATTGGAAGCCAAAACTTCGCGTGCGTGACGACAGAGTTAATCGAAAGCGTTAGCCTGCAGCGGCGACAGGAGTCAGGCTCTCACTGGCAGTGGTGGATGATGATGACCTGGTCCACAGACGATCTCGGGAATGCTGGATTCTTTTCCGCCTGTCAGTCTCATGTAAGGTTCAGGTTAAGGCAAGGAGTGAGCTGGTAAGGCGTTTCCTGAAATAACGGCCACCGTTATGCGTTCTGACAACTGCTTCTCGGTTTTACGAACTGGTAGTAGGCGCGGGTACCATGCCTCTTGAAGTTTTACTTCATTTTGGTGGCGTTAAGACACGTTGCCGAGGTGATGGCGCGAGAACTGTACCTCATTCTACACGTACGTAGATTATTCACAGTTAACAGCATTGTGGTTCTTGAATGTACTTCTGAGACGAGCCAGCGAGCCCGCTGTGTCGCCGTCAGAGAAAGACGTATTTCTAATGTGAGCAGCTGTTGAGCTTAGCCAGAACGACTGTGCGCGTCTTAAAGACGAAGACTTGGATGTCTGCGAGTCTCAGCTTGAATTAAACCTGGTGTTAAATCATTACTGAAACAGAATATGTAGTCATTTATTAATATCTTATTTAACGACGACTTTTAGTAGCGTCGAATCAGAGGATGACAGTGAATAATGAATTGGAAGGAGTGTGGAAGGAATCGGTACTATCCCGGCATTTGCTTGGACGATCTGAGTAAAACCACGAAAAATCCCAGTTATGATAGCCATTCGGTTTTATACAGAAGCGGTATCAGATGTCTTACTAATGATTTTGAGTTGAAGAAAATTATTGAGAATGTACTGTTAACCTATAGCCACGCTGGCCTTGTAATCCTGGGGTCTCGGGTTCGATTCCCGGCGGTGCCCGAATTTATAACTTGTGTTGGGCAAGGCCGTGGTCTAGGAAACACGGAGTTTTCCTCCGTGGCATCCCAACAATTACTCCATTCACACACAGAAGAAGGCAATGGCAAACCACTTCTGGATCATCTGCCAAGAACGTATATGAACAGGTCCCAGTCCGAGAAAAGGATGGAAGGATCCTGTTCATATGGACCTGTCGTCAGACAGAACACTAAATAAATAAATGTTATTAACCTGCATGCAGTGGCAGACCTCATAAAGTGCCATTTTAATCAATTTCCACGGCGTTAAAATGAAGTGTGGCCTCCGAATCGATTTAAAAGGGCCGAATGTGAACCCACGTCTGGAAGAGGTTGATAACCCCTGATATAACAACTTGTAAATTGCTAGGTGGATTTTCATTGAATTTAATATGGACTGTATTCCGTAGGAGGCTAGGCCTATTCAGGTGCTCATTTACGCTTTAGCATTCGCGAAGAACATCTTATGGACACGTTCATTTCTGTCTCTCTAGTTCTCTACATTCTTCCAGGAATGGTTTGGGATCACATTGGAGACCTAGATACCATTACTACGTGTCTTATTCCTTTGGTTGCCCTGCTGACGTCATCGCCCGTCATGTGGCGTAAAGAATACCTTTGAAAGTTTAATGTACTCCATGGAGGACATCTTTCACATATTTTCAGTCTTCCGCAGTCAGAATTCGGATAACAAAAGAAGTCAGAAAATGCGTTATGGTCAGATTGCAGTGTTGACGGATGTGGATGGCCATGAATCCTGCCTGACCTTGGAACGAACATCGTGCCCCGTGGCACCATAACCTGCGACCGTCGGATGTCCTGGAAGATTGGGGCTAAGGACTGTCTCCTGCCACGGTTATGGTGCCACGGGTGTTCCGCCCATATGATTTCAGAATAACCGGCATTAGACGAGGGATCTCCGTTGTTGGCGTTAAGGTTCGGTGTAAGCCAGTGAAACTTCACCGTGTAATTCCAACATTGGCCGATCTTCCGTCCTGGAAGGACGACCCTTGTCTCTCCGTGGGTTCCGTTAGTGATCTGTTGGTCCTCTGGAGCGGATTGACGTTGTTGGTATCTTGATTGTAAATCGCATGGCAGTATATCCCATTCGTCATTACAGAACAATAACCATTGTAGGCGTATTCTCCGAGGTATGACAGTGGGCGTCGAAAGTCTAAGTGCCTCGAATATCGATGACACGGTAGAACAAACCTTGAGCTGAAATACACGTTATATGATTTAGATATTCGAGATGAATCCGAACGCTTTGAGGTACAGATGGCTGTCGAGGACCATCTGTGGATGGATGCTGGAGCTCATGGGCAGTTTTAATGTTGCCGACTTCGTCAACCAAGTGGTAGTTGTGTGTAGTTTAGAAGGGAGGCTGTTAATTACTGTCTCATTTGCGTAAATAATAGTCTCCACCGATGAGTAGTTCAGAAGCTGTTTCTGTAGTTGAAGAGTATCTTGAATCTTGTTATATTCGTCAACGAATAGGCTTAGGGCTCCTCGAGGAACTGAACTTGTTCAGCTAAGACAAACGCTGAAACAGTTGGCTCGTAGCACTTCACCGGCTGTTCCACCGAAGTCTTCTATAGGGTCCTCTGGAGGCGGTTAACTTGTCTGTGCATTTCCTCTACATCTGATGTATAAGCCACTAGGTAGAAGAAAAACTGTATGCCCTGCTATCAAAGTGTCTTTTTTGAGCGTATCCGTCGAATGTCGCTTGTGATGTTGCAAACAAAATGGTGTGGCAGGTGGCAAAGTCCCTTGTCGTTGACAAATCAGTCTTCAGACGTGTTTCATGAAGTCTCGTATTCGTCCAAGTATTTATTATAATCCGGGCGAAGGTCAGTGCGTTTGTGTGTTCGTCTTTATAGCTGCCGGAGTCAGTGCAGTCCTCTTCATGTTCCTCGTCCTCACGCCCACCCATCTACCATGTGTCCGGTGACCCACCTCCGTTTTCTGACTGTTCAGGCGAAGGCTCTACCTTGACTGTCAATGTCCAATATCTGCAACCGATTATCGTCCTGATGATAGAGGTTGCAAGGACCTGTGAAACGGTGGTAAATCTCTACCAGCCTACACGGCGCTACAGCCCAGAAGACTGTCATCTTCAATGTGTTAAATTAGAATTAGTGGTACGCCAGCAAAAGAGGTTGAGAACCCCTGGTCTGGAAGGTAATTAGAATGACAAGCAACAAAGGTAACATGGCCGTCTGCGCACGATTCCGTCATGCTAGCCCATAAGCTGAATTGCATTTTACTGTTGATTTATGAAATCAGATACGTAAATGCAACGCTGTCAACACACCATCTTCGGTGGAATGAGTCAGTGGACTTCGTGAAGAAATTCGATTGTGTCTTTCCTCATCCCACATTTCTTATAACTCAACAATCGCTGGGCAGTTTTGGATGACAGTAGATAAGTAGGTAAGGATCCATTATCAAATCTTAATTATTCCATTGATTGCACTGAATGAGTACCACATTATTTTGAAACTATGTTAAATGTGTGCAAACAATGCCCTCTGTATTAATGGTACACATTTCTGTTATATTTTCTTTAATATTTCCGATCATCAGCGGCTTCCGTAATTGAGCTTTAAGAAGAACTGAGAACAAAATGTTTAAAATTGTGATAATGAAATTACAAACTTAATTTCATCATCCAGAGCGAGCTATATATGCTTTTACATTTACAGTTTTATTTAATATTCTTAATGCCTCAGATTCAGTAATTGTGTCACTGTTGCATTATTCTTTCATACGATTAGCTAATACCTTTTAAACAACCCCATGCAAATTGTTTTGTGGTCTTTGTTCCGCGCGCAGGGTCACAACACGGTCATTTGTTCTTGTACTCATCAGTTGGCTTTAAATTCCGCGTCTTTATGTTGATCATGTTGGTACCGAACTGCAGTGAAAGATGGCGGCTCGAGAAAGTGCGGTTTACGAGTTTTGTGTGCGGAATTGTGTTGTCTCGTGTTCCTCTTACGTTTTTACAGTCGCAGTTTATCAACATTGGCAGCCTAGGATATGTGATTAGTTAATTGAAGCACATCTTCGGTGAAGACTTTGTACGTAAGTCATAATTAATACTAAATGCTTTGATCAGTGTTTCTTGTTTGTTTCTTTTTGTTACGGTGTGGAAGACAGGTGCAGCCAACTTAGGATAAATGACAAGTCCGAGTTGTGTATGGAATCTGTACACACACCTAATGGCTCACAGTGCTTTCGATTTCATTATTGCTTATAATTTTGAATGTGTTGCAAATTCCATATTGTATAACTCGGGTTCATACGATACAGAAGATCCAGAAGTTACGCTACCCATCCCGGACACATGTTCTGTTTGTCAAAAAAGATAATAGATTGCGTTGGCATCAGGAAACAGAAGACGATGTTATTTTAGGCGTGGGAAATGTCTACGGCGTTCAGCGATGCGTGCGTTCACTCTGTTCCGAGTACTTCAAACCCTGACGTTGTTATTGGGATTTTTTACGGACGTTTCATAAGCTAACTAGGTTTATTTCACGTTATGCGAATTTTAACAAGTGAATGCAAAATAATTTACAATATCGCCTATTATCAGTACCAGTAGCCAAAACATTAAACGTATTGACAAAATTGTCATGATGTTTCTTAAAATTCTTATTTTCATGTCGCAAAATTATTATTCTTTTGACGTTTGTTTAACGGAGCTGTCAGAAACTGAGATTACGCTATGCTGTACTTCTGGTGATAAGACGAGGTTTCAGGTTCTCACGTCTTCCGGCGAGTATGACTTCTTGTTCTCTGGGTTGTTACGCCGTGTACTTGGTAGAATTTTACCGACGTTTCAGAGGTGCACCTCTGAAACGTCGGTACTACTTTAAGCAACATCCTATAAGACAAGATGTCATCATACATTGAGAGCGTCTAAGAACAGGTTCTGAGGAGACTATTGGGACCGGAGGATGGAGGCGACAGGAGGCTAGAGAAAATTACACAATGAGGAGTTACTTAATTTGTTCCCTTAGATAATTTTAGGGTGATCAAGTGTGGGATAATGAGATAGGCGGGGCATGTAGCGCGCATGGGGGAAGATGAGAAATGCTTACAGAATTCTGGCTAGAAAGCCGGAAGAGAGGAGAACAGCTGAGCGTACCAGTAGCGTCTGAACGAGGTCTCCGCCCCATAGAGTCATATTCCTTGATAGATGTGATGTGAGTGTGTATTGGGTTGATTGATGCATCGATTGTGGCAACATTTTCATGCGATTAGAACTCCTACGGGCTTGAGGAGAAACGTGAAGGGAAAGTGTCAATTTATTTAATTTGTGATTTGACGGAAAATATTAAAATATTAACCTAATTCACAATATGACGCAAATATACTACCTTATTTTTCATGTATTAGTTGGTTACGATTTTGATCGATTAGAATGTCCTGGAGAGTGATGTTTGTAAATGTATTTAAATTCGCCTTGGAATTTATTTTATAAGTTTGCACGTCTGAACACGTAGCCCTGTTGAATTTAATGAAATTGTGCTTTCATGAAGTCGAGTGAAGTAGTTTCATTTGTAATACTTTCTTGTCTCGCGTAATACAGGACGCTTTTGTCTCTAAAGGATGGTTTTATTTTGTCTTACATGTTCTGTCAGAAAATTTAGTCATTTTGTTTTCACAGCTTCTTGTCGTTTCTTGGCTCTACAACCCGGTTGTAGGTTTTCGTCGCCTCCTTTTCGGAGGTTTCTTGGCCTTGAAGTGTGCATTTATGTCAGACAAAGACTCAATCATCAGTTTCGTTTCTTCGGCAGTCCACATCTTCTTTGTTCTCTTTGCGTCCTCCGCGTCCTGCATTTCTGCTCTCGCGAGAGTGAATGAAAATTCAGCTGTGTTGAACTTCGTAGAGCAGCTCAATTTAGAGTTTTAGAGAGTGGTCACGGCCTCTATCGCTGTATGATTTACACGACGAGAGCCGATCGCAGATCTCTTCTCTCTCTTTTCTCTATTTAGACTTTAGACTAATGAAAATATCTGCTCTCGCGGACAGTTTATACACGCAGGTACGTGATGACTATGAACCCTAAAACCCTCGCCGTGTAAACGTAGCATTAGTTCGGAGTGACAAAGCATCCGTGGATTAGGTTACAGACATCTATTACTGAAATGTGTTTTTCGACGCATGACAGTGGCTAAAGTAGTTGTGTTTGTACGAGGTGCGATCGGAAAGTTTCAAGACTGTGCATATAAAAACCTGTACACTTATCTCAGGTATTACATTCATCCATCACCCTCGAAGTAGTTCCCCTGGGAGTGAACACAACGATCCCAGCGCCGCTGCCAAGCCTGGAAGCATCCCTGGAAATCTTTCTTTGTCAGCCTGTCAAGCACCATCTGCGATTCTGTCTGAATCTCTTCTATCGTCTCAAATCTCCTTCCCTTTAGCTGAATTTTCATCTTTGGGAAGAGGAAGAAGTCACACGGAGCTAAGGAGGGTGCGGGATGACGGCCATGGTGTTTGAGGCCAAAAACTGCCGAACTTTGAGGGCGGTGTGCGCTGGCGCGTTGTCTTGATGCGTCGCATGTGGAGTTCTTCCTTTAGAATCAGCTGACAGGTCCCATAGCCTATCCCAACAATGTCGCACAAGTCGTTGATGGTACGACGTCGATCTTCGTAACTTTTTCGGGCGTTGTGCTCGAAGATGGTCGTCCAGAACGCTCGTCATCATCGACAGAGGTTCGGCCGGCCCTTTTTAAAACGTGAATGCCACACAAAAGTTTGCGGACTCCCCAAATGTTTGCTTTAGCATTTCATAGGTTTCCTTAGCCGTTTTGGCGAGTCTTTGGCAAAATTTGATGCACACGCCATTCCGAAATCGCAGGAGGGTCGGTGTAATGCACTACCAAAACGCCCGTAACTAAGAAACAAATGCTAATTCGATGATGCCGGCTGGCACACTGATTCACTATGAATGTAGGCCGCACCTCCTAGCGGCAGAAGCTCGTACTACATCCGGTTCGCCCTCTATTGACACAGTCTTGAAACTTTCCGATCGCACCTCGTATACCGGAGGTGGTTTTTAGTTGAACGTAAGGGCTTACCGCACTGAAAATTGTTTAATTCGGAATTGTTTCAAGAGAGAGTTACGTCTTATTTTATGAAGTCTACTCGGCTCTTATCCAAATAAGGTGCTGTAAAGTTATGTTAATTGTATATATCATAGAGATATTTACATATAATTTTCTGACTTTAAAAGTTGTTGGTTCTGTGCTGTAAAGATATGAACGTAAAGAATGTATTATCTGACGGTCTGTTCAGACGTTTATAAATTGCAGCAGACGGAATGCCAACACAGCGGGTTTTTTTTTTTTTGGTTCCTTGGTTCTTACGCCCTCAATTTATCATAGTGATGTGCAGTTTCCTAGCTTCGGATTGCACTTGCTAGGCGCAGCTCAGTCGTTGCACGTTCAGGAAGGTCAGGTCGCACGTCTTCTCTTCTCTGCACCCTCCGGCTGTCATGACTGGGATTTTCCGTAGCCTTCGCGCTCCCCCGGGCGCTCACTGAGCCAGCGTGTTCAGATAGGTCAGGGTTCCTCAGTCGCCGCCTTCTGCTGGAAAATGAAGACGGTTTAATCACCACAATCGTTTTTAACACAACGCGAAATAAATAGGTGGTTCTCAGACTTAACATTTGGCAACGAAGTATTTTTGAGTATCCTTCGAACAAAAACTTGTGTTCCAAGTAAGTTTGTTTTTGATTTACAGCAAAATGTTGAGAATGCTGAATCAAATTCGCCCCCGCGTATTTGGGAAACGTCGACGCTCTCGGTGGGACTATTGGTTAGCGTGCTCGCCACTGGACTGAATGTTCGCGGGTTCAAACCCGGCCGAGGTCGACGGTCTCATGTCGAAGATTTACGGCATGTAAAAGAACCTTACGAGCATGATACGAGATGTTTCGTAAGCAAAATTCAGTGGCCATTTCTCACCCAAGTCTCTCCTGATTCACTACTAGATGGCTCTAGTAGTCAAATCAGGATTTAGTAGAAATTTTGCAGAGGCGGTGGGATTGTCACTCATTGCTCATAAATGAACACTTATTATTATTTAGTGTTCTGTCTGACGACAGGTCCATATGAACAGGATCCTTCCATCCTTTTCTCTTCTCGGACTGGGACCTGTTCATATACGTTCTTGGCAGATGATCCAGAAGTGGTTTGCCATTGCCTTCTTCTGTGTGTGAATGGAGTAATTGTTGGGATGCCACGGAGGAAAACTCCGTGTTGCCTAGACCACGGCCTTGCCCAACACAAGTTATAAATTCGGGCACCGCCGGGAATCGAACCCGAGACCCCAGTGTTCTGACCGCTAACCGTGGCGGTAATGAACACTTATAAAAATACAAAGAAACCTCCCACATGGTAGGAGGCCAATACTCCAAATTATCGATCGTCCGTCATCTCTGCCAGTGTATCGAATTAAGACCTCTTTCATAAAAGCGCGAGTCATTTATACTGAAAATAGTATCTGATGTAGAGTTGTTAGGCTAAGTTCTCTTCAGCTTAATCGCGAGACCTGCTTAGGTACTTCACAGATGCAAAGGAAATAGGTTGATGAACTACATCAGTTGATTCATCACCATCCCATCAACCCAAAGAACACTGCATTCAGTCCGTTTCATGAACTCACAATCGATGCCACATTTAATCTCGATGGTTCTTGACGAATCTGTAAAACATTAACGTGCAATTTATCACTCGATTTCCACCAAAACATGTACGTGTGGCGGGATAGGACAACACCCTGTATGCGCTGTTGTAGTCACCACACACTTAGCCTGATTATCTGTTAACTCTGTGCTGGCCCACGGGTATCGCCTGCGCTGTAAACAGAAACGTATAGTCCGGGGTTGTATGGGTCAGTTTGCTGATAGCTGCCAGCGAATCTGTTGAGTCTTTAGCGAAGTAATTCTTCAAGGCGTAAGAACGTCACTTCGTAGCACGCCCCTTCTGCGAATTATACGTGTAGTGAACAAATACGAATTACAAGTAGCACAGTTACGATCAAATGTCTAATTCAATGGCTCTACATATGGGTCGTGCGTAATATCAGTGTGTTTTGCGGTGATGAAAGATCAATGTTTTCCGTCAGATCTGTAGCTACTCGTTTCACTTCTTTTTCATTCCCTCTTGCGTTCGTCAACTCCCATAATAAAGCAACAGATCGATGTATCCGTTTGTGAAACACCCTGTATAAGTTCATACCCGGCGAATGCATGTCTCTGCATCTCACCTGTGAGGTGATTTGCGTTACACCGGCGTGTTTGTTTGTTAGTTTGTTTGTTGCGTTACAGGCGCGCGTCAGACTGTCTGTTATTTTGCGCCTGGGAACAATTTTGGTTCAAAAATAAATTGGGCCCGGCACTGCGAGAATCAGGAACTGTGATTAAACGCATCAGGAGTAAGAAGACACCTGCCATTTAGTCTGATTTATTTTTATTTATTTTTTGTTCTGTCTGACGACAGGTCCATATGAACAGGATCCTTCCATCCTTTTCTCGGACTGGGACCTGTTCATATACGTTCTTGGCAGATGATCCAGAAGGTGTTTGCCATT
>NW_019060493.1:207902-221411 GCF_000696155.1 Zootermopsis nevadensis | reverse complement strand
TTATTTAGTGTTCTGTCTGACGACAGGTCCATATGAACAGGATCCTTCCATCCTTTTCTCAGACTGGGACCTGTTCATATACGTTCTTGGCAGATGATCCAGAAGAGGTTGGCCATTGCCTTCTTCTGTGTAAGAATGGAGTAATTGTTGGGATGCCACGGAGAAACCGGGGAAGCCTCCGGAGGAAAACTCCGTGATGCCTAGATGGTCACCCTAATAATTTTGTACCAATTGAAACCTTTTTTTTCGACCGAAATTTGAAATCACGCTGGTGAATGTCATCGCCTTAGCACATTTTAATTTGAATAAGCATCAAAATGGCGCCACTTGTAGTGTTAAAAGTCACACAACTGCTCTTATAAGATTCACGGCTCCTGACGTCCGACATGCCAACATGCTCCCCGCACAGGCACGTAGAATGTGTGCGGTCTGAAGCGTACGCTCTCGTAAATGTAGCACTTGGGAGCAGTTTTACTGAACTGGTCCATATGGGTGTTTTATACTCTGCTGTTCGGATGTAAATCTTCCATTTCTTTATGAAATCATTAGAGTTCGCACATTGCATGTAAAACATAAACCGCGCTACTTTGTTTTAATCCGAGGAAACAGCTGAAGGGCTGACCTCGTCGGCCCCGAAATACGGCGATGTCACTACCATCTTCGTCGTCGTCGTCTGTTAGGTCTTGAAACTTCCAGAAATTAAGACCGCTTCAGGAGCGTAGTGTGTTTTCCGAGTCTGCCCACGCCCGGTGAAACTCTCCCAAGATTTCCGCTTTATGGCGACAGATTTATTGCAGAATTATGCGGTGTTTTTATCCCGTCTTAGGTAAGCGAGACCAGGATTCGAACCCTGAACTTCTCTGTTACAAGCTTTTCATCAAAGAATTCTAAACTGTAATATATCTTGCTCTGGACCCTCTTGGTGGCACATTACCCCTTCGTCTTTTCGTTTTTCCCAGCAAGCCTATTCCATTTAATCAAATCCTACACATTCTAAAAACGTAGTGCGAATTTCTTCAGTCTGAAATTTCTAATGACGTTCGGTTTTGCATCACTAACAGGGCGGCCTATCAGATTACAAGGACAGGTGCTGCAGACACAAATATTTAACTGGTAAAGCTAATTTGTGGTAGGATATGAACAGCGTACAGGCACGAAGCGTTCCCTTAAATATGCGTCTGCACCGAATCGAAGAATGGTTGAATTACGCTCTCAGCGAGGTCGCTGCACTTTATTAAACAGGGATTCCGATCCTCGTATGTGGACGAGACGGCGCACGTCCTGGCGAACGTCCGCGCTTACTCCGGTGGAGCGGCGCTGCGTCACTCGACTTCCGCTGAAAAACAGAAGCACACCGCGAGGCGAATGTTAAGGTACAATTTGGCTGCACGCGACAGAGACAAGCGACCGAGGCAGGCGACAGAGACGGGAGACGGACACATCGCAGCTTGTCGCCACACACTTCTGAGGTGGCGACCGAGACATGCGGCGAAGTGTTTGTTTTCTTTGTTTTGTTGAGACATACATATCACATATTCTGTGAAAAATGAGTACAAAAATGCTTCTAAAAAGGTTACTCGAAGAATAAGAAGAAGATGATGTGTTGCGAAAGAAACAAAGAAAACCTACGAGTTCAATATTCAAAACCAGACGTGAAGAAGGATCTTTCTGTCTGTTAATAAAGAATCATTTATCATTAGAAGAATATAATTTCAGGAGTTATTTCAGATTGAATCATAAGCAGTTTGGTTACGTACTGACGTGCTGCCTGAGCCCGTCGCGAGACACTACTGGTCCGAGAGCGGTCTCCTGTGCTTTGTCTCTGTCGCCTGTCTTTGTCTCGCGCTCGTAATTGTACTTCATACGATTGTACAGAGAGCAGACAGGAAGCGACCAGTCTCGGTCTCGTAACTCTGTCGCCTGCCTCGGTCGCTTGTCTCTGTCGCGTGCAGCCAAATTGTACCTTTAGCTTCAACGTCGTCCGCACATTCCCATTCGCTGTTAAGTTACGGTTGTATGGTGCGTCGTTAAATTTCTAGTTCGAGTTAAGTACAGACCACTGAGAGGTTTTGGATAAAATTTTGTCTGTGTTCTTGAAACCCAATTTGAACGCAAGACTTGTCAGAAACTGTTGCAGAAACAAAGAGAAATGCAACAGAACACAAGATAAAAGTCTCGTTAAGATTTGCGACTAATGTGTCGAATATTTGAAGAGATTGAGTAAAATGTAAGTTCTAACTTCGAGCTGCAGTGAGCGAATATGAAGGCCGGTTACATGCACCGCTCTCCAATGTAGTTAAAACTAATAAGCAAAAAAGCTGTCAGTTGAAGGTCCACACAACCTTTTGTATTTGCCCTGCTGAATATTCACAAGTTCGTAAATAAGGCGTGTCGGGTCTCGCCGCAGTAGAGGAGATTTCAGAGCAGGAAAAAGCCGGCCGATCGGGCGGCCGCCCTCGAAATGTGCAGTTCGGTAGGCGAGGCAGGACACAGATTGCGCTTAATTGCGTAATGTGCACCTGTCCACCGCCGCCTTGATCAGCGAACAGATAAACGACTGCTGCATCGTGTTCGAGTAATAAAATAATAACGTGCTTGCAGTCTCGCTGAGGAGTGTTCAAACCGGGGCAAGCGCCCCATGCACGACACGCGTCGCTATTATTAAAGCAAAATTTAGAATCTACTCCTGGCTGAGAAATGTGTGCTGGAATTTTATAAACGCGTTTGACTGTTTTGTTGAACATGTATGTGTTAGAGACTGCAGTCAGTCCGAAACGTCGGCGAATCACCATCCATCAGACCCACAGTTGATCACACAAGTTGGATTACCAGTTTCTTTGCAGAAGCTGGCGTGTACGAGGTGCGCCTATAAAAACCCGTACACTTATCTCAGGTATTAAATTCATCCATCACCCTCGAAGTAGTTCCCCTGGGAGTGAACACAACGATCCCAGCGCCGCTGCCAAGCCTGGAAGCATCCCTGGAAATCTTTCTTTGTCAGCCTGTCAAGCACCATCTGCGATTCTGCCTGAATCTCTTCTATCGTCTCAAATCTCCTTCCCTTTAGCTGAATTTTCATCTTTGGGAAGAGGAAGAAGTCACACGGAGCTTAGAAAGGAAGTTGGGGTCGGTTCTTGCAAGATCTTTGAGCTCCTGACAAACGAGAAGTCGATTCTGCTTCTGGTCCTCAGACAGGTTGCGTCGCATGTGGAGTTCTTCCTTTAGAATCAGCTGACAGGTCCCAACAATGTCGCACAAGTCGTTATGGTACGACGTCGATCTTCGTGAATGGCCTGCCGAATCTTGGTAACATTTTCGGGCGTTGTGCTCGAAGATGGTCGTCCAGAACGCTCGTCATCATCGACAGAAGTTCGGCCGTTTTTAAAACGTGAATGCCACACAAAAGTTTGCGGACTCCCCAAATGCTTGCTTTAGCATTTCATAGGTTTCCGTAGCCGTTTTGGCGAGTCTTTGGCAAAATTTGATGCACACGCCATTCCGAAATCGCAGGAGGGTCGGTGTAATGCACTACCAAAACGCCCGTAACTAAGAAACAAATGCTAATTCGATGATGCCGACTGGCACACTGATTCACTATGAATGTAGACCGCACCCCCTAGCGGCAGAAGCTCGTACTACATCCGGTTCGCCCTGGAAACTTTCCGATCGCACCTCGTACTTGATCCGTTGTACTCAACCTCTTTTACGATGGGCGAAGTTTCATATTTTCGCGTTCAGCGTCAATTTGCGTCCATTCAGTGGCTGGTTTTGTGCCCTTTTTGCAGGGAAACACTTAGTCCTGTATCTCTGGATTGACATCACTTGCATGACCTTCATAACGTTATTCAGGAAACTGCACAAGGGGTTTAAAAGTTTTAGTGGAAGGAGTAGATTGAAGAAAATAGTACAAAGTGTAATGCAGAATGTGCGCATAAACTTGAGGCATGAACGCTCTTCGGCTGCAGTTTGCCATGGCGTCTTTATTACTTGCAGGAACCACGTCACATTTCTCTGCTTAGTTTCTTTGTAGTTAGCTCTTAAATTCTTGAATTACTTTTCGAGACTCCAATAAAAATGCATCGCAGCCAGCAAGGTGTTACTACTCTAAGTAAAGTTTTTGATTGAAAAACTTTGCCTGAAACGTCAGTCTAACCACATGCTCGTACGTCAGATTATTTGTGTGCTTCTAATCCAATTTTGGGAATTCATTTTGAAACTTATTACGGTGCATGGCTGATACAGGGAACAAACGATATTCTTATTGGGTTGGTCGTAATGAATTCGTGTCTTCGGCGCTGACTGAGGGCGGGCGTCTGATTCCCTTGTAATGAGATTGACAGGACATGAGACGTTACCCCCTGCGGTGTGCGTCGTGTTATCTGCCGTCTCTTCTTGCGAGACGTGCAGTTGCTAGAATCGTCAGGGGAACGCTCAGGAACAGCTGAAATCACGCTGCAACTCGAGGCCCGACGTTTCGGTAACTTACGGTCTGGCGGGTTATTCTCACAGTTTCGTCTTCAAGTCGGGAAATTATTTTCTGTGTTTTTGCCCACATTTTCTCAGGTGTTTCTCGCTGTAATTTCAGTTTTGCCCTCAACAGTTACTTATTTGTCATCGTTTGCCCGATGACATATTTTTCCCTGGTAATTCCTCGGTTTAAGAGACGTTCTTTCTTATTGACACATTTTTCTGCAAATTATAAATCAGTCCGAATTCTGTTTGTACCCCCAACAAATCATTCTCTTTGCTGATTCTCGTATCTTATGGCCAGAAAAGACCTGGACCACAGATCGAGAGTTCAGTGATCAGTTAGAAGTGTTTGTGACTTTTGAAGAGCAACTTTATAGCTATAAGATGGCTGTCTTCTGGGTCACCATCTTCGTACTCGGCGTTGTCAGAATATCAAATCCTACGAGTGGATAATTGACAGTGTTTTAGTGTATTTTGTATTGTTTAGTTCGCTTGTCTACAGCGATAAACCACAGCCGAAAGAATTAAGTTAATTTTAACTCTTCAAGTGTCACTCCTCCTCCGGAGTTGCTGCGCTGAAGAATGTCTTTGTCATTCTTAGACGTCATCATCTACTTCGTTTTCAGTGGCTGTCCTCAGACAACATTCTGTCATTTGTCGTTGTTCGTCGTCTGGACAGTAACCCCACCTTCAACCCTGAAGTTTGAGACACCATCTTACTTCGAAACGTTGGTCTACCTGCAAGTCCACACGACGTCATAACCCAGCAGAACACAATCGATCGCCATGGGAACCTCAAGATCTGATCGATTTGATCAAAGAGCGAGGTTTTTAAATTTTCACAAATTATTACCTTTATCAGGTTCTTGTGGAAGCGTTTCAAGCAATATACGTGAATATTAGTAACTTAAAAATGTCTTTCTGTCTGCATTTTGTATCTCCCACGATGCTCCTCTTAATAAATCACAATCACAATCTGCACTCCCAACGTTATGTTCAGATTATCTTAATATCTGCAGCAAATATTCTCCCCATAACCGTGTTAATGTTCTGGAGAGACACACAAATGTTAAAGTTTCCAGACTTATGTTACCTGCTACCTGTACCATAATTCATACGCTCGTCTTTAAATCCAGGAGATCAAAAGGCGAATCCGTCTTTATCATAAGTAGTACATCTCTGCCTGTTATCAATATTTTAAGAGAATTGGCATGGAAATTGGAAATGCATACGAAATTTTGGTTGGAAAGCCTGAAGGGAAGATAGACTCTCCGGGATAAGATAATATTAAAATCTTACGAAAATTGGGTTTAAGCGTCTGTATTGGATTCATCTGGTCCAGGATAGGGACCGATTTCGGGCTCTTGTTAGCACGGTAATGAACTTTTGTATTCCGTAGAAGGCAAGGAATTTCTTGACTACCTGAGTGTACTGTTAGCTTGTCAAGAAAGACCCAGGTTCATGCAATCGGTTGTCATTTAAAGCTATCTCTAAGAGCTATTAAGTTATTTTGATATTTTCCTCCAGTCTGAGTCCAGGACCAGGTAGACTAACTTGGGGTAAGTCAGAGACAATAAGATTTGAGGATTTCACGGCGGTGAGTCCGAAGATGATTGTCTTCTGGGCCCTGATGATGGAGGCAGCATGGACTTCTGAAACGCTGCCAAATTTCTTCACGGCCCAACAACCGAGAAAACAGTCGGACACTTTCAGATCTGACTTCGCTTTGAGAACGAAAAAGAATTGAGTAGTAGCCTTTGTTAATATTATATTGATATTTAATCGAAAACCCGCGAAACAGGCAGAAAAATTATATTTTTAATACCGGAATGTGCTAAATATTGTTAAAATGGCACCGAGATGTTCAACAGACTTTGAGCAGGGCCTGCAGGACACGGGGAATGAACAGATTTGTGTTACGTTCGTCGGGATATCACCATCAGCAGCGGCAAGCACATTCATTCACTCACCCACCGCCCTTATGACACTTCATCGTCTCTGACCGTCTTCCTCAGCAGTGACGTACGCCATCGTTAGGTCGAACCTCGTTTCCACGAATTTGAAGCTGTTTTTCTCGGTCGGCGGGTTAAAGTGAGGCCAAAACCAAGTTATTAGTAATTCTGGGACGCGCTCCACGAATTCTCGTTTTCGGATTCCAAAGCTGCAACTCTCATTTACGTCATTGGACATCCGCTGCTTTACGTCGGCCTGCGAACTCCTCCTTCGCTGTCGTAACCATGTCATGCTACCAGAATTCTATTCCGCATTGACATGAGCCGATGCTACCTCAGGCCACGTCGCATTGCTGCAACGTTTAATTAATTATACATACATTTCGACCCTTTGACAATATCGGCGCGATGGGACAACCTCATGTCAAATGATGAGTGTTGGATAGACCTTAAGGTAGTATCCGACAGACCTCGCCCACCGTGCAGATATTTATTCGCTCGGAAGTTGCTGTACTGCAGTTGGAATTTCTAGCCGCTACTCTTCAGAAGAGAGACCCCGTTTTATTTAAAAAGCGTACTTGTATTCTTGGGGTACCAGGTTTGAAGGTCATCGTGACTGATAATCATGGTTCTCCTCAGTCGTTCCGCGCAGTACATGACACGGACCTGAGCTGACACTTGGAAGAACGTGATTTGGGGATTTCTGAACCTTAGAGACCTGGGGGGGTGGGGGGTGGACACCAGAAAGAAACAGAACGATGGGGAGACCTACGCGTGCGTGGCGATGATATTAAAATTAATATTAATAAATATTATGTGTTATGTTATTTGGATTTGACTGCCTTGGGATTCGGATGCAATGGTGAACTCTTATGAACGCGGTAATTAACGTTGCAGGCCCATGGGACTGCCTTGGGATTCGGATGCAATCTTATGAACACGGTAATTAACCTTGCAGGCCCATGAAAGGCGTGGAATGTCTTGACCAACGGAACGACTGTCAGCTTCTCAAGAAGAATTCTGATGTATTGGTCTTCCGTTTAAACGCTAAATAACCTCGACAGTTGATTTGCGTCGTTGACAGGGGACACAAATTATGAGGTCTGTCTCGTCAGTGCACACCCCTGTCTTGTATATGGTCTGTGCATTTGTAAGGCCATTCTTTGTTCGGTGTTCCCGGCGCCTCGCCTAGCGGTGATAATGAATTGCATCTTGTCGTGCCTAACCTAGCTCAACCTGCACTCAGCTATCTCTCTCCCTCCCTCCCTCTCTCTCGTGCAGTATAAAGAAGACATTCATTGTCTGCTGGGAACAGCTGCACCTGTGCAATTTCAGGATACGAACTTCTTGGAAACTGCTACATCGACCCAAAGAAATCGGACGGACGGACGGACGCTCATAACAGCCACTAATCCACGACCTCTGCACACTAATACCATGTTACGTGCATGCAGATATTTCATTTCCCAGGCCAACGAGATACGAACGGGGTTGGAAATTTCCAGAAGTATTATGGGATACCCCCAGATGCTAGAAACTTCACGGAACTTTCTAGACGTGTGTTTATTCTGCAGTCTTCCGTCTCAGTACAAAAAGCGCTTCAGAACTGAAGACGCTTGCATGATGCTGGATATTGTTTCTCTTAGTAAGAAAGTTTCTAGCTCGGACTTGACGTTAAATTTATCGGCACAAGAAACGAGCGCTTTGCTGTTTCCATGAGCACGAGGGTGATTGTACTCCCAGCAGAAGTTCGTAGCAGCGCCATCCAGGTTCGATTCTCGGTCTGTCTTCCCCAAGACTTGACATCAAAGTGGCAATCAGTCTCGTTTCTTCTCAAAGGGGAGTGTAATTACGTCTTCCGTTGTTAAATGTTATTGTAGATTTTTTTTTAAAAAAGTACCGGCATGTGGAATGGCTGCCAACTTCACTTCGCGACCAGATTTCCAGTGGAATGTTGGTTGTTCATCGTTTAGTAGTAATCTTGGCTGAGAGAAACTCGAATTCACTTGATGTAGCATTGTGACCGGAAACTTTTAAATTTGAATCTAAATTACATCTGCTCGGTGATGCTTGAAATTATAAAGTACCTTAGACGGAACAGAAAGTGTCCTTCTGCCTCAACATACGAGTAGCTACACCGAAGATCGACGTAGACGTTTACGTAGCTCGCTGGAATTTATCTCAGGTTTCCCCGCAAACATTCCCCGGTTGCGATCTCTTGCCTGCCAACTGATCAAATATCACATATCCTTCAGTCCTTGAGCTCGTGTTCACTGCGTAACACATCCTTACTCATGAAGTGCCTATATACACATGCACTCGCAATTAAAGGCATGTTTATTCGGTTTTGTACTTCGTCGATTAGAAGGTAATGCCGTCACGACAGGCTTCTGAGTTAAATACGACGTTGCCAACTGAGGAACCTCATTAATGGTTATTGTCCTTTGTTTTTTTTTAAGTTAAGTGGTGGTTCGGGGTGACATGTAAATTGTACCGCGGAGTTTCTCTCAGTTTTAGTGGCATCATATCTTATCGATCATAAGTCTGATTCGTAATCGATATTTAATCAGTTTATAATATTCATGTATTTGTTTTACTCTCTTTAAAACAATTACTTCTAGTTTATATCCAGACCGCCCTTAACAAATGTTTGAGTAATATTTTGCGGTGTATATAAGAACAGCGGCCTCTGTTAGTGACGTTTATCATGACTCGCCCCCGCCCCCCGCCCCGGCTGGATTTACGTAAACTTGGCTTTGGAGTTCAACATTTTGAACTGTGAGATATTTAGAAAATGTTTATCTACCTTTTTGACGGTAACTTTTCGTAAAAAAAGTTAAAAGTAATTTGCGAACTTCGGAAGCTACTTCGGATTAAAGATCGTAAGTGCGGAATTGCGATAAATTTACGCGGTACGTCTTATAAAGAGTTTCAGATGTCGCATGAAACATCTATTGCGGTGCCTCGATTCACCGTCGTAGTCCCGAAAGCTTCGCTTCACAAAAAGTTTCGGAATGAAACTCTCAGAGTGCGTAACTGCGTTGTGGAGAGAACTAGTAACAATTCGTTTAATTTTCCACCGACTCCATAACTTTTAACTAAATGCATTATCCTACCAAACAAACTATTTTAATGCTTGAATTAAATTAAAGACAAAATTCTCAGTAAGTAGCTGACAAACTTTTAACTAAATGCATTATCCTACCGAACAAACTATTTTAATGCTTGAATGTGTAAATTAAGGACAAAATTCTCAGCAAGTAGCTGTGTTAATCTGAAATAAATGACGTATTATTTCTTTTCTCCTTAAAACCAGCCGTTGCTGTGTGTGAAATCCACGTGGCCGCGAGCTTAAATATGGAGGCTACGTGAGTTATGAATATGACTATTTAAAATATATATACGTAGGTAATGGCGCGTACAGGATAAATCGTCCTACTTCAAACAAAATAAATTACTCGTATGGTCCACTTAGACTTTAAATACGTATTTTTTTTTTTCCAGTTTTCGGACTCATAAAAGGAATCAAACCAAAGTTCTCAACTTCTCTGTGATATAGATCTGCATGCTACTGATGTGTACAAACGACTTCACTGCGGAAGATCCGGGCACCGCAAGCCATTAGCACTCTGCAGAACCAAGCTACGGCAGTCGGGATGTCCTGTGCATTACTTACTTCGGTTTTAGGATTCTCATCCCAGTTACTAACAACTACGAACGTATAAAATTAACCGGGCGAAGTGTAAGGATCGTAGTTTTTCTGACAAAACTTAGGAACGAAATAGTTGCCAAGGAGACAAAGACTTCGTCAGTCTTCGAAAAGAAAATATACGTGTTAACTGCTGATTGGTTCGTCAGTGTAGACTCGCTTTGCGAATTCTAATCCTAAATACGCTGCTGAGGTGAACATTTTCATAGGTTATTTATTCATTGAGCTAATCAGCAAAATATACTTTTACAAAAAGGAATTGTACGTAATATGATTTTGAATGAAGAATGGATGCATTTTTTGAGAGCACGTGGAATTATGGCTGTAACTACTCACCCAAAACCGTTAATTTTGAAGACCAAGATAGAAATGGGCTGATAACAGACTCTGTTAATGCCGGGGTATCTCAGTCAGTTTAGTGGCTGACTACGGGCTGGACGACCGGGGTTCGATCCCTGACGGAGGCACAAGATTATTCCTCTAGCCTCTGCGTCCATACCGACTCTAGGGTCCACCGAACCTCGTGTCCAATGGGTACCGGGGTTCCTTTCACCGGTGGAAAAGATCGTGACGCTGACCACTCACCCCCATCTAGTAAACAGGTCAAGATTGAATAGGAGCTATACCTGGTGCGAGGTTCCAGCCCATTTGGACACTGTGAACCGCAACCCGAGGTTGTATGTCGTCGTGGATGATCGAGAGGACGCTGAACAGACCAACACCACTTCCGTCCCAGGTTCAGGTGAGCGGCTTGTCTTCGGTTTCCAAGGCGTGGGTTAAGGCTCGGCAGTTTTGGGCGTTGTCATACGAGATTCTTTTGTTCATGGCCATTTCCTCTTCAGGCTTTTCGTTCTCTTGAGCCGTCCTGTCGTAGGGTTTTTTTAGTGTTCTGTCTGACGACAGGTCCATATGAACATGATCCTTCCATCCTTTTCTCGGACTGGGATCTGTTCATATACGTTCTTGGCAGATGATCCCGAAGTGGTTTGCCATTGCCTTCTTCTGTGTGTGACTGGAGTAATTGTTGGGATGCCACGGAGGAAAACTCCGTGTTGCCTAGACCACGGCCTTGCCCAACACAAGTTATAAATTCGGGCACCGCCGGGAATCGAACCCGGGACCCCAGGCTTACAAGGCCAGCGTTCTAACCGCTAGACCACCGTGGCTCTGGGACAGCTTTACTTCTTTTTAAAAACGCGTGTTTCACGGGACTTAGTTCAGGTAATACGACGCTGGATCTGGTGGTTTTAGACAATGTGGAACTGTCGCAGAGTCGATTTCTGAGGTTTCTTTGGAATTTTCAAAAACCGTGTACATCTTTTTGCTTCTGAGCTGTTATGAAGTCGTGGGGCACGAAGCGAGTCACTTTGTTGTTGATGCCTTGTCTCTTCAAGGCAGAAGTTGAGGAGTTGCTGGTCCCGGGTAAAATAGGGTGATTGCGAACTTATGCCAGGTGTCGGCTTGCAGTTTTCCGTCTGGGGTTGGGCTCCGAAACTTACGAGTCGCAGGCCTTTGCTGTCATTAATGTGTTATCGATTCGAGTGTGTCCCTGTACACCTGAAGCGTTTGCTACCCGGAACGATGGCCTACTGCACCTTGTCTTCCAAGAAATGAATGGCGTAAATGCCTCTTGTCTGAGAAAGCACCGGAGGATTTTTCTTGTGGAGAACAGAACGAGTTTTTGGCTCCTGTCATAATCGTGGGTAAAATATACGAAGTAGTTCAGTTATGAAATGTGCCACGCTTTTAACTCCGACTACGACGGCGAAGGTGTCTTCAGACCCTAACATATTCGTCTAAGTAATGTTTGAACGCTGAAGCAAATGGTTAACATAGTTACCATGTCCTGTAAGGTGTTCCAACAACTTTTTCAGCCATGTTTGTGTAAATCTAAGAAATTCCTGCGTCTCTTCATTCCGCGGATAGTTAGTTATTTACGAATCCTGCTGCATCAACTGCAGAGGTTTTTAGTGGATTTACGTTTTCGACGAACGAGAACGGAGAGTACACATTACGAGCGGCTAGGTGGCGGGTGGTCGTCGGGAGGGACTGAGGGAAACTGCGAAAAGCAAAGTCCGAGGTGAGAAGAGGGCGGGAGTTTGCTTTGTGCGTGGAGAATCACGCACAGACGCGCAGAATGGATTCAGCACATGTGCGCATGTGCGTCAGTGGAAGGAGCAACGTGGTATGAACTGCGTGCGTGCTACGTCGTCAACACGACCAAGCACGTGCGTGACGTAAAATACGAGTGATGGAATGGGTTACGAAGAGATGAATACATGTATTAGTCGTTGTTGTCTTTTTTTTATTAATTTCTTGCGTGCTGAAACCAAAATTTTTAATTCAGAAATTATTCTGATATGCGTAACTGAAGGTTTAGTCGCTAACTTCAGTTTCTGAGGTATCAGAATTTGTGCAAACAGCTGTAATTATTAAATACTGTTCTAGTGCCGTGGTCACTAATAATTTTGAAGTGGAAGGCAAATTGAGTCATTGTAATTGGGTGCGAACTGAAGTTTTTACGACGGTAAAATTGTGTTCTGCGGTCATCTGGGTAGTCTGATGATGGAGGCAGCAAGGACCTCTGAAATGTCGGCAAACTCCTATCAGACTACACGGCGCAACAACCCAGAACACGGCCGTCTTCAGACTCACCGCCGTGAAAACCTCAAAACCTACATAAACTTATCATCTGATACACAAAAGATAAATAACGTTAGTTTTACGTGAGTTGCACGGCATTATCATTGCAGATGTTTGTGCAGTCTGGCTGTATGCCAAATATTCGTAGGAACATACTGCATCCATCTTCAGACCACACAGCGCAGCAATGCAGAAGACCAGCACCTGGTTTTAATGAGGCGTATATTATATCGATACACGCGAAAATTTCTCATCGTATTGTTGAATATCAGAGGGAAAAAAAATCCCTGAACCCAGAAACGTATTACTGTACTGAATTGACCTGACAAGCCTCTTGGGCGAACGTTTGGACCCAGTGCTAGGCGGAAGGGTGCGTCTGGTCAGCGCCTATCTGTTGCGAAGCCTTCGGTATTTCTAACGTAGCCTCGTTGTGGCCTCATTTTTAGTTATTACCGAAATTCACATTTATATTAAGTTTCACCGAATTGCAAAGTGGCATTACCTTATGAAGGAGATTAATTTTTTTTATTTATTTATGGGGACAGGAGAAGAGGACATTTCAACTATTGAAATCACATCATCAGTGAACATACTGAAATGACGAGGCGTAGTGTCCCCGTGGCTTCAATCGTGAAAGCCGGGTTTTACGTTCATACTTTCACTTATTCTTACTTTATCCTGTTATCCCACCCCAGTCCTCAACTTCTTCCTTCAGCTCTGTTCCCGAAAACCCTT
>NW_019060493.1:152424-162972 GCF_000696155.1 Zootermopsis nevadensis | reverse complement strand
AAATTTTTATTCAATTGACTCTTCACCATCGTCAAGAAGTTTTAGATTTGATTCTCCGAAACGTCGTTTTACGTTTTATATTTTACTAGACGATGGATAATATCCAAGAAAATTTTTATTCAAAATTTATTATATTTGTTTTACCTGGACTTAGGGCCGGCTTATTAGCAGTAAACCATCTACTGATATTACACAGATGATGGGCGATACACCTGTCGCGACAGAACGTTCGTTTCTTGGCTGCGACGAAGGCGTTTGGAAGTTGCATTGCAGAAACTTCGCACTCAAGAGGGCAGGCGCATCTGCAGAGGCCGTCGCAAGGCGTTTCTTGGGGCTTAGTTCGATTACTCGGGTGCGATCCTTTGTTACCTTCGTTGCGTGCCCCTTCCTGGGACCTGCACTTGCCTGTAGCAGCTGTTTTTTTCTTTGCAGGTGAGGGTGAGTGAGGTGAATGTGCCACTTTCCATCTTTATATTTCTATTATACGAGGTGCGATCGGAAAGTTTCCAGACTACTCGTATAAAAACCCGTACACTTATCTCATGTATTAAATTCATCCATCACCCTCGAAGTAGTTCCCCTGGGAGTGACCACAACGATCCCAGCGCCGCTGCCAAGCCTGGCAGCATCCCTGGAAATCTTTCTTTGTCAGCCTGTCAAGCACCATCTGCGATTCTGCCTGAATCTCTTCTATCGTCTCAAATCTCCTTCCCTTTAGCTGAATTTTCATCTTTGGGAAGAGGAAGAAGTCACACGGAGCGAAGGAGGGTGCGGGATGACGGCCATGGTGTTTGAGGCCAAAGACTGCCGAACTTTGAGGGCGGTGTGCGCTTGATGTAAACGTAGTTGGATTTGCTAAAACCTTCGATTTTTTTTTAAAATGTATACCTTAAGTTTTATCAACATGGCGGACGCTCGAATCCCTCTTATTGACCTAGTAGTTTGAAATTTTGTGTGGTGAGATATCTTGAAAATATACAACTGTTGTTGAGGTCATTTTTCATATATCGTAAAATAACAACATGGAGACCACGCGAAATCATTATAAAGCTTTTGTCTACTTGTTGGGAATAAACAAACGAACTAATTCAGCGATAGCTAATTAAAGTAGCTTGGAGTTATGCTCTTTTTGTGTTAAAAATCACAACAAATTTAGCACGAATAAACATTATGAGGATGTGTAGCAAATTTGAGAAAGATTTTATGACAGCGAACTATGTCCTAGTTGTAGGCTATGCTTGTTTTAGCCCATCAAAGCTGATGCAGATGTGCACCGGAAAACAGCCACGACTCCAGGAAGACTTTGCCCCCTTGGCTATTAAGATGTGGTACCCTGGACTTTGTTACATGTCCTAAGTATTGTAAGTTAGTACGAATGCGTTATAAGGCACGTTAACTCTGTTGTAGCTTAGTGGACCCGTACGCATGGGGTCACGGAATCAGATCCTTTCAAGCTGAAATGTTTTCTGTTTTGCTGTCAGTTTAGCTGAAGTAATTTCTTTCCTCTGATATTCGACGATATGTATTGGCTCATCAGGCTTGTGATAAGCTTTCGGACAGGAAATGCTGATCCGAAGTGTAAATATTTGTCCAATTTTCCCTTAGTAACACTTCGTTTAATCTGTTAGTTGTATAAAACAGTAGGAAATTAAACTTTCAGCTGTAGCATTTCTCGGACCTCGGGTTAAGTAGGAACCTGTCTATATGGCTATGTATAGACCTATTATTTTATACTGTGAAATATGTTTAATGTCGATTAGATTGTTAACAGTAAATTTGTATCAGCAAGAAATTAACATCGAAACCAGTAATCGGGTGGAAAATCTCAAAAAGCACATTTGGAAACTTCGTTTAATTTTTTTTAATCTATCTTATCCATTCCGAATTAATTTAAGATAATCATATTTCTTCATTTGTTTTTAAACTAACAAAGTATCTTACATTTACCACGGTTCAAATGCCACAGTAGTTTATACGAGGTGCGATCGGAAAGTTTCCAGACTACTCGTATAAAAACCCGTACACTTATCTCATGTATTAAATTCATCCATCACCCTCGAAGTAGTTCCCCTGGGAGTGACCACAACGATCCCAGCGCCGCTGCCAAGCCTGGCAGCATCCCTGGAAATCTTTCTTTGTCAGCCTGTCAAGCACCATCTGCGATTCTGCCTGAATCTCTTCTATCGTCTCAAATCTCCTTCCCTTTAGCTGAATTTTCATCTTTGGGAAGAGGAAGAAGTCACACGGAGCGAAGGAGGGTGCGGGATGACGGCCATGGTGTTTGAGGCCAAAGACTGCCGAACTTTGAGGGCGGTGTGCGCTTGATGTAAACGTAGTTGGATTTGCTAAAACCTTCGATTTTTTTTTAAAATGTATACCTTAAGTTTTATCAACATGGCGGACGCTCGAATCCCTCTTATTGACCTAGTAGTTTGAAATTTTGTGTGGTGAGATATCTTGAAAATATACAACTGTTGTTGAGGTCATTTTTCATATATCGTAAAATAACAACATGGAGACCACGCGAAATCATTATAAAGCTTTTGTCTACTTGTTGGGAATAAACAAACGAACTAATTCAGCGATAGCTAATTAAAGTAGCTTGGAGTTATGCTCTTTTTGTGTTAAAAATCACAACAAATTTAGCACGAATAAACATTATGAGGATGTGTAGCAAATTTGAGAAAGATTTTATGACAGCGAACTATGTCCTAGTTGTAGGCTATGCTTGTTTTAGCCCATCAAAGCTGATGCAGATGTGCACCGGAAAACAGCCACGACTCCAGGAAGACTTTGCCCCCTTGGCTATTAAGATGTGGTACCCTGGACTTTGTTACATGTCCTAAGTATTGTAAGTTAGTACGAATGCGTTATAAGGCACGTTAACTCTGTTGTAGCTTAGTGGACCCGTACGCATGGGGTCACGGAATCAGATCCTTTCAAGCTGAAATGTTTTCTGTTTTGCTGTCATGTTGTTATTTTACGTTATACAAAGAATTACTACACTGAAGTTTAGTATTTTTCGAAAATCTATAACCATACGAGGTGCGATCGGATAGTTTCAAGACTGTGTCAATAGAGGGCGAACCGGATGTAGTACGAGCTTCTGCCGCTAGGGGGTGCGGCCTACATTCATAGTGAATCAGTGTGCCAGCCGGCATCATCGAATTAGCATTTGTTTCTTAGTTACGGGCGTTTTGGTAGTGCATTACACCGACCCTCCTGCGATTTCGGAATGGCGTGTGCATCAAATTTTGCCAAAGACTCGCCAAAACGGCTACGGAAACCTGTGAAATGCTAAAGCAAGCATTTGGGGAGTCCGCAATGGGTCGTGCACCAACTTTTGTGTGGCATTCACGTTTTAAAAATGGCCGAACCTCTGTCGATGATGACGAGCGTTCTGGACGACCATCTTCGAGCACAACGCCCGAAAATGTTACGAAGATCGACGTCGTACCGTCAACGACTTGTGCGACATTGTTGGGATAGGCTATGGGACCTGTCAGCTGATTCTAAAGGAAGAACTCCACATGCGACGCAAGGCTCCTGTCTGAGGACCAGAAGCAGAATCGACTTGACTTCTCGTTTGTCAGGAGCTGAAAGATCTTGCAAGAACCGACCCCAACTTCCTTTTTAAGCTCCGTGTGACTTCTTCCTCTTCCGAAAGATGAAAATTCAAGGGAAGGAGATTTGAGACGATAGAAGAGATTCAGGCAGAATCGCAGATGGTGCTTGACAGGCTGGCAAAGAAAGATTTCCAGGGATGCTTCCAGGCTTGGCAGCGGCGCTGGGATCGTTGTGTTCACTCCCAGGGGAACTACTTCGAGGGTGATGGATGAATTTAATACCTGAGATAAGTGTAGGCGCAGTCTTGAAACTTTCCGATCACACCTCGTACGTCATTTGCAAGTGGCGGTAGTGTCGATCCGACGTCGAAAGTTTCCTCGTCCTCCATGTTGGTATTACTGGCTGTCGGAAGTCGAAAATTACGAACTTAGGGTATTCCCCGGTGGCATAACGTCTTTACCAAATTTCATCCACATCCGTCTAGCGGTTCTCCAGTTTAATCGTGCTGGGTTATTCATTCATCGCCCTGATGACGGAGGCAGTATGACCTCTGAAACGTTAGTGGAAATCTACCAGACTTCACGGCGCAACAACCCAGAAGTCAGCAATGTTCAGAGTTCACCTTGTCAAAGAGTTTTTTTCCAGCATTTTTTAATCAGTCTCACTGTTTAGCGTCTGTAATTATACCTCGCACAGAAACCACAGAGACTTCTTTGCTAAATCACCTGATGATGAAGCGTGTCTTCTCGCGTGCAACCGTAACGGTTGATATATGGACCATTCTTTGTTTCCTTTCCTTGTTACCGCAACGTCGCCAATTGAAGAACAGATATTCGCTTGACGTTTTTTGAAACACTGTCAAGTTATTCCCTTAACTGGCGTTTTATGTGTTTTAATCGTTGATTTTTGGGACTTGTACGAGAAAATAAATGATCTTGAAGATAGTTTATGAGATTAAGAATGATTTAATTCTTTACGCCATCATCCGTTTATCCATATGAATCCAATGAAAAACAAGAAATTTCTGAACACCCTGTGTTAAATATGCAGTGGCAAATTCTTCGCGTACTTCGAGGTGTTAATGGCGCACGACAGACAGTGAATTTCGTAGAAGTGAGTCTATTGCATCCATTCTGAACAACAGTTCGCTCTTACGTTGTCTTGATGCTATGAGGAAGTCTTCAGGGTTTCCGCTCGTCTGTCTGGCAACACGGTGCTGAATATACGGAGTTAAAAAAAGTAAAGTAAAGTTTGTCCCACTATACGCCATGTAGGCGCTTGGGGGGAGAGGCGGTATAGCTCCTCTCTTTCTTGACCTCGGCACTAGATGGGGGTGAGTGGTCAGCATCACGCCCCTGCCGGCTTTACCCCCGGGAAAGGACCCCGGTACCCATTGTAGAGGAGGCTGGGTGGGCCCCAGAGCCGGTCTGGACGCAGAGGCTAGAGGAAAAATCCTCTGCCCCCGTCGGGGACTGAACCCCGGCCGTCCAGCCCGTAGCTAGTCACTATACTGACTGAGCTATCTCGGCTCATATACGGAGTTAAATATCCTCCTGAAATGTTTCATTGAAACTGAATTTCGGTTCAAGCGTGCCGTGGATCAGATCCTTTAAAAAGGCGCAGATGAGTTTTTGGATCTAGACTGCTCAATAGCTTGAGAAACGCCTCGACCAAGTCTGTAACCTCAGTGCTGCAGCGAATATTTTGGCAAGCTGCGTTATGCTTCAGAAGATACGTTTTTCTGAAGTGTCATTTTGCAGCCTTGGTACTCTGCCAGTTGTGTCTGGAGGCGTAGCGGCCTACGTCGTGTTTTATTTGCACGTAAGGTAGATACGGGTTGTGTAATGCGCCCAGACACCCCAGATGAACGTGAACTGCAATTTATGTACTCCGTCTGTGTTCATGGACCTTGACCGCTTAATTTTGGGGAATTCGTCTCGGGATTGTGAGTGCGTCTGGGGTTTGGTGGTAGTATAAACAAATATCTGTTGACATTGTTGATTGATGACGACGAAATCACAAATTTTTATAGTAAAAATAAAAAAAAGATATTTCAGCTACCACAGACCCATCTTAAGCGTAACTAATTCAGGTTAAATAAGCAAAGTCTTAATCAAACTTATCTCAATTGTACAGCATGTATGAAGGGAATATTTAGAATAAAGCCAATATATAAACTTCCTTTCCGTAAAGACGTATTTACGTCAAATTCTCCGGAACCGTGGTTCCACTATCACTTTCATTTTTTTTTGTGGGGGGGGGGGGGGGTTCGGATTGTGACGGTGGGAAGATCTGATATATGCTCACATATATTTACGGCCATGCAGAATTCGAACCAGTGACTGCATCTCGGACTAACGTCGTGTGCTACGGTCCATTAATTATATCTGTTAGACGTCTACACGAATAATTGTCCTGAACATCACAGATATTTAGCAGGCAGGCGCTCGGTAGAGGCATCCGACCGCGGCTCGTAGTGCTACTGTCCTCGCACTGACGCCTTGAGGAAGTGCCTCGGTCCGTACTCGTTCGTTATCACACGTAACGCGCGCTCGTTTCGCGTTGACTAAGGTCAGGGCCTGAGCCTTGCCAAGGCCGACCGCCGCGCCAGTCTTAATTCATCTCGCCTGATTATCTGGCTGCAGTGGTCATCGCGTAAGTTGGCACGTTGCTGAATCATCATCAGGTGTGGAATGGCGTTCAGTGGCACGGAAACTTTTTTCGGTTGAAGCTGATTGGTCTGTGGGTCGTATGACGTCACGCGATAAGGCGTCACATTGTGGGATTGCTTTGAAGTGGCCGTGGCGTATTTTAAGGCGAAGTGTCTAGATGACCTGAGGAAAGAAGCTTCCATGTGTGATGCAGTGAAGAATTCTTACATTATTTAACGACGTTGTATCGTAGACATAGTTTATTGGTGTAAATTGAAACGAGAACACGAATTTATGAGGATGATCGGAAAGTAACTGGAAGGAAGTGGTCGTGGCAGGTGTAATAGGAAGCCTAGAGCTGTCACTGAAGTTATAGCGCGGGAATAAGCTTATAAAACAGAAATTACTTCATGGTCGAAGTTGCCCCGCCATACCGTGTTTATTAATTAACGATGACTTATGCTGCTAGTGTTAATTTGTTAATACTCTCAAGAAAACAGAGCAACGGCATTAGACTCTGGCAAATGAGGGTGGATTAGAAATACGCGTGGGGGTAAGTAAGCATCTCACACTGCACCACGATAATGCATAATGTATAGCTCAAGCCGTGTGCCCTGATGTTATTAGAACAGGCGTGCCCAACCTCTTTTAGTGTGCGAGACTTCTATCCAAAGTTTCTCTTCAGTTTCTGTCACTCTACTCCGATATGACTTTTTCTCCAATTCAGTTACACCAAGGTCGTGCAGGTAGGGTTCTTCGTGTTCGATTGCCACCGCCAGCCGCTGTGCGGCCACCGCACCGCATCGAAAATGAATCCTGTCGCGGCAGAAAGACCGCAGCGGTAAAACTACCGCACGTGCGCTCGCTTCGTACTGAAACAGTGCGTTTCATCAATGCGGCCGAAAGTGCTCGTGCGCGCAGAGTCTAAGACCGGCAATGAAAATACCAGAAGGAAATCGCTGTTTCTGCCCTCACGTCCATCCCTGTAACAACACATGTCGGCAATCGTCAACGAAGATATTTTAATCCCGACAACGAAATACCCGTAAGAATAAGGTTATCTGATAGGGTCACTTGGGAATATGGAGCTGGTGGTTAGTTTTCTATTGTAGTTTGCCAGGGAACTGGTGGAGTTGCTTCGACGTTCTGTCGCGCGGTTGCCAGGGAAAGGATTAATAGACTTTTCGTTATTTCAGATGTCTCCGAGGGCTAGAGTGTTAGAACATTGAAATCGAACGTAATGAGATGGGCGGGTCAGTTAGTACGAACTACGTATATGCTCAGGTAGCGATCAGTGGCCGGCGCGCTCCATAAAAGGAAGTGAATTTCTTGACAAGCTGAGCGACTGTAAGGTTTTTAGGAAGGATTCTGCTCCAGTTGGTAGAGACACGGAAACGAAGAACTGCCCTGACGTAGTGATGTTCTAGACGTATGCATCTCAGTCTCGTCACTGTTGTCAAGACATTGTGTAGCCAATTCCGGTCCGGACCGGAACTGCATCCAATGAATGTCGTAATATGTCAATTGAATAAAAATTTTCTTGGATATTATCCATCGTCTAGTAAATATAAAACGTAAAACGACGTTTCGGAGATGGGACTCTATCTCCGTCTTCAGGTTCCTACACAGTTGGGCCCACTAGATAGAGCTAATCCCTATCTCCGGACGTTTTATATTTACTAGACGATGGATAATATCCAAGAAAATTTTTTATTCAATTGACTCTTCACCATCGTCAAGAAGTTTTAGAGTCGTAATATGTGTTCAGGTTGCCGTAGACACTCATACAACGTATTTGCTGCTGTATGGAACAGAATTAGAAATTGACACAGACCCCTTATTAGTGGCCTTGGACCACCGTTGATATAAAATTGTAATTCTGTTTAAATACGAATCTTAATAAGATACGTGAGCTTACGATGTCTAGCCCCCATACGGTGTGGCTGCCACCGGCTCATGTCTGAGTTACAAACGACCGGTCAGAAACAAGTGCTGTAAATTAAGGCCTGCCGGTCGGTCGGCGCTACATGTGTAAAAATAACCGACAAAGGCGCATTCCAACGAATGCCTCAGTCTCCTTCCTCACATTCTTGTTTTGAAATCACTGTACTTCGTGTACGCGTGGTGTTGCTCCCTCGATCAGCAGCGTTGTTTCCTGTTAGCAAATTCTTGGCTCGGTCCTACGAGTGTCAGTTTCCTTTCCTCCATTAGTGTATGTTTTTTTTTAATCGGTTGTGTCTGACGTAAACCTGGCATGAGACCTGGCGAGACGACGACTGTAATAGAGGTTTTGGCTGCCTAACGATTGCATCAGCTGCCAGTCTTTAACGACGTTATTTATCCACACAAATAATTTATTTTTATATCAGACGACGTTTCGGAGTAAATGTGCCCTTTTGTACGTAGCGTCACGTCGTGATCTGAAAACCTTCAGGTACTTGTAGGCAACGTGACTCGGTCTCTGCTCGCCTAACCATACTTCTGCAGACTTTCGACGGAACTGAGCACAGTCAGGTCACAAACATCGGCCAAGCTGTAGTAACTCAGTGAGTCAGTCGCCAACTGCGCGGCACCGCGTGTTATCAGACGTCATTTAACTGTCAGAACTCGAGTAATGTGGTCAGAAGTGAATCAGAGGAGAAATTCCCGTACTTTTATACAGGGCAACTGGATTTTATGTCATTCTTCTGTAGATCATATTTTTCCAGAGGCCAAAGGAGACGTACGGACCGCAGGCTTTACGCTAACATTACCCCAAAACTAAACCGACTTACTGTCATACATTGACTTATTTTTATCAGCTCAAAGAATTACTTTGAGATAACATTGATGAGACAACGGATTTGCACTGTTCGCGAAAAAGCATTATTTTTTATGACAAAAAACTTTTAATTTCATATTAAATTAAAAAATAGAATATTATATTTGTTTCTTTCAAGGTAAAAAATGTGAAATAAATCTTAATAATGTTTTAAAACTTTACGTGATATATTCTTTTGTATTTATATTTAAATTTACATATATCATAGAAGCAACGTTTTGATTGTCCGTATTATCTACGTAGTGCAGATAATATGGCCGAAAGCGCACCTTTAGAAACGATTATTTCCGGCATTCGTGACAGAAGATGAAGATGGCATTATTTTTTTAAATGCAGGAAATTGAAAAGCTTGGCGTTGTCATGTTCCCTTCAGGTACCTTATAAGTAGTTTGATACGCTAATAGGGGCGCTCCCAGCCCTGAGAAACCCTCATTAAAATAGCTTTGCTAGTCGGCCTGTAAGAACTGAGATTTGAGGTTTTCACGGTGGTAAAGATGATGATGATGATGATGATGTTCTGGGTTTCGCGCCGTGTAGACTCGTCGTCCGGAAAAAAAATTATAGTCCTCAGCCCTGAAAATTGTGGAAGAGGATTTGACTTTTTGAATCTCGTAAAATTGATAAAGGTTTTTAAAAAATATGGGAGAAGGGAATCATTAAGAATTTTAAAGTTGTTCGCAGAAGACTCGGCTTGTGGTACACAGAACGATGTTTTTTTTCCCCAGACCAAGTATTGTTTAGTCTGGTTTTATGCGAAAGAATAGTTGGTTCGATGAGGGAGACGTTGTTTGTAAGGCTTTGTTAGTTCTTAGAATTGTTTAAACCTCCTTTCATTACGTGAGGCACAGTTATTTAAAACTGGTTCATGTGACTCTTACTTAAGGGCAGGAAGTCTAGTGGATGTGAGAAAGGGCTTCAGTTCGTCACATGCAACAGGTCAGGAGCGTTGTGAAAGACGCAGTTCACGCAGAGCAATTACGTGAAGACCTCTCGTCCTGTATCTAAATGGACCGGTAACTGTGAGTGACCCAATCTCATTTCCTCCTAGATTAACCAGGGATTCCGTCCGGTATTTCGTGAGTACGACTATTGTTAGCATCAGCCCAGGTCATGCGTCTCAGTCAGCTGTATATACACACGTGTACAGACGAATGTGTTCAGTGAAGAAAACACAACGTCCTTACAGTAACAACGCTTTCCGAGAAGCTCTCTGACCCCGATCCAACTGTCTGTACAGTGCAAGTACGAGGTGCGATCGGAAAGTTTCAAGACTGCGCGTATAAAAACCCGTACACTTATCTCAGGTATTAAATTCATCCATCACCCTCGAAGTAGTTCCCCTGGGAGTGAACACAACGATCCCAGCGCCCCTGCCAAGTGTGGAAGCATCCCTGGAAATCTTTCTTTGTCAGCCGGTCAAGCACCATCTGCGATTCTGCCTGAATCTCTTCTATCGTCTCAAATCTCCTTCCCTTTAGCTGAATTGTCATCTTTGGGAAGAGGAAGAAG
>NW_019060493.1:129446-152196 GCF_000696155.1 Zootermopsis nevadensis | reverse complement strand
CCCGGCCAAGCCTGGAAGCATTCCTGGAAATCTTTCTTTGTCAGCCGGTCAAGCACCATCTGCGATTCTGCGATGGGATCGTTGTGTTCACTCCCAGGGGAACTACTTCGAGGGTGATGGATGAATTTAATACCTGAGATAAGTGTACGGGTTTTTATACGCGCAGTCTGGAAACTTTCCGATCGCACCTCGTATGCATTAGTCGGACACGTTCGTGGTTCTTCCACTCAGTAGTGCAGGTGGAGAGAGTGTCTTCGTTCCCTTAATGTCTTACTGTGAATCTAATCTCACTACTTTCAGTTGTGCTACAATTGTAAGATTACAGGAAACTGAAATTCAACTTTATCAAGTTCTCAAGAACGACTTGTACATTGCCTTTAAAACAATTACGAAGTACAGAGGGTCACTTATGTGTAACTCATATGTCACCCCGTAGCGCACATTACGGACGACCTTTTCCATGTCTCAGAGATCCTCCCTTGGGTTCCATCGTCTTCTAAGCAAGAGCGCGAAAAGCAGACCACGAACTCAGCTTCCTGTTTGACAGTCAAGAACTTACGCAGTTGATAAAGCGTCTGTGAATTAACCAAGAAACTGAGTATCTGCATTTCGTCTTGCTCTGTAAGGAGTCAGGAAGGACGGGAAAGAGATGTCTTGGAGAGGTTGACCCAGCTGGAGTGCGTCGAGGCGACGTCGGTGTTCTGCTGAGTCGCAGCCGGTGCGGCCAGTCTGATCTTGCGCAGAGCCGCTAGAAATAGCCGCCGACTAGACTCGACCGGCAGTCGTTACGAAATTTTGAACTGGATTTGTGTTCCGTTGCCAGATTGTGAAAGCACAACAAACAGCCACAGACAGGGCAACTTAATATTACAATCTGTGATATAAATACCGCCCGATTGTGCCGCCTTGCTTTATTGGTCCGTTACGCGAGTCCCGTGTATACCAGAGTTACTCAAACATCGCCACGTGACGGCCTCCTAAAATATATTTCAGCGCATCTCAGCTTGTTGAGTGTCTGGACTACCTCCACGCTCCTCTGGATACTTCGTCGTGGGGTTTATTTATATAATTTTTATAAAACAGAAGCCCGACGTCCCTAACGACAGTGGCAAGGAGACATAATTTGAAATCGTTACGTAACACTTCTGAAAAACATCGATGCAGGAAGAGTTCGACAAAGAAACTGCAGCTTAAGCCGATCCCCTTGGCAAAACAGGACTGAACACTTTCCGACTGCTTCGTCGCCCTGATTATGGAGGCAGCAAGGTATTATCCTTTGTTCCGCATCGAGTACTCGATGCGGAACAAAGGATAATATTTTAAGCATTTAATTATCTTATATTACTTTATTGTGATTGACGGACAATTTTAATATATTTTAATACTATTTTTAAATAAAATCACAATATGACGCACCTACAATATTTTAAGTACCTCAAGGAAAATGCACAGATCGAAAGTATATATGAAAAAGTACGTATGTGAGTTTCTCCACAGACTGTGCACTTCTGACAGTTATCCAGGAAATTTAGATTAACACGTTTTGGGGTACGTACCCCGTGGAGCAAAGTCTTGAAAATATGGGAAACGGAAATCAACTTTTTAAACAATCTACATTAAGCACAATCTGTACCTGAAGTAAATAAATGCTAAGCCACGAAGAATATGAAATACGGGCTGTGAAGTAGCAATCGTGCGTCGGTTCATGTCCTGGAACTGCCGACTTGTTAGGGAAAACGTACATAAACAATTCTTCGCTTACGCAATGTCTTAAAATCTCGCTGAAATAAGACAAGGCTGGCAAGACGCCCGTTCTGATCTTAATACTAAGAAGGGGCAAAGATGAGCGCTCATGAGACTACGCGATATTTCTTTACTCTTAACATACAATTTTAAGAGGTATCTTAATGTGGACATGGACCCAACCGAAGAGAGAACTGTCTAGGTTATGTCAGCAGGATGAAGACATTAAGTCGGAAGTTGACGAGCTGGAAGTTTTCTGCGTTCCTGCCGAAACAGAGCATAAGCACAAGAACAGAAGAATGTGTTCATCCGCGAGTAGTGACTGCATTTGTAGCTCAGGAGTGGGACGTCGTTGCATGATTGATTTATTAGAAGCTGCTTGCAGTTTTCTGTCGTTAAACAAGGACATGAAGAATGTTTTAAGGCCGACTTGTAGATATGGGATGAATGTTAGGTATCTGAGAATGTGTGTATTGGCTGCCGGAATAAAATTATCTCAGTGGGACTCTTTTTTTCATAATAGCGAAGAAGTTCTTGAGTAGCTGGATCAGATCTGCCCCTCTGTGTGTTAGTTGATGTAATATAACGGCAACTCATATAAATGTTATGGAACTACGCTTCATTTGTGTCGCAGTTTAACGTGCGCGTCCGAATGCCGATTTGTTGCTGTGGCCAATGGCTCTGGTATTTTCTCACCTTCTCGGTCTCTGATGCTTGGAGTGAGGGAATGTCTTCTATGACAGGACGCCAGATAAGGGCAAACAGATGGGATACCGACACGCAGGAACGGTGTTTCATCAGGGCGGCGCAACACCGCGCACTTCCAAACAAACGTAACAGCTCCCTCAACACAACGCAGCTCCCTTGGTGCACGAGACGGACCTCCAGTTCTCCTGACCTCACGCGTCCGGGCGCATAGCTGCTTGTGGTAAACACGTGATGAAGGAAGCCTACTGAGAAACTCTTCCGCTGGGTTTTGAGTGAAATGAAACTTTATTCAGGGAACGCTCGATTGTCTACGGAGAAGAAGCGAAAAATTGCTTCTCCTTAATAAGACACGTCTTCATCTTGGAATATATGCACGTGTTTGCATGTATATAACCGTATGCAGATAACAGAACGTGTTTGATGGTATCGTTTCGATCTGTTACAACCTTCTACCGGTCTATCTTCGGGGAGAGAGCATAACGGAGCGAGGCCTTGAAACTGGCGGTGCGCTTGCATGTGTGCAGTTATTTCCTGTTCGTTTTGTTAATGTAGGGCTTTAACTGCTCCCAACTTATGTTTCAGCTTCTCTTTGAATAGTAACACCTCCGTATTGAATTGATTGACAAATTCCTTGTCGTACAAGCACTGCCCTCCGTTCACGTGATCGATAAACTGACATTGAACAAACCCAGCAACATTGTTCCGGCTTCAAATTCCTTAACTCGACGACGCAAATGGATCTAGGTGTGTGTTGGAAACTACGAAGTCCTTCAGCTTCCACTCTGCTGTTCCTCGCCGTGTGTCTGTAATTAGTTATCAAGACCCCGAACATCACAGCTGTCCGATATCATTTCCGCTTCTCGTATTCATCGAAATTGTAACCCCCCCCCCCCACACCGCGAGATTTATTGCGATGTCCTGTATCTGTTATAACGATGACAAATTTGCAAATGATGACAATTGTCGCTGTTCTTATGCATTGCAAAACACGCGCGAGGCTTGTTCTCCACACTTTAACCTTGTTAAACAACTGGAAGGCGTGGAGTTAGCCGTCCGTGTGTTCATTACCCCGGCACTGTGCAGAGGTGAGTGGCCGGCCGTGACGACGAGGATGGTCCGCCCCGTCCCGGGAATCGACCAGCTGAACAGTCGCCACAGAGCGGCTCGTTCATCATTTGGCAACCGGCGGGTTCCTAGAATTGCAGCATGGCACTGCTTTGGAATGCGACCTGTCCACTGCCACACGACGTCTGTCCATGATTCAGAGCTCCCCGGCAGCTATGCTTCTCCGCGCGCTGTTTTGGTGCGCTGAACTTACCGTCCTTACGTGTTTGTGTTCGCTTACTGCGAACTGTTTATAACCAGTCCAAAGCCTTGTGTCACTAGGGGGAGGGCAGGGTTTCGTCATTACGTTGACACATTAAGTACACGTGGAGTTCAGCTCTTGAAACGAGTTTCTTTTTTTCTGTAAGCGCTAGTTCCTTTTTTGGACACAGGTCACGCACGATCGCAAGAATTTTGTTGTGAGTATTATTCGTGTGTTTTGCTCTATTCTGTGGAATTTGAAGGAATTTGGCGCATGAGGTTGAAAGCAAACTTGTCGGATCAGTATATTTCCCACGTATTTTGAGATAAGAACAATATTTATGACGTAAAAGTTTGCATAATGTTACAAAAACAAGGAACTGCACAGATGAAATCTGTAAGACGTATGCCAAAAGAATCTCCATTCCCTACAAAATTCAAAATTGAATTCTTGGAATAATATAATATAATATAGCATAATGTGTCAGAGGGAAGTGTATGAGATCCCAGGTGATATAAATTGTTTGAGCCACGGTGGTCTAGCGGTTAGAACGCTGGCCTTGTAATCCTGGGGTCTCGGGTTCGATTCCCGGCGGTGCCCAAATTTATAACTTGTGTTGGGCAAGGCCGTGGTCTAGGCAACACGGAGTTTTCCTCCGTGGCATCCCAACAATTACTCTATTCACACACAGAAGAAGGCAATGGCAAAGCACTTCTGGATCATCTGCCAAGAACGTATATGAACAGGTCCCAGTCCGAGAAAAGGATGGAAGGATCCTGTTCATATGGACCTGTCGTCAGACAGAACACTACAAATAAATAAATAATAAATAAATTGTTTATCTTGCATTCAGAAGGTAATCGATTGTAATCAGCAGTGGGATCGATTATCATAACTGAAGTTTTTCGTGTTCTTTTTTTTAACCGCCGACGTGAAAATGCCAGATTATATCAGTGCTGCCGTCTGTCGCGGCGTTTTGTATTTAATTACTCATAATTATCCTATTGCACACCGTTCGACAGTGCATAACATCTATAAACCAATTAAAAAGAATATTTTACTACAGCCTGACTTCTTGGCGATGTACAAATGTCGTGCTGGTTACGACGGAGGCTGACATAAAATACAAAAGTCCACAATGAAGCGAATATTTTTTGATGAGAAGACATCTACTCACAGCTCGTCAGTACTCGAAGCATTACGTCCGGTTTGTGGAGTTGTGTACACATTTCGATACCAGGGACTTCGGATTATTTATCTGCCCACAAGGCGATTAATAATGTTGGTAGAACGTAAATTAAGTAATAAGTTACAAATCGAATGAAGCCATGTCTGACTTTCTTAAACACTACTCTGTGTAGTAGGTTTTATATGCCAGGACACTTATTTATGAATCTTCGTGAATGGCCTGCCGAATCTTCGTAACATTTTCGGGCGTTGTGCTCGAAGATGGTCGTCCAGAACGCTCGTCATCATCGACAGAGGTTCGGCCATTTTTGAAACGTGAATGCCACACAAACGTTTGTGCACGACCCATTGCGGACTCCCCAAATGCTTTCTTTAGCATTTCATAGGTTTCCGTAGCCGTTTTGGCGAGTTTTTGGCAAAATTTGATGCACACGCCATTCCGAAATCGCAGGAGGGTCGGTGTAATGCACTACCAAAACGCCCGTAACTAAGAAAGAAATGCTAATTCGATGATGCCGGCTGGCACACTGATTCACTATGAATTTAGGCCGCACCCCCTAGCGGCAGAAGCTCGTACTACATCCGGTTCGCCCTCTATTGACACAGTCTTGAAACTTTCCGATCGCACCTCGTATGCTTTGAATGATCTATAATATTGATTGGTTCTGTCAATGATGTAATTGTGAGCAGTGTATTTGTACCTACAATAAATATAATTCAAGATTAACTCATTATTTCGAAGTGTCGAGGCAGTTAAAGTGTCCCAGGATTTTTATTCTGTTATCACTAACAGATAACAGGTGAGTCCTATTCTCTGAAGATGCAGGTTTCTACGTTATGGCCATAAAAAAACTGTTGTTCCGCCATATGATTTAAAGTGCAGTTCACACGTAAAGCGATTGCTACTGCCGCGGTCTTACATTGCAGGTTTTAAATGGCCACTGCAGGCAGAGCGGGTAGCCATTTAAATTCCAGTGAGTGACGACACCAGATGACGCGTGCCGTCCTCGCCCTCCGGCCAGCCAGCCAGAGATTGTCTTTTACGTTCAAGGGCTTAGTACTTTGGACTGATAACTTTCGCACGCGTGACGCGAGGTGATTTGCTTTGGCGGTAAAACCAACCCAAAGACTCAAAAAATCGTTCTTGCCTAAGCCTGAAATTAGACACATACCTCAGCCAGCTGAACCCAACCTTGACACCGTCTGTTCCCTTAAGATTCGTTTTACTTTTGTTTTTCTGCGCCCTCTGTTACGCGGGTGGATATTTTTTCAAGAGAGTTCGGGAAAACTAACTTTTTTACTTTTCATTCAAGCTACGTGCGAGACGCATTTTAATATTGTTGAATTCAGTTAAAAGAGAGGATCTTTACAACATTTTTCTTCAATTTGGTGCATATAAAAAGCTAGTCAGGTTAATTAAAACGTGTTTAAGCGGAACCTCTATCAAAATTCGTGTAGCTAAACATTTGTCCGATACATTTTCTATTCAGAATGGTCTGAAACAGGGAGATGCTTTATCGCCACAGCTTTTCAATTTTGCCTTGGACTATGCCATCAAGAAACTCCAAGACAATCAGGGCGGTTTGGAATTGAGTGGGACACATCAGCTGTTGGCATATGGTGATGATATTAATCTGTTGGGCGATAATATACTGGGATCGACCCGTTCTTCAAGTTCCTGAGCACTGCGAGTCCCAACTTTTCGTTGGCTCGATCTATAGACGTTCGGTAGGACTCCTTGGACGAGGGATCAGCCCGTCGCAAGGCCTCTACCTGTACACAGGACAGCACAACATCCATGGCTTTGAGTGGGATTCGAACCCACGGTCCCAGCGACCAAGCGGCACAAGGCCCACGCCTCAGACCGCGCGGCCACTGCGTACCCCCAAGGCGATAATATAAACAGTATACAAGCGAACACAGAGACACTCTTAAGGGCAAGTAGGGATTTTGGTCTAGAAATAAATGCAGAAATTATAAAGTATAAGATCATGTCTCGACATCAGAACCTCCGGGTTTCATAAAGAAAGTTGACTATTCTTTGACAAGCCGAGTATACAATCGATTTTCCAAATAATGTCGTGCACCATAGTGTTAGTGACTTGTTCTTGTATCCATGACTTCCGTTTGCCCTTTGTTTCTAAATGTTTGCGTCCTGTTTTCTACCCTCTGAATATGCCTCGATGTTTCACATTCATAGAAAGGGGAAAAGAAATGAAATTATTTTATCGCCAGTAATTTGAAACCTAGACGATGGCGTTCCTCAACCGATTAAGAAGCAGTTCTTAATTGTATATAAAAAAACCACTCTTCTACTTTCCACGGGTTGAAACAGTCTTCTGTCATCGCACCGGCTTAGCAAACGTCGCCGATCAAGGCGCCTCTCCCCGGTGACTGCCTGTTTTGTTGTTGTTGTGATTTCGCTTCGTGACAAGCTGTGAGTTGCCACTCTGTTCCGAAACTCTGTACGCAGTCGTCTTATTGCCGCCCTCCCCTGCAACGCGTTGTGTTTTATTCAAATATTTTAAAAGAAGTCTGGCGAAGTACCCCGCGGTGAGACTACCCGCTAAGCAGCTGTACCGGAGAAGTTGCCGCTGCTTCACGGCGAAACGTTTGCGTGATTGCGGTGTGTAAGACAGAATGACAGTTCGTTCCCTCTCGGACTCGGTTTTCGGGAACAAGCCGCGTAAAATGAAGATTCTCCATCGTTTTGGCAGGCATTGAATCTACCATCTTCATGACGATGTCTTGCGGGGTGTTAGGTAGGGCGTGTATGGGTTGGCGCATAATTGATGATCGCATTTGAATTAACTGGATTTTTTATTTATTATTTTTCATAAAAGAATTAAAAGTTTGGCCTAGCAGTCTGCTTACAAGATGCATCCCGCTTCACCTGCTACGTCCGCGCTCACGAGGATAGCGATTCCTTCTTCAGCTTTCCTTGGTTCAGTGCGTCGTTGAACCACGCCGTCTTCGACCTGTTTCCGGTGTTGCTTCCGGTTCGCGTTGCTCGTTTGTTGTTAGCCGTCGGTTCATCTGTCTGCATCTGATTCAACATTTATGCTATTTGAGTCGGTAAACTTAGAATTGTGCATTGTTCTGTAATATTTCAAGAAATTAAAACATCTCTTTATTACGTGATGAGGGCGTCATCGTCCGTTTTCACTTTCATGATCATTTGTGTCTTCTGGTATTAAATTTGCATGTGTATGTCTTGCATAGTTATTTATTCTTAAAACCTTGCATACAAACAACTGTTTACACTTGAAAGGACACTAATGCCAAACGTGTTTCGACCGCAAGAAGTCATCATCAGTGACAAAACAAATTAATTCCACACCTATGAAACCACCAAAAATCAAAACATCATAAATGAATAGAACAAAGTAAAATTTCACATGCAACAGTTGGCCACACTGGTTATCTGAGTTAATATATACCCTGCACATTTTTAAAAATGACAGTAACACCCACGCTTCGTTGAAGTTCACAGGCATAGACGACTCAACCACGGCTCACCGGAGACCAACAACGGCGATCAGACCAGTGGACGTATACGATCAACGTCCAGTGAGGTGTTACTTAATATGGTTATGTAAAGTACATACTCTGAAGAAAACCATACGAATTAATTTGTTTTCCCACTGATGATGACCTCTTGAGGTCGAAACGCGTTTGGAATTAGTGTCCTGTCAAGTGTAAACAGTTTTTTGTGTGCATGATTCTATATAGTATTTTATTCTTTGATATTATTGATATGCAGCTCCAGAAATATTCAAAAGTACGCAATTCATGTTTTTATCTCCGTTCTTTCCCGTTTGATAAATGATCGTCTTTTATTTGGATTGGGAAAACGGGAAGTTTCGTTTGTAAAGGTTCCATCTCTTCTCCGACTTGGAGGCGAATTCCTCCTTGGCGCTGACGACGAGCTGTCTCTGGGTGTCCAGCTGCAAGTGCGGCGGTACTCCGTGGCAATGACGTGCACTTTATTTCGGGCGCTTTGCATGGCTGGAACTCGCCCCCATGCAACCCGCCTTTCCTTCCTGGCCAGCGTTGTATTTTGAGACAGTCTTACGCAAGAGGTCTAATGATCTGAACTCCTCGAAAGAAAGGGTGTCGGGTGTCATCTTGTCTCCTGTTGTGTCCTGGTGGGGCCACGCCGTCCCGAGCAGACTGTCCCACACGGCGCAGATGTCATGTGAAAGGCATTTTTCTTAGCGCTTTCATCAACCGAATATTTCGTACACCAAACTTTTTGAAGCTGATTGGCTCGCGAGAGTACATGACACCATGGTTTCCTATAACCTCAATTTGGTTACTCGAGACACTGTCCCGGCTGTTTAGGCAGTGTTTTATGACGGTGACTGAGGAGGAACTGGCAGTCGTCTGCCTAGGGTTTGCCATTGGTCTGTGTCGACGCGTCCGAACCACAAGACCCGCTCCCCTGACCGACATGTAAAGTGCCCACCTGTCCGTGCAACGTGAGTGCGATGAGCGGAAAGCTGGGAAAGCTCAGTCGGCGTCTCAAACACTCGAGCGGAATGGAAACGTGTTCAGGATGATTCACCGCGGTTCGCGTTACGTCACCAGCGATCTCATCCAAGGTGAAGGCTTGCACAACACATCCTCATACTTGAAAGGTGTAATTGTTTGGGGCAGACGATACACAAGGTATGTCCGGCCACACCCCAGACACTTGGAGGTCATGTCTGCCGCCTCCGGTCGGGTCCATACTTTCCTTTCCCACGTGCGCGCTTCGGAGTGTAAGCAGAATTTCTGGGCTCCTACAACTGAACCTTTGTTCCACTAACTGAATGTCCTGTCATGTGAATTCGCTGATACGAGACTCACTTCTTTTGAGTTGGCACTGTCTGTCTGTCAAAATCCGCGGTTCCTTTAGCAATTGAAAGGGTTCATGCCTGCCGCCAAACGAGAGCGTCCTCAGGCATTCCGCCATTGGTCTCTACCCTCGGACGTTCGTACTGCGTACGCCACACACCTAAATATTCTGAAGCTCTCACGGCGACAAAGTAAGGTGGCTCAATGAAGAAAACACCAACGTTTGGAGAACCATCTTCGTCCTCATCCTCAGGGTATTCAGCTTACACGGCTGGTAGCCCGAGAAGAATTCATTATATCCACACAGCTAATTTAGTTCCAGTCAGTTAATTATTTAAGGACGTAACGCACATTTCAACGTCTTTACCTTCCCATCTGCTGTATAAAAAGTGAAGATGAACAATAATTTTACCTGTTGTTTTGTATGGTTATGAAACCTTGTCTCTGGCATTAAGGGAAGAAGACGGATTGAGGGCGTTTGAGAACAGGGCTCTGAGGAGAATATTTAGACCAAAGAGGAATGAATATTAAGGTGATGCAACCAAGGAATGTGTGATGGACCGGACAAGTAGCTCTCATCAAGAGATGAGAAATTCACGCAAAATATTGGATGGGAAGTCTGAAGAGAAATGATCATTCCGAAGTCGTTGCAGTAGATGGGGGAATAATAAATCAGATCTTAGGTAAGTGACTTCTGGGCTTGTGGATTGCATTAATCTGGCTCAGGATAGAGACTGTCGTGTGACTTACGAAAGCTTCTCACATAGTAATGAACGTTGACGAGAAAGGGATTACAAAGGAAACTGTCATGTACTGAAATTTTACTGTTCACGAAAGTGACAGAGTCTAGCTCTGTCTAAGGGACCCAACAGAATAGATACCTCTCACCTGAAGACGGAACCAGCCTCCGAAACGTCGTGATTTTAAAAAAACAGACGATGGAAAAAGTCCTGACAACGAATAATTGTAAGTGTAACACCGCATGTTTGTACGTTCACGTACCAGGCTCGCGAAATGTAACGTGAAAGAATCTTAGGAATCTTCAAGCGAAATCACGTGAAAGGAATATTTAGAAATAGCCAATGAAAATCACGCATTGAAATAAAATCCTTGTTCAGTCCCACAAATCGCAAACGAATTATGTCGTATTTTCTTACGTGTTTCCTTCATGAAACCACACGTCACACAATCAACGCTCAATGCAGTCTTCATTGTGCGAGTTCTAAAAAGTCCCCTCACCTCCTTGCTTCTTCCTTCTTTTCCCCATTTTCCTCTCGTGTTTCGTTTCGTAGGTTCAGGTTTTCTGATAAACGGGATTTATTTCTACACGATGGATACTTTGCTGCTTCATATTATTATTGGAAGCGGAGATTCTCCGAGGAGAGAGTCTTCTTCAGTCTGACTCCAGGCTTGCTCCGTCTTTGTGGCCTCGCGATTCTCTCTCTGGTGCTGCACCAGATCTGTCAAACTAGATGGGAGAAAATCCTGGTCTCTGAAGCTGTCTGGGTTAATAGACCACACTCAGTGTAATCTAAAACGTTTCTTGCTTTCTGCTCTGTGGAACTTCTCAGGTAACTGAGAGTTGTGGTTCTCACAGCAGCGAGTAAGAAGATGGCTGTCTTATGGTTTCTAGATAGACGTTTGCCGAAGTTTCAGCAGCACACGTATCCCACACTCGGCCAAGAAATTAAGTTGGTAGGTGGTTCCACCTACGGGCAGGGACGATAAACCTAAATACACCGGTTAACCTGTGAAGAACAACTTATGTTTTTGTAGTAATGAGTTCTCTCTTACCGAACACGATTACAGACACCAGAGCTTTTATATATTACTTTCTGAAAATTACATCAGATCACAAAACAATTGTAATTAGCAAAAACAAAAACACGAAACTAACACAAAAATGTTTCTAAGCAGATAACTGCAACTGCTTCAGTGCTACCAACATATAATCCTCCTAACGAAAATTACCAGAAATGGACCTGTGACCCATTGTGGCTTGTGGGTTTGTGTCGACAGGAACATCTCTGTTTCGGTCTCTCGGCCGAGATACCAACCCTCCTTCTTCGAATTCCACGTTGGGAGTTAATTGTCTCGTACGTCCTAAAACGGGATGCTGTCTGAACCACGCCACTCTTCTTGGAAGGATTGGGAGCCAGCTTTTCTTGTGTCCATTTTCCGCACTATTCGAAGTTCGTCGCACCTCGAAGGCCCACCTGTGGTTGAGTGAAATTTCAAATCGGAGACAGCCCCGTCTTCGCCACCAGCTTGCTATGTGGTTCTTTGAGACTGGTAGAATCAAACCATTGACGGTGTCGCCACACAAACCAAGTGAGACTCGTGTGTGTGTGTGTGTGTGTGTGTGTGTGTGTGATTTTGAAATTAAAAGTGAATTTGGAATTCGTAATGTTTTCCTTGTGGTGTTCTTGCAAACGAAACTTTAAATCCATCGAACTCAGAGAGACACCTAGTGACACATTTGTGGAATAGTTTGTAAGAAAAGAAATTACGATGCATTGTATCCATGTCTTATTTCAATATTGGTAGCCCTGCAGTGGTATTCGGTTACCTATCTGACGGCGAAAGATGAAATTGCTGAGAAAGCTGTGTTTCCGCGATGCAGCCATTTTATGAGGAGTGTGTTCAATGATGCACTCAGCATCGGAGCTGCCTCTCAGTGATAACACAGTTCTCTGGGTTATTATCTTCGGTGATATCACTCAGTAATCCATTTCTTCTCATAATATGTCCCAGCCAGTTAGCTTTCCTTCGTGTAATCGCCTGCAGAATGTTTCTTTGCTCGTTGACTCTCCTCAATACTTCTTCGTTGGTCACTCGATCCGTCCACCTGATCTTCTCTATTCTTCTCCAACACCACATTTCAAACCTCTCCAGGTATTTCTGTTCCTTCTTCTTGAGTGTCCAAGTCTCTGCTCCATATGTAACACTTCACTAGTTTCTTCTTCATCTCCAAGCCCAACTTGCTAGTGAGAAGTATCCTCTTCTTGACGAAAGCTGCCTTGGCCATGGCTATCCTTGCTTTTACTTCCTTGGTGCATAGGGCGTCCGTCGTGACTATGCTTCCCAAGTACTTGAAATGCTCCACATTCTCCATCTGTTGGTTTCCAATTACAACGTTCAATGGTTCTGCTCTCGGTGCTATCCTCATTACCTTTGATTTTTCAATGTTCTCTGGGTATGTGTGGGTAAAGTGCTCGTTACCAACTGCACGAGGGCAATGATGCAATTTTTTCAATTCGAGCACAAACTGCATTAGCCGTATTTACGACCCTGATAGAACGCATTTTTGGTTATGAATGCCACAGTTGAGTTATTGCAAAGGAACAACACGCGATGGTGCTTTGCATATGACAGGAAGTTGTTGGCGGGCGGGCGGGGTGTTAAGAATGGCTGGGGGCAACCAGTAAGTTTGCTTTCGGAATCGTCGTTCTTTACGTCGCAGAGCTGTCTAACCCTGTATATATAAGAAGTATTGGAATAATACATTTCGGGAAGCTGACAGATTAACCCAGCACTTGAAATGTCTCCTTCGGAATCTGGTCCTAATCCAGCTCATTCGCTCCGCCCTGCTGGAAGTCCTTGATTGTCACGAGGCAAAGTAGACCCAAATTTAAGAAGAACGTTCTGTTTGCCCTTGGCCACGCCCACACGCGGATGTGTTCCTCCTGCACACCTGCACATCGCTCGTCCGTCGTATTTCCTGGAAGCTATACGCGTCCTAGTGGACGGGGTGTCCAAACCAACTCACTCCATTCTAATTTTGTTGCAACGGAATTTCCCTAGTACTACGACTGCGAGATATTTCACTTATGTTCACATTCGTTTTATGTATTCCCCTAAGGACTATTTTAATAGTATCCTCCATTTTCAACGAAGACCGATTTCCAGTGGTTCGCCACCAATACTCTGTGTACCCGTAAAATTATATCTGCCGTCAGACCCGAGGTTGGAAATTCATGGAATTTTTCAGAATATCCAAAAGTTTCGAAAATTTGATTTTTTTTTAAATTGTGAAGATATTTGAAAATTCTTACACTCTAGATTTATTTTTCCAATCTTGGAATTTTTTTGTAACGTCTCAGTATTTTGAGAGTTTCTGACCAAACTCAGCCCAACGTAATCAAACACAACTCAACCTGACCCAACCTAACCTAATGCTTGCCTTGTGACGCCTATGAACGATATGTGTTTTGAATTCAGAAGTTTTCGTACATTTTTAATTTTAATGAGATTTGAGCTAGTTTGGGCAATTTTTGTGCTTTTTCAAAAATTCTAAACTCTTTTAAGTTTTCGAAATTTTCTTTAATTTTGAAAATTGTTGAAAATGTTTATATTGTAGAGATATTTCGGTAATTTTTGGAATTTTTCAAAATTTAAATTATTTCTAAATCTATAAAAAAATTACTTGTTTTTTAAATTTTCGAAATGTTTTATTTTTTAAAATGTTTATATTTTAGACATATTTTTCAAAATTTAGGAATTGTTGGCATTTTTCAAAGTTTTGAAACATTTTGATTTTTTTTGATTTTTGAAACTTTTCGAAAATTTTTAGTTATATTATGCTGGTTTTGGAAATTTTTGTAATGCTTCAAAATTTCGGAACAATTTTAAATTAGAATATTTTTTTTAATTCTTGAAATCTTTGAAAATTCTTAAGTTTTAGAGATATTTTGCCAATTTTGGTAATCTGTGAAGAAACTTAACCTAACACGACGTAACCGAACTTTACCTAACCTAATCTAACCCAGCCTAGAATCACCTATCCAACCAAGCCTAGCCCAACATAACCTATTTTAAGTTAAATTCAGCTACCGTAACCTAAGCTAACCTACACTAATTTAAACCAACTAACCCTAACCAAACCTAACGTAACTAACCCACTGTATCCTGAAGTAACCAAACGTAACCTTACCGATTACATATAAGCTAAACTAATGTTTGAATGCTTGAATTCTATGAAGGCTTTGTATTTTGAATTTTGAAAATTCTGAAAACCTCAAATTTTATGAGATTTTTAGCAGATTTTGAAATTTTGAAAAAAAAATTAAATATTCATTTTTAATTTCGAAATTTTCGAAAATTCTGTGTCTTTGGTGATATTTTACCAATTTTTGTCAAGAGTTTGAAAATTTTTTCACCAAACCCAACCTCACCTTTCCTAACCCAATGCAACCCAACCTCTTCTAACATAACATATCTCAGCGTTAACAAACCTAACCTAACCTAACATAAACTAATGTTTCGAAATGTGACTCGTATGAAGACTATGTGCCCAATGGCTCGCCCTATTTACACAGACGCTTGCCGTCGTGCCAGCTGTACTCAGTGTGTAACTTCATCTCACGTCGTTAAGATGCTTTTTGATTGCCGACGTTTTTACGACCCTCCAGATGTTTTGGTCAGCACGTAGTGTTCGCTTCTCACTTCCCCTAATAATTTTCTATGGCGTCGTTAAATAACCCACGAATAAACTGTGGAGAAAATTTACGACCGCGCTCTTTGTGGTACGTGAGTGACGGCGGTCGCTGTGAGTGTGTGAGTGTCTGATGACGTAACCTGTTTTTGTGTACGCCGTGTGCCTACCCACTGCTGCAACTGCAGACGGTAAATAAAGGACATTTAGAGAGAAAAAAAAAATTCCTCGCAGACAAGGGCACGGTCTTCTTGAGGTTTGCAAGCTGCATTATCGGTGATGTAATGCTTACAGGACTCACCGTCTGGAAATGTGTTTATTCACGAGGACGCAGGCAACACGAACGGGGAAACCGAGTAAATGTGTTGCAGTGTAAATCTTGAACAACCTTCAAAGACTCACAAAGCATCGCTTGTTAACACACGACGGGCTTTGACTTCAGACCCGCGTTGCACGTGTCGGAACGTCGAAGACGTGGATGGGTAAGGACAGGGGACGTAAGAGGAGGGAGAGAATGTACGAAAATGTAAGAAAACGAATTGTCTCCGGACTTGCGTTAGTCAGAATGTCAGCATTGCACAAAACTGACAGAAGATAGGATCATTTAACGTCGCCACAATTTGTGTGCTGGAGCGTTCACGGGATGGCCAACGACCGGGTAGGCAGGTTAGCTCATCGTTAACGCCTGTACTCTAGTTCTGCGCGGTTTCACGTGACTTTCCAAAACAATAAAATAATGGGGTTATTTTCTATGCTATCTCAACATCCTCTCACACAAACCCTGAATATGCCGTTGTAGGGCGTTTCTGGTGGTGGGTGGCCTCGATCGCTGTTGCGACCCTCGCTCAAATAAAAGTCGCTCGAAGGAGTAATTTCGTCCGAGTCTCGATGGGCTCAATCTGAGTGCTCGTGCCCTCAAGGACAAAGCCAGCCCTTCCGTTGATTTTCGAAGCGATCATTTCTTCAGTAAACACTGGCAGTCTTTAACAAATGCCGTATAGCCTCGTTTCAGACGTGCTTACTGCCTCCTTCATCAGGGCGATAACATCTCGGTTTATGTTACTGCGTATTTGGAGTAAGCGGTCATTGAAGACGGATCTTCGATACTTAATTTGAGGTTTTAATGAGGATTCTGGAAACGTCCGAAACGAGACGGGAATTTGAAGGCGTGGCTTGCGTCAGTTTGAATTCCTTCGAGACATAAACATATTCGCATTTGTTGTCCTTCCTAGAATTAACCTTCGGAAGTTCCTCACGGATGAAATTTTCCCCAGGTGCTTTGCAATCGCCCTTGTCACTCCAGTCAGAGTGAAACTACCACGTGTCTCCAAGGTCGGCAGTGAAGCATGCTTTTATCGTTAAATATTTCCTAATAAAAATTGACGGTTGTTCCTTACTCCGTCGGCTGGCGGCGCTCACCTCGCAGTGAACTTTGCTTATACCCTGCAGGTGGTTTCGGAAAATACTCGCTCGCAATCAGTGAAATGTGGATGCACCTCATCCGATGTCGTATTAAATGTGACATTTAAAATATGCTCTGTGACACGGGAATTTGCCTGATTTGATTTAAGTTTCATGTTTTCAAAATAAGTAAAATTAGAAATTTTTGGCCTGAAAGTGTGAATGAGCACAAAAATGTGGAAATGTCCTACGTGAACGCATTCACGAGATGGGAAAATGAAAGAGTTTCCCATTCCCTTTCAAGGGCGGGCGGGGAAGCTTAGATGTCGGTTCCTCTCGGTCTTCCGCCCCGACTGAATCTGTTTTCTGAGCCGCTCTGTTGTCCATCCTGCGGCTCGTGTCACGGGTTCAACAGTTTCAAATCGTTATTATTTATGCAAGAAACTTTGTTTTCTTCGAATTAACGCTGGGAGGGGGGCGGTGTGTGCAAAGCATTTAGCAGGCTCTGTGTGACTAAAGAATATGTTTGCTGTTGACAGACAGATCGCCTCTGTTTTCGACATACGAGGTGCGATCGGAAAGTTTCAAGACTGCGCGTATAAAAACCCGTACACTTATCTCAGGTATTAAATTCATCCATCACCCTCGAAGTAGTTCCCCTGGGAATGAACACAACGATCCACTTAACAAAAGCACGAATATTTTAAAAATGCATATCTGGTAAATGTTAATTAGTGTAAATCATTCAATCCATACCTGAGGCACCGCAGTGCGGAAGCGCCCGGCTTCCCATAGTCTATCCCAACAATGTCGCACAAGTCGTTGATGGTACGACGTCGATCTTCGTAACTTTTTCGGGCGTTGTGCTCGAAGATGGTCGTCCAGAACGCTCGTCATCATCGACAGAGGTTCGGCCGGCCCTTTTTAAAACGTGAATGCCACACAAAAGTTTGCGGACTCCCCAAATGTTTGCTTTAGCATTTCATAGGTTTCCTTAGCCGTTTTGGCGAGTCTTTGGCAAAATTTGATGCACACGCCATTCCGAAATCGCAGGAGGGTCGGTGTAATGCACTACCAAAACGCCCGTAACTAAGAAACAAATGCTAATTCGATGATGCCGGCTGGCACACTGATTCACTATGAATGTAGGCCGCACCCCCCTAGCGGCAGAAGCTCGTACTACATCCGGTTAGCCCTCTATTGACACAGTCTTGAAACTTTCCGATCGCACCTCGTATGCCTTTCTTTCTTTATTTCGCCTTACCTTCTGCACGAATTACAGTGTGATCTCGTTTTTGGATCAGTATTCCGCTGAATGTTTTGCATATTCGCCCGTAATACTCAGTAAAGACAATAACTTATCTTTGCTAATTAGAATTCGTAACACACACAGGTTCTTCACCGATGGTTTTATTCAACATGTGTTGTATTTTTTCATATTCCTGCATTCTTATACGTCAGTGTTGTAAATGTAGGCATATATTTGTTGTCGTGCTCAGTTCCGTCCCCCCTCTTCGTGAGACGAAATTTCCTGGTGTGCCTTTATGTGTGTTTCGCCAGTGAAAATCGGTTTGCGGATCACTGATTTAAATCATAACACACTCTAATGCACTAGGTCAGCATCAGTCTGCTTTTATACATCGTTGCTTTTCACGTAGGTACTAAATTACCATTCATGTAGTTGGCTAACATCTCCGTAATATACAGAGTGTCCCGTAAGTCCGTGTAAGTAAGTACGAAAGCTGTACAGTGCTACAGTATGCTCGCTCTGTACGCTGACACTGGGTACACCTGACCGCCGCTAACTCCGCAGTTCTCCTTGCGCGGCGCTGGTAGCTGGACAGTTGTGACTCCATCTATGTGCGTACCTTAAAACAATAAACGTTAATTCTGAGGACGCCCCACTGGCGGAAATGCGAATGATTGAGGTTTTGGGGGGGGGGTCGTGGTTTTCCCTAGTTTGTCCATAAACATTACACGATAACTCTATTAAACAAGCCAATGCCAGTTCTTTCCAACTCGTCATTCACAGGCAACTGACCACTGGATGGTATGTAACACGCTCAGCTGATACAGTTTATTTGAATAAATCTGAACCGAACTTCAAGCTTTTGAGTGTAGTGCTTTAATTAGTGTTGCTGGGTGTTTATTCAACGAGCCGATATTCAAACCTAGTACCTCCCGGACAGGATGCAGGACGTTAAGGAACGTAAAGTGAAATGCCTTTACCCCGAGGCGAGCGAAGTGAGTGGTCCTAAGTCAGGACCAGGTTTCGATGCCGCCATGCTTGGTCAGGGCTGCCGAAGACGTCTTCGACATTGAAAACCCTTTAGGGTTGGAATGATCCGATGTGTTTGGTGCACTTTATCATAATGTAACATCTTAGGTTACAGCGTTTCGTCAGTAATTAGCAGTGGCCAAGAATAATTACCGCAGATGTGTTGCAACTTTTTTTTTCCACTTCTCTAAAATTTACCCTTAATGAATAAAGCTGGCTCCTCCCACCCCTTCCTTCTTGATTTGATCGTCCCTAAGTTCATGGTGAAGAGTACAAATAGCCGAGGTCCTCCCTCAGTCTGCGGCCTCCTGTCATTTCTTCAACCCTCTTCCGTCCGACGGTTCTCCTGTGCGCGTTCGGGCGTCTCTTCTCAGACCCCCTCAACGGCGCTACAACCCAGAAGACGTCCATTTTCGAAGTTACAGTTCCGTATTTTTTAATCTCAAAATTTATATACGGCAACCAAAAAGACGGGGGATTCCGAACTGAGAGGTGCAGGCATTCTACGGTTTTCATGTGCCCTCATCTTATTCGAGAATTCAATTTACGTTTTTGCTGTTGTTCCCAAACTTTGTGAACTTTGCCACATTTTTTGGAGTATTTGTTAACTCCCTTGCAGTGTAGTTACGAGATGTACTAAGATTTTTCTGCATTGACTTCCAGACCAACCTCCATGCTAGCATCTAACACAGAATCTGCGTTTTCTGCATGATCCACTGGATAAATTAATGTCATCAACGAAGACCAGACGCTGTTGTGTTCCTCTCAGTTTCCTTGGCTCTGCCTAATGGCGTATTCTCAGGCAATTTTAAAAGCAGTGGTCACAGAACTCTCCCTTTGTTTCAGACCGTTCGTGAGGCAGATGTTTACGTATTGGGATCTTGGTATAGGCTACGCGGCGGGGCTTGATTCCCGGCACTTTCGCAGTCCTGCTTCTAACATAACCTTGCAGTTGCTCTGCCAGCCATGTTGTTATATCCGTGCGCGTCCTTGTTGCGTCAGTGGATGCCGCTCACGTGGTCGTACTACGTTCTACGTGAATGAAGCTCTGACGTAACGAGCAGGCAGACGACAGCTGTTGGTCGGCTGATCGATAATGCGTAATCATTATTATTATTTATTCTTATTAGAGACTGTCTTGGTGTTGTGTTAGATAATCAATTATTTTCATTGGCGTGGTGATTTTGTGTATTCTCGGTAACTAGGGCTTGTTTGTTTCATAACCTATAATTCATATTTTTAAGATAGCATATCATATTTTTTTGTAAATTCTTTAGTTTGGTCGAAGTCAGGTTATGCCCCAGTAACATAAAATGATTTTACGTCTATCGACTCCAATAACACAAAGTATACGAAGAAAATTTGGCAATTGTTACTGCATTTGTGCGTTCTCTGCACGAAGAGCGTAGTGAGAACGCATTATGGGCTGGCCATTTCTGTCCAGCCGATTAAACTCCGGAACTACTGGCCGGATTTGGATGGAATTTGATGTTGAGGTTGTGCCATTCTGCACGACGTAAAATTCGTATTTGTTAATATCCTACGAACGGCGACAACAAAATGACGGATGCGGAAAGTCGTGAGGTGGACACTGAGGAGCTGCGATCTGGTGGCCAAAATGGTAACTAACGAACAAGGCGGATTTAACGCTTCTAAATGCACGCTACAAAGAAGGCGTGTGGAATGCGCTTTTCGATCTTGTTTAAATTTTAGAACAGTTTATTTCAGACGACATCTCCATGCTTGATGCTGTCAGTGGCAAAATCAGGTGTCTTCCATTACGGACATTGTCGAAATTCATGTAGCTCGTACAAGACAAATGACGTGTTGAATGACGTTTGTCCCTCATGATCATTGCATAGCAGCTTGTGGCAAATTTGTAAGTGACGAAGCAGTACTTTGCTGTTTTCCTCTGGATGCATTCTGATGTCAAAATTGACGTCAGTTTACTAGGTTTATTTTTATTTATTTATTTAGTGTTCTGTCTGACGACAGGTCCATATGAACAGGATCCTTCCATCCTTTTCTCGGACTGGGACCTGTTCATATACGTTCTTGGCAGATGATCCAAAAGTGGTTTGCCATAGCCTTCTTCTGTGTGTGAATGGAGTAATTGTTGGGATGCCACGGAGAAACCGGGGAAGCCCCGGAGGAAAACTCCGTGTTGCCTAGACCACGGCCTTGCCCAACACAAGTTATAAATTCGGGCACCGCCGGGAATCGAACCCGAGACCCCAGGATTACAAGGCCAGCGTTCTAACCGCTAGACCACCGTGGCTGGTGATTTTACCAGGTTAGGCCATCTAAATGGTTTCAGATGATCGCGATAAGATACGAGTTGCACCTGTAATTACGGACGTGGGCATCACTTGTCATCTTTTTATTGCGCGTGCGTTGTATTTCGATCGGTGTATGCATTACGACACTTTTTCTGCCTCGTTCTTCACTTCACTTCAGTTCTGTCAGTTGGAACTGATGCGTCAATTAGCAATTATGCTCCCTTTTACGTGGAAGTCTGATGTCGGGCTTGTAATTTCTTGGTCGTTATCATCATTATTAGGTCTAGTTGTAGTATCAGGCAGATCACAGGAGACCGGCTGATTTCAATGTTACGAACGAAAAGCCACTGAAGACGTTATTTTCTTTTCTGTAACTTCCTAGATTCCGCATTCAACAACAAGACTGGCCCGTTTAACAGAGCCATAGAAAATCATAAATTATACAAATTGAGGTATTGGTCTCCCGGGATTTGATATATTTTAGTCTTCTTCGCGGTATGAACGTTTTGGAGGAAAGTGTCCCGTCAGCGTTCAGGTTTTTATATGCATATCAAATTTTGAATGTGTTAATACATTACCCGCACTGTAACGAACCTCAACTTCATATACAAACAAAACCTCGAAGGGGTGATATTCTCGAAATGCCTCTACGTATATCCTAACACTGTACAGAGGACCCGCTTCGAACCCCGAATATCCTCGTCGAAATCTTTCGTTTCAGGCTATTAATGCAGTATAAATTTGATGGATACGTAGGTTATTTAACAGTAATGTAATGGGAAGATGATTATGAATGGTGACCGGAACAACGTGGCCGTCACATGTCGAGACCACTGCTGAGGAGACGGCCGGTTCAGCCGGGGCAGGTATCTCCTGATGGTGCTATCTACAGGGTGTTCTCCGCGTGTTGCAGGTGGCAACTGCTGGTCCGCCATGGTGCGTAATGGCCGCTGCACGGAGCTGCTCAACGAGAAGGTCAGCAAAGAGGAGTGTTGTGCGTCGGACAGCGTCGCCACGGCCTGGAGCTCGGAAGACTTGGACGCCGGCACGCTGTTCTTCTGGAGGGTGTTGGGCGGTGGGGTGTCCTGCTACGCTTGCAAAGGTGCGCTGTTCCTCACTTAAACGCAGTGGCAAAGATCAACACAAACACGAATTTAGATTAATCTTTTTGTACACGGCTTACAGGAGCTTAATTCAGACCTGGTTAGCCCTACATTTTACTGTGATTTAAAAAAGTAATATGTAGTGTGTATTTTTTTTTATTTGTAGTGTTCTGTCTGACGACAGGTCCATATATTATGAACAGGATCCTTCCAACCTCTTCAGGTTGTCAGGGACCTGCTCATACATATATACATTCTTGGCAGAGATGATCAAAAGTGGTTTGCCATTGCCTTCTTCTGTGTGTGAGTGGAGTAATTGTTGGGATGCCACGGAGAAACCGGGGAAGCCCCCGGAAGGAAACTCCGTGTTGCCTAGACCACGGCCTTGCCCAACACAAGTTATAAATTCGGGCACCAACGGGAATCGAACCCGAGACCCCAGGATTACAAGGCCAGCGTTCTAACAGCTAG
>NW_019060493.1:92483-114918 GCF_000696155.1 Zootermopsis nevadensis | reverse complement strand
GATGACGGAGGCAGTATGACCTCTGAAACGTCGGTTAACATCGACCAGACTACACGGCGCAACAACCCAGAAGACGGAAATCTTCATTATACATTTTATTTACATGCGATTACAAAAGAAATTGGACAGATTTTTACATTAATTAATGTTATGAGAACTACACGGTTTGTTTCGAGGTTCTAAGAGGCAGTCTTCCCGTGCCAAGTTTCGTTAAAATTTCTATCAATTTGGTGATTTGTACAGAAGGTGTTATTACGCGCTAAGCTTCGAGCCTTTGCTTATTCGCTTGTACGAGTCGGAGTATCCTTCCCTTGGTCAACATTTGCGCTCATTAGGCTACGTGCCGAACAGAGATGGCGTGTTACCGATGAGTTCACCGGCTCAGTAACTACCAGTGCATGCGCAAGGCAGCAGCAGAATGCATTATCTTAAACATGCAACAACAGATTACACGTACATGTGTTCCTGGCGCTGGAGTCTCGTTGAGGTCCGCCCTCGTCCAATGCCTGCACGCAACGAATGCACAAATTATGTCGTGTCTCGGCTGGTATTACTTCTTTGTGTAATGAAGTCCAGCAACTTCAAGGTTATAATTCTGATCTCTAATTACAAATTGACTGTCTTGTAAAGACGTCTCGCTTGGTACAGCCCATCAGGTATCAGCATGTCCTGTCAGGTCAGGAACGTTTTATCAGAATATTTTTGTGAGAACAAATCCTGCTTTGCCAAGCTCGTATGTGTACAAAGACAGAACTTTGTCCGATCAAACACTTGGCGAGGTTTAACCAGTTGACACCCGGAGAGGGTTTTGTTAAATCGGTTCGCCGCGAACGTTTTGTGTCATTCTTTGAAGAAGACTGGACTCAGCTTTTGTTTTCCTCGGACGTAAAGGTGGCTGAACCCCGAGCTGAACAGACACATTCATCTAGTTCAGAGGCTAACCCTTGCAATTCTCTTCCTCGCCTGCGGCTTCCTCTGTGTGTTCTGTGCATAACGAAGGAGGAGCTTAGAGCGAAGATGATTGTAATTTCTGCTGTTCACGAAACGATGCTAAGTCGAAGAAGATTCGATGCGGAAGGCGGCGCACGTGGAGGCTGGAAGGCGTGATTGCAAAATAATCGTTGAAGAATCTCGGAGGAAGTAATCACTTCGATGGATCTAGCAGCTTCGGTCGGAGGAACGTGGATTGGACTGGCACAGGATGTTTCTAATGATGCGTTCTTGTAAACACGACGGATTTCATAGAAGTGAGCTGAATAAATGTCGCCTGTTCACCAAGGCTCTGCTCCGTGGAGCCGCCACTAATCAGTCTGGTCCTCGGTCTCCCATGTCAAGGCTCCGCCTTCATCTGACTGATGTGACAAGTGTTAGCCCGTCCTTGGAAAAAGAGAAATTAGTCATTTCAAGCTCTGTCCTTGCTGCAGCTCATCTGGTTCGTCGCCGGCTTATCAGTGCGGAGACCTGGGTTCACGCCCAGGGATGTCCGTGGGATTTGTGTGGTGAACATGGCACTGGGCGCTGGGACAGGTTTCTCTCCTAACCCTTACGTTTTCTCCTGTCACTACCATTCCATTGCTGCTCTATATTCACTCGTGAATCATCTGGGGGATGGACAGTCCAGCCTCTCTCTCCCCATCCCAAAACAGAAACAACAGATTCCCAACATCTTGGCTTAGCTCCCAGATGGGGCAACACATAATGCGCTGTAAGAGAGACTGACAACTTCTAGACTCCGTGAAGTTACCTTTTAGGCCCTGTGGTCAATGGATTGCTTATTTGGGACTGAGCTATCAATACGTCGTTGAAATTTGATAAAATTTCAGTTCAAGGAGATCGTTTTCTTCTGATTTTATCTTCACGAACCCTGCAGGGTTCAAACAAGCATTTCTTTGTTTGACCCATGCAAAATAATTACGTTTTCATACTTCATCGGCTAAATTATTAAAGTATTAATTTTCTCCTCATGCCCCTTTGTACGCCCGTCTGTGCGTCTGATGGTCGTGGCCCTTCATTTCTTGCAGATTTTTGGTGTTGTCATTGGTTACGAAACTGAGGAAACTAAGGACATTAATTTAATCGGTGGGAAATTTGAGAAGTGCTGTCTCTTACAAGGAAAGTAAACTCTACAAATAAATGGCGTTTGAAGCGCTCACGGCGGTGAAAATGTGAACTGTAGTCTTGTAATCACGACATCGTGTCATTTTGTAGGTGTGGCTTTTATAAGCCAGAAGACTACAGATTACAAGCCGAACGCTCGGTCTGTAGCCTGCAGTGTGTCATCTCCTGAAGACGAATTTTCCGATCTTCTGCTTTAGAGAAATTTGTTCAAGCTCTTCAGAAAGTTAGGTTAGGTTACGCGTAGGCATTATTGGCCGGGAAACGCTCTGATTTGCTGCACGCCGAGCAGCAATACGAGTCTATTGCTAGGTTTCCATTCTTCCTTACGCCAAGTTGCAAGCAGCTACAAGCTATTCCTATATTATAATGCATCATGTGACTTACTTATCAATGCTTTATGCTAAACTTTGTAGTTATTAGAAGGACAAACCAGCACTGATGCCATCTAGCTTCGTCGTTCGAAGTTACTGCCGTGTGGAGGCGGCGTGAGGTCAGTTCACACAATCTTAACTAAGCGATGTAAGTGTGTGTTCATGTGTGATGGCGATGCGATGCGATGCTGTCTTCTCAGAAATGGCGTCCTGTGCCAGCGTCCGGTGCCGGGACAGGCAGTCGTGCCTCACCGAGATGACCACTGGTACTCCGCGCTGTGTCACCTGCAGCTATCGATGTCCACGGCCCCGTAGTCCGTCGGGGTTGCGACGAGACATGGGCGGCCCCATCTGCGGCTCGAATAATCGCACCTACCACTCCTGGTGCCACATGCTGAAGGACGCGTGTGCCACGGGTTTCGTCATTGAGACAAAATTTTCCGGCAGTTGTGACATGGGAGGTAAGTGCATTTGTACAAGTGTTGTAAAGATACTGAAAACAAATTCTTTTCTCTACTTCCATGCCCTCTGGTTACATTAATCGCGTGAAAACAATTTTTGAGAGACTTTTTATTCATGGAAGTGGGGTGTGTGTGAAGTCTCTCAACTCCCCTGCCGGAAATGAGACCCCTAACATGTCATACCCTGTCAGTGTTCCTGTAATATTGTGCTGATTTTGAAGATTGTATTGTATAAGGCAGAATAACATTTGTAGGTTCCATATGAGGTCAGACATGTTTTAGAAGGGTCTGCTGAAATGAAACAACTCCATTCGTCCATACATATTGATGGCTTGGGTGTGCACGGGCATGGCCGAGCAATCAAACAATCAACCTAACCTAACCTAACGTAGCCTAGCCTAACCTAACCTAAACTAACCAATCCTAACCTAACCTAACCTAAACTAACCAATCCTAACCTAACCTAACCTAAACTAACCAATCCTAACCTAACCTAACCTAAACTAACCAATCCTAACCTAACCTAACCTAAACTAACCAATCCTAACCTAACCTAACCTAAGGGATGGCGTTTTGCGCAGGCGTACTCTGGAGATGGTTGGCCTGGGCTCCCAGAGCGGGGTCCCTCCTGAATTGGCACTTCCTTTGAACCAGTTCTTCGGCGTATTTTACTCGGAATATTAGCGGGTAAAGAGGCCGCGGGTCGACGCTTGGAAGCAGATCACGACGGAGCCTCTTGTTTGTCGATTGCCGCATCGCCTTTTACTGCAGAATTACACGGGGGAGACTGTCTTTCAAGCAAGCCTGGATTTCGGCCCAGTCCGCATTCCAGTGCATCTGTTCGACAGGTGTTCCTTGATTAGGAAAGGAAATTGATTCGAAATGAGTGCAGACACAGAGTCATGTTCGCATTGGATCAGAAAGAAACCGTGGATTGGGAGTCAGGCCCACAGGTCAAGGACTTGTATCTGTTGTCATAGTAACGCAGGAACAGGCCCATGGCCGTCAGGAAACGGAAACAGGGCGTCTTCTTCTCAGACACTCAGGTTTATCTTGATCACATGTTGAGTGCGCGGGAGGAATCCGCCGCCACCTTTACTCCCCCGAATGCCCTCCGTTGGGAAGAAGAGTCTGTTGGTAGAAGACGGCGAGTCAACTTCTTGTAGGCCTCTGTAGGAACCACCGGTACCTCGAGTCCTCCAGGCCGAATGAACTGAAGGTTGGAGTAGGAATCAACTAAGCCCTAATAACGTGGCCTCCTGTCTCTCATGATATTCCGTCCATTTCCCCCCATATATTTTCTTCCTTCCTTATCCGCATGACGTCCACCAGCCTCCCTTATGTCCGGTGATCCAGCCGCCGGAGCCCTTATAAGGGCCACTTTCTGTGGCTGTGGCACGCACCCCTATCCTCTTGGCTCCCAGGCCCTCACCTGTTCGAGACGCTACCTCCCTCTGGTCCAACCAAGGTTCTGCCTTCACTGACTGGTTGCTCACCCTTACAATGGAGACGGCAGAGACATTGGTAAATTTGTACAAGAAGACAGTTATCTTTGACGTGATGATTACATTTCTATTTTAATGAAGATTGGTTTGGAAATATGCAAGTGACTACATGTGGTAAAAATTACTTTGAGATGTGTGAGGTCTAAGTCTTTTAAATCCTGAATATCACAGACTTTTGCTTCTAAAGTAAAACTCTGGAGATTTTTCTTTGAAGCAACTGAGTTTGCTGCTGAGCCAGAAGAAGTTTCCTTAAATATCAGTTTTGTTTTATTGTGAATCTGTAATAAGCATTTGGGATCCTTATTTACCTCTGTAAAAATTAATTTTCTCATCTCTGTTTCTTCAAGAGCATGACTAGATTTTTTAAACATAGTAAAATTTCAAATTTCTTTAGTTGTTTGGTCAGTCAGTCAGTTTTTTTTTTTTTTTTTTTTTTGGCATTCTGCAATATTAGTAGTTGTAATAGAACAAATTCAGTAAACTGTTTCTTTTTCTCTTTTGACAGGCGCTAAACCTACCGTAGCCAATACGGTGTTGGACGATGAGGCCAGCATTGACACTTACTCGTGAGACTTTAAACTTCCTTGTAGCAAAATCTTGGCTGTCCCAGGCGCCACGTAGTACCACAGCGTCAGTACTTAACAACACGCTTGGTACAAACTCAGAACTAAAATGCAAACAGAGCACGGTGTACTGCGCAGAGTAAGCGGGTGTTTCTGTTTTCTGTCCTTATTGTTTCTTTGAGCGTAATTTAATTGACAAGTTAAATGAAAATACATGAACATGTATTTCCGGTGGCACCGGTGTTAGTGGTGTTTGTCACAGTACTGCAAAACAATAAAACACGGAGTTCGGTACCACCTGAGACTGATATCGTACGTGTCACTTAACATCTACAAAACATTCAGATCTAGTGCCAGTCCAGTGTTAAATATGTGTGTGATGTGTGACCAAGACGGAATGTTTGAGTGGAAATAGCATCACATGACACAGAAGAAAGCATCTTGAGTCCTCAACAGATCTGACGTCATCTTTATTACTCGAGAGATACTCACATTGGGGAAAGTTAGTACGAAGATCATGATACAAGTTTGGTAAATACAGTTGATTCAATGTATTCATAAGCACAAGATTTTAGTTTCGTTGTTGAAATGGATTTACGCAGCTTCCGTGTAAGTTATTAAGAGAATAATATGTATATTAAAGGGTGTGGAAGTATTCATGTATCTGTTATGGTACCAACATTATTATGATAGCAGTTATAAAGTGTAATACAAGTCCCTGCATGTCATAGTTTGTTTAAGTCATCACGCAAGTTATCTTCAAATTGTAGACAGAATTGTACACGAGGTCACAGTATTTAACCTCATTCAGTAAGAGGGAGCTGGCGAAACGAATCTTTCTAAAATTCTGCCTCCATTTACCACAAATTTGTGATCTTCAGAAGTCAGCATCGAGATTACCAATTTACTGTTCGTGCTTGCTACAGTCACATGTTCATTTCTATTTTTATAAATTTAACCTTTCTGGTAATGAGAATAGGGGATTTAAAACCATTTACTACGTGGGCTGCCTCTTGGGATCTTGTGTCCGTTTGTACCGCACAATTTATAGCAAAGCATTAATTCAATATAGCTACAAACTTTTATTACACATCAGATTTAAATTATTGATATTGACATGGTTTCAGTCCATATGAGATCATCTTCAGTGTATCATATTTGATTTTAAAATTATCTTATGAAATTTGAAAATTACAAACATTTGCTGTATGTGAGGAATTATCCTACATCTGTTTTAATTAGAATACAATTTTATCCAAGAACATTGTTTGGATTTGGTATTGAATTGGGATTTAACAGTTTAGGGACACGCTACTGCTGTGCAGACATGTGGACTGCTCACACGCCATTGTGTGTGGCAGATAAACGTCGATACATGTACTGAGTAAATCGACTCTTTTGGTTTCAGTGAAATAGCATATCTAGTATATAATTTTGCAGATGGTGTTTTATAAAAATATTACATTGCACAGACTCATGTATTAACTCTGCTGCTGATATAAATATTGGTTCCTCCTTTACAAACTCTTCCCATTGTTTCTAAATTTTTTTATAAAAATGTCAAGACATTCCAGACATTTCAGGTGATTTTAATACATAAACCACCCTTTAAATATGACCCATGTTCAAGTAGAATTCAATCCAAAACATTGTTCAGTGTCCTTGTGTTAAAAGTAAAATATGAATTTATGTGATTTTAATTAACTTTTTCTATAAATTTCGCTGAAACATAATTTCTCAGAACATTCACTGTCCTTGGCGCTTACATTTTTGTTAGTTACTCCGGACAGCAATTGATCTTAATCCATTGTATGTTTCAGTAGATATGATTTTATTCATCTGTACGCCATATGGATTTGGTTTTGACTTTCGAAGTAAAGGAAAGAAACCCAATTTACCTTCTTCCCCAGTTCAGTTCTCAAAGCATAAATTTTGTTTTGTGAATGAGCTCTAAAAATGGTTAAATATTACTAATAGGCCCACATTTCAAGAATTTAAGAACAAACATCCCCCTTTATAGACTTTCTTTCTCTCTATTAATTGTTGAATTACAACACAAGATGGCTAAAGATCCAGCTTGACGCAAAGAATATTTGTTGCGGGGAAATTATCTTAATCGTGAAATTATATAAAACTGAGTTTTCCATATCCGGACCTATTATGCTATTCTAATTCTATAGTTGGCCGACAATAGAACAGCGAATATCTGCTAGTACAAGGCAAATTACAAGATTTGAAGATTATTGATTACTTTTGTTGCAGTAATGATTCAATTTAATTATGTAATTAAAATTAATATTTTCTAGTAACTGAGACATTTGGATGTGACACATGAAGTACATTGCCTCCACAGTTTTTTTCTACCAGAATTGTAAAGAATTTATAGCTAAATGTACAAATTCTTTAAACTTTTCATAAATTCTCAGAATTTTGATCCAAGTCTGTAGTTGTAAATGAATGCTTAACAGAAACATGTTATCAGAGTGAAAGAAGCTTGAAATAAAAAAAAAATGCGAGAATGTTTCTAAGGCCAAATTTAATAGCAAGTTTGGTGACAAGAAACCAGTGTGTCCATGCATGTGTGTTTGTGAAAGAGAAATCAACAATGTTGATTGGGAGCCTTTGTATTAAAATTTTGTTCAAATCTTTCCCCTCTCCTTCTCTTAGAATGATCACAAATAGCAAAAAGCTTGGAAAGCGTATTCCGTTCCAGAATACGCATAATATCCTTATGCATTCTTTGCAACGTGAATTTATAGGTATTAAATCTGCCTTGTTTGATAGTTCCCATTTTGGCCACCAAATTGCAGTACTTCAGTGTCTACCTCATCCGTCATTTTGTTACCACCGCTCGTAGAATGTTCAAAAGTGTGATTTTCATCCATCCATCGGTTCTCCAGTTGAATCGACTGGACATATCGATGAACGGATGGATGAACGGACAGACATGACCAGCCCATGATGTGTTCTAGTGCATTTTGTGCAAAGAACACAACAAAAATGAACTTACAGTTATGAATCTGCTGTAACCAGCTGAAGTAAAACTTCTGTAGTATGATTTTTAGGAGTGCATTTTCAGGTACAGGAGGGAAAACTATGAGTGGCCATAAATAAATTTATCAGTTAACAATTTGTAAAACTTTTATCTTATTGCAGTTCGTTGAAGACTGAAGAACAGAACAAAAATTGTAAATAAGCCTGTTTACCTCGTTGAAGTGTAACTTTTATGTGAAATACTTTTACAGTTTTAATGAGACATTAAAATTACAGCCCTTATTGGTTTAAGTTATGTTCATATTTTGTTACTCTGTGTGTGTGTGTGATGTCAGGTTTAGTTGCGCTCATGGAACTAATGGATTTACCACTTTCTCATATTTCAAAATGCCTACAAAGTAAAAATTTCATGGATTCTTAGAAAATGTCCATTTGGAAGACTAGAAAGTGGATAGTAAAAATCAAGACATAGTTAGGGAACTAGGTTGCAAGAATCAGAAGTATTATCATGGCCATAGTGCACTTTGATATTAGTAATGCTGAAACTTTGTGTTCCCCTACCACAGTGTTTGTTCATTAGTTGAAGGAGAATCATAATGTAAGCATACTGGATTTCAGTAGATCTGTATTATAACTATGATGTTTACTCAATCTGTGTGTAAACTTATCTGTAATTGTCTGTACTCAACTTTTGAAAAGTTTTCCCCATAAAACCTGAACTGTGTAAGATTCTTGTAGGATGTTATCATAATATGGTAAATTTCTTGTGGTTATGTTGTGATGGAGGAATTCAGTAGCAATTACTAAAACAATCTCTTAATCATTACTACTTTAGACGAGTAGTTAGACGCTCAGCGACAGAATGTAGTGCGTCGTTTCTCTGGTCACGCTGCCATGTGTTTTATATCACTTCTAATGATATGTCACTTAATTTTTACAAATTACATTCATTTATAAACAGGAATGTGAACTTAAATTTTTTTACTTCTGCTTTCACATTTCTTATAATTCCCATCATATTTTCATCTTTGTGTGGGTCAAAGGCTACATGATCCCTTACATTATGACAATTACATAGTTCAGTTTATATCAGCATAGCATGTTTTTTAACTTCTTTCAAAATATTTTCTATATTAGATTTCCCACTTCAGCTGCTGAAGTCCCAAATAATATTTATTTTGCCGTTTTATAAATTATCGTTATCTGTTACTTGTGTCACCTGGACCAGTGCTCCGTAACCCTTATCCACCCGCATTGTACTTTAATTTGCCAAGGATACAAAATAATGCAGGCAAATGAAAACAAAACATAACACATGTTGAATAAAAGTATTGATGATGAACAAATATATGTGAGTGTGTATTATGAATTTTAATTGCATAAGATCAGATTTTGCCTTTTTATACCTGTAATGTGTGAATATACAACTTCTTATAAAAATTTGTGGCGGCACAGTGGTTACGGAACACTGACGTAGACTAAAGTGTAAGTTTGGTTTGAGAGGTGGGTGAGTTTGGCAGTCACAGCGCTGAATTGACCCGAAGTATTTTCAGTCATATTTACATCCCTTTAGACCATCTTTAAGGACTTGTTTGTCTGTCCATCCACATGCATGTAATAACTTGTGAATGGCTGAAGGGATTCTCATTAAATTTAATATTTAACTTTTATGAAGAATTGTAATGATCAATTTATATGAGAGCATTTTCTTAATGTGATGTCATAACCATCATTAGTGTTTGTAATGGTGACACGTTATTTTCTCTTTGGGGTAGAAACTTAATCTTCTGGCTGCAATAACAACATAAGACCAACTGTCAATGTCAGTGTGCACCAGAAAGGTCCTGCAACCAGCCAACTTGACTGAGATTTTTATGGTTTCCCTGGTTCATCAAGCAGTTTTTTGTTATCCAACTTCCATGTTGCACCTACGTGCTTCTTATGCAACCCTCCTAATATAAATATGAAAATATACCTTCCTCAAACTCGTCTCCAAAACTTGTATGTAATAAATTATTGGAACAACCAGCTAATGTTCTTGAAGGTGAAGCATTCTGTTTTCTTTGACGTAGGAACTTAATTTTCTGATTAACATGAAAATGTAACCCCAACAAATTGATATTTTTAATAACTGATGTGCCGTGTTTTCTTTGAGGTAAGAACTGAATGTTCTGGTAGTCATGATGTCAGACTAAGCAGTTGATGTCTGTAATGGTGATGCATTGTGATGTCTTTAAGATAGGAACTGATTTCTAGTTGCCATGACAACATTAGATTATCCAGTTGAGCTTTGTGATGGTCTCATGTTGTATTTCTCTTAAGTAGGAACTCAACTTTTTGGTTTCCATAACATCAGACAAACCAATTGATCTTCATAACTGTTAAAAGTTATGTATAGATTTTCTTAACTTTTCATAGAATAATAGAGCAACATCTTCCATCAAACATATTACATTCACTTAATGTTTTGATAAGTACAGGTTTTACCAGGAATACGACACAAAACCTATTTGAGAATCACGTACGTGGCTGGCTGGCTGACTTCTGAGTTGTAGTGCCATGTAGGAGTTAACCAACATTTCAGAGGTACTTGCTGCCTTAATCATCAGAGTGAAGAGTAAACTTGTGCCAGACTATACGGAGCTACAACCCAGAAGACGGTCATCTTCAGATTTGCCATTATAAAAACCTCAAATCTTATTTGAGAATTGTCTGTGTTGATGCCTTTTCAGGTGCATCTGAAACAAAAAATTTGAAAAATTGCATTTCAACTTCATCATCATCTGTTTGTGTATTTAAGTAATAACTTGGTTCCTGCTCAGTGGATTTTTGTAAATTATTACGTTTAAATTTTTACATAAATGTGTGAAGGTGTTTCAGTTTTCATAAAAATTGGTAAGTCAGAAACTATTGTTTTTCTCATGCATTTTTTGATATCTTCACTTCTCTTCATCACATTTTATTGTTATTTCACTGGAAAAGTGTAAGAACACTGCAGCCCACAGCCAAAGTGATTCACAGATAACATTATGTAAAAAATAAAGTCATGTAACAATGTAATAGTTTTAATAATATAAATAATTAAACCATACAATAAATATAAATTATATATAAAAATTGATTCAAGTATGAACCAAAACTGAATGAAATCAGAGTAAATGCACTTTCTGTTATGTTCACAGAATGTGGCTATCCTATAATTTGTTTGTGTGGATTTTTCGCACATCAACTGAGCAGTCCAGGTTTTCGGCATGGCAGTGCAATTTTTTATGGAAAGCTTTGTGTATTAAATGAGTCTCTCATCCGCTGTGGACTTACTTATTTGTATTTAAAAACATTGTATACACAGATCTCTTATTCTAAAATGTTGGCAACATGAGGTACGTTAAACATATCTTGCAATTGCTGATTATGGCTGGTGACTCTGCTAAACTGACTGAGGAATTTTGTTATTTTCTCAGTTCCTCGAGGCAAATGCTGGGGTGGTTCCTTACCATGCTTCCTAATTACCTAACTCTTTTCCCATCACCTCAAAAGTGCCACAAACATTCACAAGGTAATAAAAGATTACATTATTTTTCTCTTTTTTGCATTAGTAATTACAAAACCTAATGGACCTGGATCAAGCTAGTTGTTATTATTCTTATGAATTATTTTCACAAGTCATCACCTATGCAAATTATTAATGCTGCGAAACTGGTTTGTGGGCAGGGCAAGGGCTTGTGTGTTTTGTTTTCCTAATGTCAGGCTTCCAAAAGTAACAGAATAAATTTTATGCATGAAATTTTAAATCATCTTGACCTTCCTCTGTCAATTTTTTATCTGGGTAATGTTTGGTAAGAGAAACAGTGTCATAGAAATAAATAATATAGACTATATTAATTGTATATGTGTGTTTATTTCCTGTGTTATTTGGATTAAAGGAGTAATACACTTCTATACTCCACTATTTTGTTTAATTATTTAATTTAATTTATAAGATCATGAAGTTTTATTGGTTTTATAAAATGAATGAGATTTTTTGTATGTGATTAAATGAATATCTATGTGAAAACATTAGAACAGTGTCCTTCAGTCTCATTAAAGATATCAAGTGCATTTGTTGTAATTTTAAGTGTTTGCAGTAAATTGGTCTATTTATGGTTCAAAATTTTGGAAAAGGAAATACCGAGTTGAATAATTATACTAATGTATCAATAGTAGTTTCATTTTAAGTTTAATACAATCCTGTAGAAAAATTGTATTATATTATCTTTGCTATATTTTTTGCATGAGAACCTACATTCTTACAATTTCAATGTTATTATGTACATAGTAGTTAATAAGATCTGTACATTTTAGTCTAAGTCAATTCCCTTGAAAAAATAAAATAAAAATAATATTAATAATAAAAAGAAAAATTGGGGCTAAAGTTCTCATTAATACAAATAATTTTAATGTTTGAGTTGTAGATTGAGTCATCTTTCATTATACTTTCAGACAAATGTTATTTTACGGGTTCAGAATGAAGATTTATTTAGTAGGCTGTGCTAATATGAAAAGTTGTAGTGAAGGTTCAGTCTTTATTAGAGTAATTTGAATACTTTACTGCAGATTGTATAATTCTTGTTTAAAATTAGCATATATATATGCTACACAAGAAATAAAAGTCACTTGAATTGGTTATCTTACAGTGTAATAAAGCATTGTGCTGGATGAGGTAAACATAGAAAATTAAAACTTTATAGAATGTAATGTGTTATTTCTTTTGCTGTCCCCACTGTTCATATTGAGTTCTGCACAGCGCAGACTTCAAAATAAATGTTTTGTGTCAGGAGGTATGTTTGGAGGAGAGGATGTTGAATTATTAGTACCATATATTGTATGTGCTCGCCCTCGATGGACTAGTGGTTAGTGTGCTTGCCACTGGACCTAAGGCCAGTGGGTTCAAACCTGGCTGAGGTCGGTGGATTTTTAAGGGTGTTAAAAATCCATAGCACAACTTCCTTCGGAGGGGAAGTAAATCATGAACAAGATGTTTTGTAAGCAAAATTCAGCAGCCATTTCTCACCCAAGTCTCCTGATTCACTGCTAGATGGCTCTGGCAGTCAAATCAAGATTGAGTAGAAATTGTGCAGAGGCGGTGGGCTGGTCGTTCACTACGCTTAAATGCACACTTCAAAAACTATGAAACCGCCGAACGGAGGCCCTATGCTCCACTGAGGAGTTACAGAAACTAATACTACTGTATATGAATATACTATTATCATTTTTAATTTTTTATTCCTTAAATTTGGAGTGTTAAAAGGTGTTCTATATGAAAATGTTAATGTCAGGATACAACAGAACAGAAATATATTTTGTTAACAGCACTTATTGTTTTTAGTACAAACAATGTCACCAATACAAACACAAAGTTCGGTTGGTGTACACTGACATTCCAAAGGCTTTCTACACACCACATCATTGTCTATTGTTGTGTTTTACAAGAATTACTTTAGGTAATTCTTGCATTTTTGTTGCAACGGGGATGGTGGAAGCACAGAAGTGTCAGGCCTGGTGGCCAAGGCAGCAGAAAGATGGCTTCATGGGTCAAAGTTCCCCTGGTGCAAGAATCCTGGGGGCCAGAACCCGACAAAGCAAGCATCCTCAGGAAGGACCTGAGAGGTAAAGCCCCAGGGTTTAAATAAAAACTCTGGTTGAGACTAGGCATGGGACATTACCTGGCAATGTTTCCAGGGGGTGCAGTCCCTGGATGTAACACAACCCTGTGGGTGCAGAAGCATCTCGGCGGCAGTTTCAGCCCTCCTGAGGACTGGATGATCTGAATGTGATGGTAGAGGAAAGGGGGCATTCAACCTGGTAAAAACAAGGATGTGAAATAACAAAAGACCTAATGGGAACAACACTGACAATACAAACAAGTCTGGAGAGAAGTAATCTTTGCTGGAGTACAAAGAGTTTCCAAATGCATTTTTTATATTTTGAATTCTAAATACATTTAACACAACCTTACCCAATCTACTTGAATTTAACCCACTTTGACACAACCTAACCTACCATAACCTTATATAACAAACTTAACGCTGACCAACCTAATTCAAACCATTCATCCCAAAAGTTATATCTCTTTATGGAGCTCTATCCCACTCGCTCGGCTCCGCCCACAAAAGGTCTCCGAAGCTTTGCCCCACCATGTCACCTGTGTTTCGCCCCACTCGTTGGATACAGCCCCAGCAGGGGGGCTCTGCACCATTTAGCGAGTTCGTCACAAGTGGATTTCCTCCCAGTGGTGTATCCACAACACCCTTGTCGCCCCATGGCACACAAAAGTGGGTCCCCCTGCCACCACATCAACATAGGTATTTCGGGCTTCGCCCCACCAAGAAATAATTTTCCCACACTGGGGTTTGTTGCCAGTAGTGAATCCACTATTCCCGCCGTCGTTTTCTTGGGCTTCGGCCCTCCAAGGTGGCTGTGTCCCACCTATAGTGCTAGAACTGTTTTAGAGTGCAATGCAATGACAAAGTCTACACCAAATTTCATTCAAATCCGTCAGAATTAATTTTCAGTTGAATTCTTCTACATGGTGAAGTGAAATAATCTTTCCGAAGTAATTCTTTGAACCGAAAGTCGTTTCGTATGTGGGAGGCTCCCCCCCACCCCGTTCAAATTTCGGGCCGGTTTTACTGAGCCCTTCCAGGCAAATGAAGAGAGGGTACCTTAAATTAGGCTATCACAATTTCCTTCTACATTCTTCCCAATTCATTATTAGACGTTTTAAGTCTGAGACACAGAATGCGTCTTTAAAAAAATTATGAATAATTTCTAACACCTATTTATATCAAAGAAATTTACAGATGTCGCTAATATGCCTCCATCTTCCCTATTTCAGTTGTATATCTGTGGCGAAGAAATATTAGGCTGAGTACAGAATGATAGACATTATCTGTGGTTGTTTAAGCAGTTTGTGTGTGGCCACATGTGAGTGAGTTATAGCAGTGTTTTACATGTTGTCGTCTTTCAAATTATTTATTCTATAAGAATTATGTCGGTGCCAGAGAAGATATTGCTGCGCAAGTTGAAGAAGAGAGAACACAAGAAACTGAACTTTCTGAAAAGAAAAACTGATGTTCCCCTCACATGTGGGTATACGTAACCTCACTTGTAGTTTTGGAAAGTAAAATATAACCGTAATTTGTAATCGTTATTTGTTAGTAGACGTAAAATTATTTTAGTGCTCAATGTTATACCGGGTTTTGTGCGGTAAATATATTTTTAACGCGTATACATGTCAATATTTCTATCGTATGGTACAAGATCAAGTCATTTTTAGAATAGTGTCGAAATTCCGCATAAATACCCAAAAGACGTCCAAATCACCACAAATAAGCCAACTGGAAAGGAAGAATTCAGTAATAACAGTAGTCTTTCGGTGTACCATCAGAACATTAGAGGTTTATTGAATAAAACTGATTAAATCACTGTTAACCATTTAAAGCATTTTGCCCACAGAATGTATTTATACGTTCTGTATGATCATAGAATAAACAACGCTTAAACAGCATTGACCAATTGATCGATATTAGTAATGATGAAGTGTTGTGTGTTCTGTGAGGTAAGAACTATTTTTAAATATCATTTAGACGAGCTTCAACTTCAAAGGGTTAATACAGAAACAGGCAACATTATTTTTATTTGATGATCATTTCTGATGTTACATGTTGCAAACTTTTAATGTTACAGTAAATGAGGGTGTTACCGAGGAAGCAGAGAAAGTAACGCTTGTTACCAAGGATACTGTGGATGATGGTCCAAGGAAACGAAATCTTGACTTTGATAGCACTTCTGTGGAAAGTGAGCAGAGATCATATATTTTGTTTTTTAACTTTCTTTTATTCTTTAGTGTGTAATTACTATTGTTTCAATTTCAAGTGGAACGGTAGTGAAAGTTTTGAAAGTGATCACAGAGGCTACTGGTGATCTAGATGCTTCAGATACAGCATTCATAAGTCTTGCTCTCTTGAGGCTGCTTTCTCGCATATAGAAATATCTCTTGTATACCAAGGCGTGTGCAATCAAGTATTTGTTGTTTTGCAGAGAAAAGGAGAAAGAAGGCTATAAAGAAAGGTAATGATGAAGAGGTTGATGCCGGAGATGACAGTGATGATTCACCAGAGAACGAAGAAGAAGTAGTAGCAGCGGCAGCTGCCTCACACATGGAGGACCTGACAACAAAATGTAAATACACTTATTCTGATGTTCTGTAATGTTGGCAGCCATTCAGACTGCAGGTGTAAGAAGAGTACTTTTCATTTTCATTCCTTCCATGAAAGGTGAAATTTGGCGACTGTAAGGAATAGCAGGCCAGTTTGTAGTTCTGAGCAAATACTGTTGTAGAATTCCACTGCCAGTTACCATTCTCACCATTGTCCTGTCATAAGGGATATCAAGAGACCGCCACAGCCAAGGTCGGTCAGAATGAATGTAACTGTAGCTATTAGCATGATAATAATGGTATTACATTTTGTATCATAACATTTCTGTTAATAGTGTTGATTCTTAGGCTAATTTGTAGCAACCCCGCAGAGCACGTACAAGTGGTCGAAAAGTCATATCTTTTATAATTGCCTGCAATTGTAAATATGAAATTCCATATCATATCACTTGGGTTAAGATGATTCAGGATTTTCCAAAAGTCATGCAACCCATTCTTGACACGTTGAAATTAGTTAGTTAGTTTAGTTCCTGTAACTCCTAAGTGGAACATAGGGCCTCCTTTCGGAGGTTTCATCATCTTTAAAGCGTGCATTTAAGAGTAGTGAGTCACTAGCCCACTGACTCTGCACAATTTCTACTTACTCCTGATTTGACTGCCAGAGCCATCTAGCAGTGAAGCAGTGAATCAGAAGAGACTTGGGTGAGAAATGGCTGCTGAATTTTGCTTACGAAACTTCTCGTATCATGCTCGCAAGGTTCTTTTACATGCCGTAAATCTACGACATGGGACCGCCGGCTTTACTTCCCCTCCGAAGGGAAGTTGTGCTACCAATTTCTTTTTATCCTTAAAAATCCATCGACCTCGGCCGGGATTGAACCCGCGAACTTTGGGTCCAGTGGTGAGCACGCTAACCACTAGTCCACCGAGGGCGACTTACATTGAAATTAGGAAACACAAAAAACAAGACAATGATATATTAATTGTTGGAAATGTCCACCACATTCGATCGGAATGGTTTCTGTTTGGCACAGGAGAATCGGGGAAATGTATCCCTGAATAATTCATTCTGGAATTTGACAGTGAGCACTTGTTGCATGTATGTAAAAGATATCCTTGCACTTTGTTGAAAGAAAACTGATGGACTGACGCAAGCAGGTTACAACATGACGTGACGTGTGTGGCCTCTTGTATATAGTCACATTAATATTGTGTGTTTATTAATCCAGTTGAATTGTAATGAATAGAATATTTTGATATAGGTTGTGTGAGTTTCTTATCACTGTATTCAGCTCACTTTGTCCATCTGTTTATCTGTATGCATATAAGAAGTGGGCGGACTCAAACATGGTTGCCCTTCAAACACAACATGTAGACCCCTGTTTTCTTGATTGTTGTTTCTAAACAGTTAGTCTCTTGAGTAGCTAAATTTTGGTGAGATACATACAAGTGATGTCTTTCTGTCTCATTCTTCTTCAAAAAGTTTCTGGTTTGGTGACCAGCCGCATCATAACCACTGTCCATTACATACATTTATTGTAGGGCTGTAGCTGGTGTTAAATTTGGCGTTCTTGAAAGGCAGAGAAACATGCAGATTATGCTATCAGTTTTAATTCTCTTCAGTTCCAGGTTCAGGAATTGCATTGTCAATTCTGAGCAGTGCTACGTTTGCTTCCCTAGCTGACAAGGTCTGCGAGAACACTTTGAAGGCGGTGAATGATATGGGTTTCACTACTCTTACTGAAATCCAGGCACGGTCTATTCCTCCATTGCTGGAAGGACGGGACCTAGTGGGATCAGCTAAAACCGGCTCCGGCAAGACTCTGGCTTTCCTGATTCCTGCCGTTGAACTTATCTATAAGCTGAAATTCATGCCTCGGAATGGTGAGTTGAAGGCGGGGACACGTGCACTTTACTGAATGCTTCTTTTGAGTGTGGATGGAGTCTCCAATTAGATCATACAGATGTGTGCTGTCTTATCCAGAAGAAGCCATTGGCTGGCTAGGATGTCATTCTGTTAACAGGTGACAGTTATGGTATAAATTATGTATTCATGTATAGTAAGGTAAACAAATACCATAAATTTTTATAAGAATAGGCCAGCCCCCACCATTGACCCACATAAAGAGGTTAAAAGGATACAATGCTTGCAGGAAGGAAGGTTAGTTTTTAGGTTATTCAGTTACAGTTAAAATCAACAATTTGCTTTGGAATAATTTTTTCTTCATTGATAAGATGTTTGTTTATTGTTTGCCCAACATGAGAGCAAGCACATTTAGTTTGCGCATTTTGTTCAAAGATAGTGTTTATTTACAATTTTAATAGTTGGTGTTGGCAGCATTGATAATTTGCATTTCTTTTTTATGTCATTAAAATGTTTAAATCACGGTATGTCCTCTGAAACAAAATCTCTAAAAAACCAAAAACCACTGGAATTTCAGTGTGCTTGTGTAATGAACTTAAACTGCGTTAAATATTTCAGTGGTTAAAGTGTATTGTATGTATCTGCATCATAAACATATTTCTACCATTAATGAAGAAGATAACTACATAGTCGGGGTTATGATGCTCTGTGTCTTGTTCATTGCAGGGACGGGATGCATAGTGATATCTCCTACAAGAGAGCTTTCCATGCAGACATTTGGTGTCCTGAAGGAGCTGATGAAATATCACCATCACACATATGGACTTGTTATGGGTGGGGCAAACAGGCAGGCAGAGGCACAGAAGCTGTCCAAAGGTTGGTACATGCACACAGCTGAGAATGGTATTTTGTATCTTCTGTCATAACATACACGAATACTCCATTTGTAAACGCTGTGGTACCATGATCCAATGAAAGATCACAAGACATGTCTTCAAGTCTTATAATTTTCCTTTATGTTAAATGTGACATACAGGGTGATTATAAATGATTGTTAAACTTTTACAAATGTGTTATAAAAAGTAAGCTATGCACAGTATTGAAATTTGTAGAGCATAAGGAAGGACACTCAAAGTGTTTATTGTCACTTATATGATTTCAGTGTCAGCCCCAGTTGTGTTTCTGCACATATCAAAACAATAATCTCATTCCAAACTGTGGTACCCGTTGAATACGAGGTTGATCCCAGAGCTGGTCTGGATACAGAGGCTAGAAGAAAAATCCCTTACCCGTGCCAGGGATCAGACCCCAGTCATTAAGTCCATAGTCGGACAATATGCTGACTGAATACCGTGGCTCAGTGACATTTATATTAGAATGAAACTATTTTAAGGAACTGTATTTATGGCATGTTGTCGTTTTGTCATGATCTGAATGCCTAACAGCTTTTGCCATTTTGACATTAGGTATCAACGTGCTGGTGGCCACCCCTGGTCGGCTTTTGGACCATCTCCAGAACACCTCAGACTTCCTTTACAAGAACTTGCAATGCCTTGTGATTGATGAGGCAGATCGGATACTGGACATTGGCTTTGAAGAGGAATTGAAGCAAATCATCAACCTTTTGCCCAGTGAGTCATTACACGAGTGATATAGAAGTTTGGCATTTGTTTGATTGTACAACAGTGTTACTAAAATGTTACATAGCTGCAGAACAAGGTCCCTGCACTGCATCATCAATGGGCTAGTCGTGTTTCAAACATCTGAAGGGTGGTCATGTAACAGGTCAACCTAAGAGTAACAAAATGGTCATTAATTGTTTATGATGTAAGATATTGTTTGTATAGTCGGCTCAGTAGTTTTTGGCTAGTGGAATTTTCAAGGGGGAGGCTAGGAGCGAGTCTCTTTCGCGATCGTATAATGCTGACTGCACCGAGGAGCTTGTCGACTGAACGCCAAACAAAAGAAATACACTGACCGTGCCACCTCAGGTACACAGACTAGGCCCGTCCGCCAGCTTCTCCACCAGCCAAAAACTACTGCGCCGACTATAATAGCTTAGATAATGAGAAACTCGGTATTTATATTCAGGTCATTCTTACCAACAACCTCTAATCCCACATAGGTCGCTAACTCTCTTAGTGTAATGTTAGGGGCTGTTGGCATCTCAGGATAGTAATTACAGAAAGGAGTTGGCTGCAGTAGGTGCGAACTGTCTTTACACAGCTATCAACTGACATCTGAAGTGCAGAGATATCGAGTGAGTAATGGCTGGCATTAAATTATTTTATGTACGTAGCTAGGAAATTTGTCAAATTCACAGTTACAGAGGTTCGATGAGACTCTGGCATTGGCACTATTCATCATATTTCTTCACTTTTTCGTCTTCCTAATACAAGCTGCATATCCTGCCCACAACATGCTTCTCTAGCAGAAGCTCTCATACGCATATCTGCGTGCGTGCATATATAAGCGCACATATGTTTGTGCCACTGCCTCTCCCCCCAGTTGTTTCTTCCATTCCTCATTTACTTCAGCTTTTTGAGGCATAGTGCTTCGGACCGGCGATACGGAATGCGCGCTGGTTCGAGTCTCGGGGGAGAAGAAATTTTCTCATGAGCTTTCGACCAGTGCATGGGACCGGTGCCAACCCAGCATCGTGAGGAAATTGGGGAGCTACAATGAGTAGCGTAATCCGGTCAGGAAAACTAGCAATGGCTGGGGGTTCGTCATGCTGACTACACATTACCCTATATCTGGTTGGATGATCGTTCGCCTCTGCTTAGGCATGTGAACGTGAGGCCAGCAGTCAGCTAGTCGACTTTGGCTCTCTGGAGCTGTTACGCCACGGATTTATTTACAACTAATTTAAATTGTTTTCTGTCAGAATAAGATTCTGTTCCAGAAGTATACAAAAGAACAAGCATATCACACACACACACTTGTATAGTGCCCTGCCTCTGCATATGATCTGACTAGGAAACAGGATTTGATTACTATTAACTGCATAATGACTTCAGTTGACTGCAGCCTCTGCTCTGTGGTTGTATTCTGCTTTGCACTGAGTGGCGCTGGTGAACTGAAGAATTAAGTTACTGAAATGTGGCATTAGATCTGTTACTTGGTTCACAAGCTTCAATCTGAGTGCTTTGTGTTGGACAGAGCGACGCCAGACCATGCTTTTCAGTGCTACTACCACGCAGAAGACAGAGGCTCTTACCAGGTTGGCACTTAAGAAGGAGCCCTTCTATGTTGGCGTGGATGATGAGACAGACAAAGCAACTGTGGAGGGCCTGGAACAAGGTTTGTAAGTTGAAGAAAGTGGTACAATTTTATTTATCAACCTGAAGATTACTGAAATGTATTCTTCTTCTTCTATGGCTCTCCGGTCCATATTCGGTCCATGGCCTCCTCAATTCTCCCCTTCCATTTGGTCCTCTGTTAGGTCCGTCTGTCCGAAGCTTTGATCTAAACATTTTCCTTTTTACGGTGCAAGGTTGTTAGCCTTGCGACCAACCCCCAACCTGGAGGTCCATAGAAGAAGAAGAAGAAACGTGATGTTATGGGCTCCATTTCTTAGTCAGTAAACGTTGAGAGTTTCTTTGTTGAAGGTGCGTGAATTTCTATGTAAGCGGGTGCATTGCTATTTTATTGTTGCCAGTGTTTTGATGCTGTCGAAATCTACATCTTGCCAATTATCAGTATTCCATGTTTCTGCTTTCCATTTTTATTGTCTTTAATTATGATGTTTCAGGCTATGTGGTTTGTCCGTCGGAGAAACGCTTCCTGCTTCTGTTCACATTCCTCAAAAAGAACCGCAAGAAGAAGGTGATGGTGTTCTTCAGCTCATGTCTTTCAGTCAAGTTTCACCATGAACTTCTCAACTACATAGATCTACCCGTGATGAGCATTCATGTATGTTCAAACTCATTATTAGGCCCTGCATTTGTCTCTGCCCATTGTTTGTCCAACTTGGCTGTAGGCCAAGCGTAGAGAAGAACCAACTGCTTTCTGTTTCCTGATCCCTGAAGTGTAGTTTGAGTAATGGAGACTAGCTGCAGTGAAATGGCGACAGTATTCTTGTACAGCAAAACCTATTTAAATTGTATATTACGTTATATTTAAAGATTGTTCTCAATCAACAGAACAGCTGCTTGAACCACGAAATGTATCAGAATATTGTGACAGCTGTTTTCATTAAAACAATGATTCAGTTTGTAATTTTAAAGTAATGGTGAAGGAATGTGCTGGAATGTTTTGATGTGAACAGGGAAAGCAGAAGCAGACAAAGCGTACAACAACATTCTTCCAGTTCTGCAATGCAGAGACGGGGATACTGTTGTGCACTGATGTGGCTGCTCG
>NW_019060493.1:70387-92468 GCF_000696155.1 Zootermopsis nevadensis | reverse complement strand
GATTGTGCAGTATGATCCGCCGGACGACCCGAAGGAATACATCCACAGGGTCGGTCGAACTGCACGTGGTGAGGGGGGCAAAGGCCATGCACTGTTGATCTTGCGCCCTGAGGAATTAGGCTTTCTGCGGTACCTCAAACAAGCACGTATCCCACTAAACGAGTTTGAATTCTCATGGAACAAGATTTCTGACATCCAGCTGCAAGTGAGTACACAGTTACGAACAGTGCTGCCAGCCTTTCATTCTCCTTTAACCATTATCGGCTGTGTGTTCGGGCTCGCACACAGTCGAGCTGCAGCTGTTTGTCATAGTAGCATACCACTAAACCATATTTGTTTGAAGGTTTGTACTAACCCATTCAATCTAAATATCCGTGTGCTTATTATACTCACAAATACTCTCATTTTTGAATATACTGTAAACTGACAATAAGACAAATGCTCGGTTCCAGTATTATAGAATATGTAAAAGTTCGGTTAAAATTATTTTGTTATAAATGGTAATGTGAAATCAATTTCATTATTTTTGGTTTGATTATGAGGGAAATATTTATCTTTGCAAGTGTTTAATTGCATATCACGGATGCTTATAAAATGACACTTTGAACATTCTTTATAACAAATTTCTACTTTATCTTAATAAAGTAGAGTGTGGACTGGTTTTGTGTGGCTCAGGCTAGGGGTCCACTGGTGGGTACTTCTGAACACGGCAGTGAACATTTGAGTTCCACAAAGTACATGTAATATCTTGGCTGGCTGAGTGACTATCAGCTTCTTAATAGGAATACTGTTGTGTGGAGCTAGTTACATTTCAGAATATTCAGTGGAGGATGCTTAATTTCTGTCAGAACTTAGAATGGAGTTAGTGAGGATTAATTAATATTCTTTAATTCCAGTAATTACCACATATCACAATTTGGTACTGTTTGAACGTGGAGGGATGATGTGATATGGATCATATAAACTGTGTCAAGTCTCCATACTGGCCGTTCATAGCCAATGGAAGCCAACGATTATAACTGTGATGTTCTTTACTTATTTCAGTAAATGGCTCATGAAAAGTTAAGGCAGTTATAACATATGTACAATCTAGTTCCTCCACTTTTTATGCACCGTTTCATTTGATGCTTCAGAAATGATACTAATTATCAGTTTTGAAGCACATTTTAATTATTAAAATACATGTGCTATCTTAACACTAATTAATAATGTGTAAAATTGGATTTGTCCTGTGTCGCAGCTAGAGAAGCTGATAGGTAAGAACTACTTCCTCAATCTGTCTGCTAAGGAAGCGTATAAAGCATATGTCAGGGCGTACGATTCGCATCACCTCAAACAGATATTTGATGTGGAGACGCTGGATTTGGCAAAGGTTGCAGCTTCGTTTGGTTTCCAAGTTCCGCCAGCCGTCGATCTCCGTATCCTTTATATGCTATCAGAATGTGAGCAAAGAATGTTTCCAAGTTATCCTACTGTAATGAGGCAATTCAACTTTATTTTTCTGTGTGGTTTTATAATACATGGCACTGACTACATGACACAGCTTAGCAGTTGCTGAAAGATGGGTACAAGAACTCTGGAAAAGAAAAGAATTACATATTGAAGAGCTTCATTGAATGTGCCCTCACCTACAGTCCAGAGACCAGGAGAAAATCCCTGCTAGGAATTTGTTATATGCGCATGATTTTGCGGTGACTTGACGCCCCATCCTAAAAGCATTCGTTCCACAAGCACTGAACAAACAACAGACAACAGGCTTTCATGTGTTCTAATGGGTATAGCTTTAAGATTACCTTGTCCCGCTCAGTAGACACGCGGTCTGAGACATCATGCTTTGGACCGGTGATATGGAATGTGCGCTGGTTCGAGTCTCGGGGAAAGAAATTTCTCATGAGATTTTCGACCAGTGTATGGGACTGGTGCCAACCCAGCATTGTGAGGAAATTGGGGAGCTACAATGGGTAGCGTAATCCGGTCATGAAAACTAGCAATGGCTGGGGGTTCGTCGTGCTGACCACACATCACCCTATATCTGATTGGATGATCGTTCATCTCTGCTTAGGCATGTGAATGTGAGGCCAGCAGTCAAGCTAGTCGCCTTTGGTTCTCAGAGGGCTGTTACGCCACAGATTATTATTAAGATTACTTCACAGTGGCACCAATAACAGCCCTCTAGTCTACCTGGTAGTAAACATTCCCCCCTGCACCGCGCCAGAACCGACTTTCCCCCCCGCAGGAATTTTCTCGTGGCTGGTGGACAGTAGATAATATTACTGTGTTCTTATGTTCATATTTGACATTAAATGCGTGTTTAAAGCCCAAGGGTGACATTTGCATTGTGTTAAGGAGTAAATTGTATTTTTCAAGTTTTGGAACAGAAAGAAATTAAAAATTTTCCATTACTTTTGGTAAACTCTAATCAGCTGATCTAGATCTGACATTAAAAGTCATCAGGTGAGTTGGATTCCCTCATTAGGTAGTAAAAGTGGTGTGAACAATGTTGCTGAGTCTACAGCTGCATTTGGTTATTCCTTTTGTATTTTCTGCTACCGAAATATCAAATCAGTGAGGTGCATCTGCTTTAATGCAGAAAATTTGGAAAATAGGTGCACACAGTATGTGGATAAGTACGGTACAGTGTCTATCTGTTGTCCTTTTCTCTTTTACTTTTATTTATTTGTTATTTTGTGGGGATGGTTGAGCAAATACGTTCTTGGAGTTTCCTTAACATTGAATTAGAGGTGCATAGCAGTAAGGGTTCTCGTCCCCGCAAGAGGAAAGGTGGCGGGGGCTATGGTTACTTTAATACACTCAACAGCAATAAGAAGGTGCACAAGAATAAAGTGTATCGCCAACCAAACAAGAAGGCGAGCGACACGCGGCAGTTCTCCCGATGACAATGTCGTATTTGTTACTGTTATTAATGGAACTCTTCAGTTGTTTTCTCTGTCTGTCAACATGTGTTCTTGAGCCTGTAACATTTCTGACATTTTACTTCTGCATAAAGAACCTGGATTTGAACTTTGTCGTTTTCTGTTCCCACAATTGTGCTTATCTTTAAGCAATAAGCCTTTTATCCTCCACCTTCTGTTTCATATTATTACGAGAAGATGCTACACAATTTTTTTTTTCTAAAATAGCTGGGCGTGTATGCTTTTACCAATTTTATTTTGTTTGGAACAATTAAGTGTCCTTGAAAATAAAATAGAATAATGCTTTGAAGTAAAGTAATAGCCCTTATTGGTTGAGAAGATTTAGAATGTGGTGAAGAAGATCTTGGGAAAAGTTCATTTATTTAGTGGTGTTGCTGAGAATGTAAATTTTCTGCCAAGAAACATGTTGTGTTCTATCAAATTCTTTTTTATATACAATTTTATTCTGATTTCAGTTTTGTCTTTTCTTCTAATGACATCAGTCCAGGGGTCATGCATGCCAGCTCCTCCGTTGTTACCAGTGACCTCCACAAATAGTATTCTTATTTATTTTATCATAATTTAATGCAAGCTTATGTTGAATTATATTGAAGTTATTTTTAGGCACCATGAGCCCTGATTGATGAACCTTTGCTGTACGAAGCTTGGGAAGGTCAATCAAACAATAGTCTTATGGAAACACTCTTAAACACTTCCAGAAGAAAAAATTAGAAGAGTCTATATTTTTAAATACAGTGGAAAATAAGTTGAGGTCATTAATCTTTTACACTTGAAAGAAGAAAGAGATTTCTGTCTTCTGGGTTGTTGCGCCGTGTAGTATTCATCGCCCTGATGACGGAGGCAGTTTGACCTCTGAAACATTGGTAAACATCTACCCAGAAGACAGAAATCTTCATACTCACCGCTGTGAAAACCTCAAATCCTACACATAAGAGAGAGTTTATAATAAAATATATTTCTGGAGTGTTACATATTGCTGCACGAATGAAGAAATGAACATTAAAATCAAAATAGCTTAAATTTGCCTTATTGATGTGACACTTCAGTCTGCATTTGCTTCACAAAAGAACTGAAATTTGGTCCCAATTTTGAAACGTGAATTCACATCATATCATGTAAGTGCACATCAGTGAACTTTATTTTGTTTTCTTTCATATATGAAAAAGCCTGTTTACATGTTTATGTGCTACCAAATATATTTGACAAATCTTATGCTAACTTAGAACTGAGATCACCAAGATACTGGTTAAGCATAAAAGGTAATTGACCTTCTTGGTTGAAAGTATCTAAAGAATGGAATCATACTGCATTTCAATCAATTCAACCACAATTTCTCTGGAGCATCACTGACTTCAATGGAGAATGGTTTTTTAAAGATACATATATTTGTAGCATGGCTGCAAAAGTCATTTTATTGAATCGCATTTTAAAAATCGCAGCAAAGGAATAAATAATTTCTACAGTACATATGTTCAGTTTATGTTCTGCTTGAATGTAATTCTTAACATATATGCAACTGAGATGCCAAAACAGAGAATTAATTCCAGTGGTCTAGTACATTTCGTTTAGGGTCTTTGGACTGATATGCATGAAATATTTGTACTTTTTAAAAGCAAATCTGATATGGCCAAGGAACCTTCTTTCTTTATGTGATAACAAAAAACTGAGACTGGTTAAACTATATGAGATTTGAAGTTTTGTGGCTTTGAAGACTCGATATTGGTCTCATGAGTAATTATACGATGTGGACTTGCTGGTACCTACTAGCATATCAGAGGACATACTGCCTTCTTTTTCAAGCATTAAAATGGAGACAGTATGTTTCTTGACCAGTTAAATAGATTTGCATACACTTTTATTCTGACAATGAAGTTAGTTCCTCTGCAATACCAGAGTTTCAAATTTGCACCATTCATTTCTGTTCAGTCTGGATGGGGAGATAGATTGCATATTGGTTGAATAATAGTTACTTTTTACTGACTGAACACTGCCTCCATCACCCTTAAACAACAAGATAAGTAATCAACGATTATGTCATCCTGAAACAATACCGTATAGTGTAGACCAGGCGTGTTCGTGCGTAGTGTGTATTTCATTTTAAGAAATGTGACCAGCCAGAATGTCTAGATTTTTATAGATCAATCTTCTGGTCGAGTAATATTTCGTGGCTCTTGGTCAAATAACTGTTGTGCATTTGAGTAAGAGTATTGCGAAATGTATTTCATCGTTCTGCTATGCTACAGCCTACATAATTACTCGAATTCTGACAATTTCACTCAGTTCTAGATCAAGGTTGGGAGCAATTATTTCGTCAGTGTTTTGATACGTTTATTAGTACAGTATACTTCATTTAAACTTATAAAATCAGCGTTAACATTTAAAAAAATATGTCAGTATTGGGAACAGCCTGCGAGGTTTTAGTTTCCTTGCACGGTAATTTTCCTGCTGTAAGTGGGTCGTAAGTTGTGTCAACCGCCGGGCATTGGGTCACGGTCAATGTGTTCGAGACGGCCGCCATGTGTGCACCGTGGCACTTCGTCGTGCTGCTGTTGCTGAGCGGCGCCAGCGCGTGGCCTGTCATCAGGCCGTGGTCGAATGGTTATTTCGGCTATGATGGTACATTGCTACGCAATAATGATACCAATCGTACCAGCAGAGGTAAAGTTTAATTCATTGTTAACTTCTTGGAGACGCTTTTTAATTCCTTGTCTATGGTTACTTGCAGAATGCAGTGATATTGTTTACTGTACGGTGATTTCCTAGAGTATATTCAACGAATGGGCGTTTTTTGTACAGGCCGAATGCCTATCATTACGTACCTGCTACAGACAATTTCGAAACGGTTTTGAAATATAACTGTTTCGGGACAAGAATAAGTGAGACCACTCTGAAGTGAATGGAAGACTGCATATAGGAAACGTTTATTATTATATCGAAAAACTATAATTTCGTGAGATTTGAGGTTCGCACGCCGTGCACACTCATAGATACCAACATTTCGGAGAAACATACTGGCTCCATCTTCATGGCTGAAGATGTTTTTCCGAAACGTTGGGTATATACTCATGAGTGCACACATCATCAAGATTCAGAAGAATAACAGTTGTTATAATTTCGTGTACTTGTCAAAACAAAGAAGATATCCCATTTAAAACAATTTTTCCAGTAGTTTTATGTGATTCTAAACAGAGTGTCTCTCTGTCTTTATTTTTAGGGAAGCGCATAAATTGCAATTGGGAAGGCAATTATTTGGACCCAAGAGATTGAACATGTAACCTGAATGGAAAACAAGAACTATAGGGTTTTGATGAGAGAATCTGTTAGACAGCTATTTATTTAAACAGTGATGATAATATTACAAGAAGTTCTAGGAAGAGCTTACAACATAAGCTTCTCACTGTGATCATACTGCTCCAATGGACATTATGTTGCAGTGCTCAACTTCTTCCCCATCCCCGTCAGTGTGGAGTGTCCCTCGGATGATGGCCGCAGAACTGGTAAGTGTGCTTCAACATTACACCTTAGACTGAAAGTATAAAGTAAACATGGCAGCGACTGTACGCGCCAGTTATTGTCTATATTTTCTCAAAAAGTTGCATACAGATTCATATAACTAACATTGATTAATCTATCAAACAATGTATTTTCTTGGTTGTACAACTCATGTACATGCACTGATGAGTCAGTTATTCATGTTACACAGTGATTAATACCTCTAGGATCTGAGGTTCTCGTGGTGGTGAGTACAAAGATGGCTTTCCTTTGTGTTGTAGTGCTGTGTAGTCTGGTAGAAGTACATTAATGTTTCAGAGGTTCTTGCTGCCTCATTGTCAGGGCCGTGATTAAGGACCTCTGAAATGTTTGTAAACTTCTACCAGATTACATGGTCCTACAACCCAGAAGATAACCATCTTTTGATTAATATCTCTTTGTTGTAGGGGTGTGTCTGAACGTGTATGAGTGCCGGATGCAGGGTGGCCGGGCAAATGGACCGTGTGCCCTGGGTTTTGGAGTTTGCTGTGTCTGTGAGTACAACTTCCTGGTGTTGGATATTTAGTTGGAGAGGTCAGCTCACCTCCCATAATCACAGTTTATTTCCCTAAAGTAATGAAGTAAGCATACAATCTTCACATTTATGAGGTACAGTATTGTACTATTTTTTTTCTTACGTTCTGCCATAAGTAAAGAGTAACTTACGGGCCTGCCCATGTCTGTCATGGCTTTTATCACATTGTTACAGCACTTATCTTGGAATTGTATCAGTGACCTTGAATACCATTGTTGCACTTACTATTCTCTTTGTTGCTCTGCTGACATTATGACCCGTGATGTGGTGTGGTGTAAAGAAAGTCTTTGGAATTTTAGTGTACTCCAAGGAGGACATCCTTCCAATATTGTCTGCATATAGGAACTCTCACAGATTAAGAAAACCCCTTCCATTACCATGAACTTTCAATTATTGATGCTTCTGACATTCCTGTAATTGAATTTGTAGTTATTTTACTGATCTGTTTCCGTACAGAATGTCATATGCCAGCTGTCATGGCTTCTTAGTGTCACTGTCAGGGGAGAAATTAAATGATTTTCGTGCAATCACCACGTTATTTTAGATTTAACATAAATGTTGCTTCGACATATTTGTATATTTTTCAAAAAAACCACCATACTGAATGCCATCGTGTTTTATTAAATGTTACTCTAGTCTTGGAAGTTTACTCGGCTTCTTTATTGTTTCTACAAATGTCAGGTTTATCTTGATGCAAAATAAATATCTTTTCGTATTTTAAGCTAGGCTGCCTGCATTCATAGATTGGAAGCAGGTATGTAGGACCACCATTTAACTTATTCTTACAGTCACAGCAACTTGTGGTGCTGACATTGTCAACAACATGACCTACTTTGTCAGCCCAGCCTTTCCTGCCCTGTCACGTGATGCAGCTGTCTGCAATGTTCAAATTCAGAAGGTGGCTCCCAGCGTCAGCCAGCTGCGACTTGACTTTGTGCACTTCAATCTGGTGCGTAGCCTAATGTCAGGATAGAGAAGAACAGCCCAAGGGTCGCTCGTACCAACGCGTTACCTTTGCACTTGTGTTACAGGGGCAGCCGAATAGACGGACAGGTGTGTGTGAATCGGATGTGTTTGTTATGAGTGGTGGAGTGACCCAGAACCTGAAACTTTGTGGGCAGAACAGTGGCCAGCATGGTGCGTAGATTGAATCGTTATTGTATTATCTACCGTCGTGTGTCACAAAGGTGGTATTACAGGAACCTTTGTGGTTTGAGTTTGGATACATGGTGCTATTTGCGATTGCCTGTTTGATCACTTGGATAGAATTTCATTAGATTTGTATGTTTGATGCTTATCAAACTCAAATATGGTTCACACTAAACTACCGGTTTGCATGATATAATGTCCAGGGAAAAGATTTCATTGTATATTGTCATTTTGTGGTGAAATTTTCTGTTGGAAATTCTTAAACCAAAAAGATATTGCTGAACCATATTGAACTATTTAAACTGCCATCTAACAAACTACATGGAGCAGAGTCCTTCTTGAAACGTTAATAGTCACGGAAATAGTTCAATATTATGCTTCTTATGGAACTCAGATGTAAATTACCGTATTATCAGGATCTGCTCCTCGTCGCTCACCTAAGCCAAATCATTTATTAGACTACCAGAAAACTCAGAATTAGAGTTCAAAAGAATGCTAGTCTAGAAATGTATCAGTTGTACTTGAAGACCAAAATTAATTTTAGTCATAATTTGTTTAGACTTGTTCTTAGAGACGTGTATAAAATCATGAACTTGAGTAAAGTAATTCAAAATAGGACCTGGTCTAGATAGTGATGGACGTTCTTGATCAGCTGAGTAACTCCCGTGATGCTGTTATTACAATCTGTTGCAGTGTATTATGATGTGGAGAATGTGAAAGACCCAATCAATATCGTTATCAACCTGACCCACAACAACTTGTTCCGTATGTGGGAGATCAAGGTGAGCCTGCTAACCAATCTGCTCGTAGTTTCTACCATTTCTTATAACCAACCTCTGTATCTTGGCATATTAAAATAATTTTGTAAGCATGAGAGAATAAATTCTTCAGGTGAATTAAGAAAAATTAGAAGAATTGAGAATAAGAATTCTCTTTACTGTACCATTTTCACACTCTGAACTCTAGCCATTTATTCACAAGTGCAATACTTATCCTTGTTGATATCAGATCCTTTGTCAATGGAAATATTTCAAAAACTGTTGTTTTTAAAAAATCGCATTCTCTTTCACTACCTGTTCAATCTGAACATTGTCAGTACTGATTTTGGGTCTTCTCTCATAACTTACAGTATCTAAAAAAATTTGCTACAGAAGCTAATTAAGTAACGTACCAGTAAAGTTTTATTGCATGGTTTCATAACTTATATCATTGAAATAGTAACCACGCATGTATTTGAATATTTAGCACTAAGTATAAGATAGAGGACTATATTGTCTCTTACATATGTATGTTCCATCACAGTTTCAAGATAGGGTAGAACCTCTTGGTATTAAATCAGGTGGGACAACTTCAGTCATCCCAGGCTCTCAGACTGCTGCTAGGTCTATTTTGCACCCCTGATCTTGTTAGGTCCATTCAAACTACACAGACTGCAGTGCTGAAGTCAGAACCAACCTAATTAAGGCCCTCCTAATATATTTAGGCTCTCGCCACGAACAACTGGAGGCCTCTAATCTATGCCTAGCGAACACTGGCATGAGGATTCTCCCTCCTATACGCATTTCTTATACTTGACACTTTCTGAGAGGCCCACGATATGTAGGTGCCACCTCAGTGGACAGAGACCAGTTAACAACCTGTTACCATCCTGAAGCTGGTCACTCTTCTCTGCAGAGATCTTGCTTTGTATTCAGGTAGTCCAGAGTTCAAATCTTAGCCCAGACATCAACTATCCTGACTGAGGTTTTATGTTGGTGTTCTCAGTTTATTCACACAAATGCCAGGATGGTACCTCAAATTAGGTTATGACTGCTTTCTTCCACTTCCTTTCCAAATAATTTTACACTGTTTATTATAATATGTACTATGGATATCACTATTAATAAATAAACACATATCACTGTCAGAAAAGCAAATTTTGTTCAAGAAACATGTACCAATGTTGGTTCATACACTGTCTCTGTATGAATTTTCTTGCAACCGAAGTTCCTTTAGCATGTCTTATTTTGAATCACATGGAGACATTCATCATAATGTGATGACAATACTGATGCAATTTTCAGATAATGATTTCAAACATTGTCATCAGGCATGACAGAGATGTTGGAATGCATGTATACAACCAAAATATGACCACAGTCACTAAATTTTGGTGATAGTGTATTTGTCTAGTTATTTATTATGAAAATTTTGTATCATGTATATTTTGTTTATTTTGTACAAAAAGATGTCAATGTTGGAGTAATTGGTTTATTTAATTTGTTAACAATTAAGTAGCATCCCTTCCCCAAAAAATATTTTGTATGTTCATTTTGAATCATGTTAAAGAATTCTCTTTGTATAGTATAATGGGTTATTCTGTTGTGATATTCATTCCGACTGTGTAAGACTTAATGAAATAGATCAGTTTATTTCCTAGACTGCATGTTCTGTCCTTCATATGTTTCAGATCATACAAATTGAGTTCACTGAACGTGCTCCTGCTGGCTGTAGGCAGTACCACCAGGGTAGCAGTGGTATGGATGTTTGAACTACAGAAATTATAAAAGAATTTAAACTGCTGAAATACATTTTCATGCAAGTTGCTCTCAGAGATCAAGATGTTAGGTTGTGTGAGAGATCATGTACTAAGTTGTAACAGGCTATTGAGCCATTAAGAGAGGAGAACTGAGTATTGAAGGTTATATGTACTATCATCTGCTGAATCTGAGTGTTCCATTTACCTTAAAATTATGTAAACTTACAAATTTGTGAATGCTCATGGAATTTTCTCAAATTAAGGTCTTCATTCATGTGTGTGTTTGACAGCTTTCAGTCTCATTCCAAGTGATACATGAACTGTATTGAAAGAACTAAAATGCTGCAGTACAAAGATAAATAAATTATATTTATTTTGATTTTCTGTGATGATCACGTGATCTGTTCTTATTACAATGAACTGCACAACTTGTGTACTTTGTTTTCTGCAAGTTAGGTGAGTAGGACGTTTCATGTTGCAGGAATCATCCAGACAATGAACTTTGCAGATAATGGCCGTCACCTGGCAGACCAAGACTACAACATCTGTATGCGGCAGGAAGAAGGTGAAATGTGTTGTATATAAATGAATGTGTATACATAATTTTTGTAACAGATTCAGTCCTTTATTTACAGATCTTCCATAGTGGTTTTTGGAGGCTCTTATAGATAGTTGTAGATGGTATCTGACGTCCTCAATAAAGAAAGTTTCCCTGACAAGGATATATACCTTGACAGGCAGAGCACCTTCTTCGAAAACATAGCTTTCAGTAGTTTGCATGTGCTTTTCTGTTAGGTGGTGACATATCATGTCCAGTCCATGTATCACCAGTGCAATTTTTCATCTGAACAATTTCGTTGCTGTTTCTAGTAAGATGTGAGAAGGTCTTTTGAGGTTGTTTGTGGCCACTATTGCGAGTGATGCCTTTTGTTTCACATGGTATGTGTGCGCAATGCTGCTTCGTTTCACTGTAGCCCCAGATATCTGAAGGAGTTTAAATTTTTTCTCCTTTTCAAGATACCACAGTCATAGTTTTTTCTTTGTTGATGTGTGGAACTTGTTTGCTTGTGACCATTGTGTCAGGCCATCGAGTGTACTATGTCTCTCTTGGCACTGGCTTAATATAATTGCTTTATCATTGTTTGTGTAGGCATCTCTGTTTCCCATGTGTACTGCACTGACTATGAGCCGGGATAGCTCAGTCAGTATAGTGACTAGCTACGGGCTGGGCGACCGGGGTTCGATCCCCGGCGGGGGCAGAGGATTTTTCCTCTAGCCTCTGCGCCCAGACCGGCTCTGGGGCCCACCCAGCCTCCTCTACAATGGGTACCGAGTACTTTCCCGGGGGTAAAGCCGGCCGGGGCGTGATGCTGACCACTCACCCCCATCTAGTGCCGAGGTCAAGAAAGAGAGGAGCTATACCTCCGCTCCCCCCAAGCGCCTACATGGCGCATAGCGGGACAAACTTTACTTTACTTTTACTGCACTGACTACATCAGTTGTGAGGTTGAGTAGCAATGGACTCAGTGGGTCTGCCATTTGTTTGCAGGTTAAAAAGACAATCTGTACTTGACCAGAATTGAATTCTATGACCCTGTATGTTACCAGAGAGCTGAATTGCATCTTGTTATTTAACCATATTAATCACTCTGGTATTTGTATGTACCCACAGTTTATAATTCTGCATTTTGCCAACTTATTGTATTTAGGTGGTTTTGTATGATTTGAGTAAACAGCAATTAGTTCCTTAAGTAACACTAACCAGCTGATGTTTATTATGAGATGTGTTGGTTTCTTTCCAGTAGGAACTGAATCTTTAAATGTCTTTTTCATGACCTTTGGCTTCAGAAGGTTAATTATTACACGTGAATTTCAATAGTTATGAATGGAAGAAACAAGAAATACGTACAGACTTTTGCTGGGAAAGTAGTGATTACTTTGAAGACTAAGATGAAGATGGGAGAGTAGTATTAATGTGACGCAAAAAGGAAATATATCAGATGATCTGGGATGGATATAGCGGCAGGCTTTCCTTTAGCAGTGCTGATATTTTGTGTATTAACTCTATAGGTTTTATTTGTCTATTAGTAATGATGTACTGGAAACAGTATACATTCTGGTGCTTCAGTTAAAATATTGAGGATGAAGTAACAGTCTGATTTTGTTTCAGGAATGTGCTCAATAGCGTATGAACCATGTGATGAGAACTCCTTCAAGATTGGACCCCCTGTTCTGTCAGGTGAGAATAGTCAGCAGGTTGCATTCCCCAAGTTAATCAGTTGCTTTTACTGCCATTAGGTAACTGAATTTAACTGAATGATTTTCCCACACAGACCCTGGCTCAGGAGATGGCGGCATCGGAGACAGTCGAGACTGTGATGACAAGATTGTGATGCCATGTGACTCGGAGGAATTCTTAATGGTGAGCTTGCTGTTAGATTCAGTTGTTTATAATTCTTGAAGTAAACAAGAAATGTTTTGAGTATTTACTTCTGTGCTTTTAGAAGTCTGCAGGAAATGACTGTGTATGTTGCACTATCATTGGTTAATTAAGTGAAGGAAATAAACTGAGTTAAATATAGTAATTTAACATGAACATATCATCAGTGACACTACAACATTGTACCTCTAATTCTGCTATACTTAGGTGATGCAACCTGAACTTCCATGGCTAATACTCGCGACACTATGTCTTGACACACTCACATTTAGGTTGGACAAAATTATTTTAACTTCAGAGAGAATATTTGGAGCAATTTGGTCATGTTGTAGCACTAGATTGGTATTTAGGAGGCACCAAAATTCAAATTTTGGCCAGATTACGATCTGTTCTTAGGTTTTCTGCAGTTATATCAGATTTCTCCAGTCTTTGCAGTGAAATAGGCAATGACTGTCTCTTTCCAAAGCCTTGCCTGGTCACTGTTTTTCATCTTCTACCCATCTTATTCAACACCATATACAGTGAAACCTCTATCCATCGTTCCCGGAACTATCGTTTTCCCGGATGCATCGTCCGTTTTGTTCGGTCCCGGATACATCCCATATAAAATAATGTTACATTTTCCCGCTTCTATCGTTCCTCGAACTATCGTTTTATCGCATCGATCGTTCAAAAATCTTAGTCCCGGCCCACAATTTTCCCGAAGACGACGAATGCGAGCCCGAAGCTTTGCCGAGTTTTGCCGAAGCACACGCTGCATTGGCGAAAGTGAAGTCGTTCTTTTATGCGCTTAATATTAGTGAACGTGACGAAGAAAACATTTTGAACGTGGAAAGTGCTCTGTTTGGTCTAAAACGTAAAGTTTCGACAAACCAGTTGTCCATTAAAGACTTTTTTGGTAAAAAGAAGTAACTTTGAAAGAGAAACATTGTTTTTTTTAAAATTTTTAATGCTTTCCCGCATCTATCGTTTTCCCGCATCTATCGTTTTTATTTCCCACCCCCGCCGAAAACGATGCATCGAGGTTTCACTGTAATTCCAATAACTGAAACATTGTTATAAAATAACCTGAGAATCAGTCATATGTTATGTTCCCAGCCTGAATCCAGTGGACCTGGGGTCTGTGACCTGCTGCACTGTGGCAGCTCATTCTGCAACCAGGGGGAGAAGCCCTGTCGCATAGAGAGTGAGTAAAAATCCCTGTGATCCGCCTGCTGTACAGGTAGCCTAACATGACACTTATTGGATCGTGTTCTTACAGGTAGTTCCACTCCTTTCAACATCCGGGTGCAGTTTGGTCCAGGCATCAGAGAGGAGTCTCCAGAAGATAATATTGGCATGTGTCTGCATTATGAACAACTGCCATGTTATGTGTGATGACAATTCGTATCATGTGCCTGTTATATATTCAAACTGCTGAAGGAGTAATTTATTTTTAATACTAAATGTTTTACGTGTCATTTGGTAGAATGTGAGTGAGTCAGTCATATGTGGGTTTCACCATGTCCTCAATGAAAATTAGTATGAAACAGGATATTCTACAAGACAAGACAGGAACGCATCCCGGGCCTAAATCAAGGGCTACCTGTAATTGATCTTACAAATACTGTGGTGGACTGGATTCATTTAACTCGGGATAGGGAATGGTGGCAGGCTTTTGCGAACACAGTAATGGACATTCAGTTCTATTAAAGTCACAGAATTCCTTGTCAAAGTGAGTTTCAGCTTTTCAAGGAGTCTTCCATAGAGTTAGTATTTTTAAATATTACATTTATATAAAGATCTATCTCTGTTATTACTACATTTATCAATGGTTTGAAATGGTTCAAACCAGTTACCAAATGTTTTACAGCTCATAAGGCATTGAACTGGAACAGAACCAGGAAATGAGATTACTGTACAGTGTGAACCTAAACGTAACCTTATTTCAAACAGTTTGAAGCCCTGCTGGTAACAGTCTTCATATAGGTTGTGGATGAGGATACATAGCTGGATGTTTCTCAAGAATTGTAAACCTGAATTTATTCAACCATCTTCTTTACAGAATGAGTGGTTCATTTACATTGCTGCTGCCGAACGTGTAGAGGATTGTGATGGGTACATTTTATTAGGCTACGTTCAATCATGCAGTTTCATAAGGTGAACCCATTTCTTTCTGATACTCTGGTATGAGGTTGTTGGTTCTAATGATCTTGCTCTGAACATTACTACATTTTAGGTTCATTAAACCACTTTTGTAGTGGTTGAGTTTGGCGTGTGTTTGTGAAATGCAGTAGTTCTACCCTGTACTTGTTTTATTGTGGCAGCCCCACATGTGAAATACTGGTTACAGTAGTGTTCATATTTTGTTTAGAAACTACATTAAGCAATTTTACTTGCTACCAACCAGCAAATTCACTCACAGGAAGTAAATGTGCATGTAATTAGTTGGGCAAGTAAAATCAACTATTTGCCTCACCTATTCACTAGCTAGTGAGGTTAAATTTGTTCAGCTGTTATCACTGCATAAAATATTCTTAGAGGTAGTAAATTTGCTTGAGACTAAAACAGTGGTATTTAAAAATGAAAGTTAATTATGAAATAAAACATTTGGTAGTCACTTTGAAAAGTTAAGGGAACTGAGTGAAAGAGAAAACGCAGGCTGCACAATGACGAAATGCAGTATTTATAGTACTAATATGTACTTTCTGAGACAGCCTGAAATTATTGTTCAGCAGCCACATTATATGGTAGTAATTCCCCTATTGCTCCCCAAAAGATGGCAGTATATTATTCGTGACGTCATGCGCCGTTTACGTTGCCAACATAGCACTGAGCTACTGATCCCTAAGTTGGTAGTGTGTGCATATTACTGACATCTTTTAGTAGCATTGCGAGTATTAATTTTTTGCTTCCGTGTTTTGTGCGTTTCGGTTTTCGTAGAGGTATCTGTGTGAAAATAGTAAAATATTAAGATCGGTCGCGACGCATATAGAATTGTGAACTGTGTTGAGTAACTGCATTGAAATTAATATTATTATATGCTGGAATCAGTGGTGGTGATGGATCCAACTCTCAAACGCAAAAGTTTCGTGAGGTGAACTTTATTTTGAGTTTGTTCGTGTCAAACAAATTATATACATTTACGGAATCCTTGATCTGTGTGATTAAGAAACGCCGAATTCAATAGCTGCAATGGGTAAGCATTGCCATTTACTTTAATTTCATATTGTAATTCAACTACTCTTCAGCGTATAGGTAATAACCATTTTGTATTCGCATTTCTGCAATGAGTTTAAACTTCGCGATATGGAGCAGGTGTTTTCAAAACTTGTGCAAAGGACATGACAGACGGACTTCATACGCTACTTTGAGATTTTATTAAATCTGCAGCATATTTTAGGTGATTTCTGCACTAGCAATAAATATCATTGAAACTCGCACATAGCGTACGTACTATACGTTCGGAAGAGTCGTGTGCGATATGCCCCTTCCCACTTTCGACGCCATATGACCAGTTTTAACTCGCATTGCGTTAGCTGCACATTCCCTTCTTGGTCTTCATGTATGCCTCATAAGCTGTGGACGTACCAGTCTGGTTCTTGTTGTGCAATGCTCATATCTCAGCTTGATATGTGATGTAATAGGTTTTCTCTGTTGAAGGATTTACAGCTGTTAGATTGTAATTTTCCAGGTTGCTGCATTGTATACCAGGATTTCAGAGGAACATGCTGCCCTTCTCTTCAGAGTTATCCACTAATGTCACTTGTTCATGACATATGTATGGGTCCATAAGGTGTTCTTTGCTCATGTAAAAAGCATGAAGAATATCCAAAAGATTAAAAGACACAAAACCATAAAACTATAGTTTTACCAGTTCTTTTATATAGGTGGGAAATGTGGTCTCTGTTGTTGAGGAAAGAACACAGATTGAGGGTGTCTGAGGAAAGGGCCTTACGCAACTAAAGTAATTGGCATGTATGCCCATGCTCCAGTTGGTTACTGGTAATATGACATAAATATTTTGCTGAAGTGTAAGGTTTTCAACTGAACAAGTGGCTGGTGGAAAAATATTAATTTTCTTAACAATTCCCAACATGAGGCTCTTCCTTTTAGTGCCTGCCATTATTCTAGTGATTTTCTTTTGGATGTAAAATACTTCTTTGCTGTCTGTTGAGTTTCCCCAGAAAATAATTCTGTATGACATAATTGAATGGAAGCAAGCAAAGTAGACTATTTTTAAAGTTTCTGCTCTCATGATGGATGTGACATTCCTAATAGCAAAGCATTCTGAGCTTAGCTTTGTGATAATATATTGAATTTGGTTTCAAATTTAAATTATTGTCAGTTTGTAGGCCAAGATATTGAGTTGTTTCAACTTCTTCAGTTGTTTTGCCCTCATACCCTATATACCTAGATTAACACCATTTTTGTTGGCAGTAAAAAATTCATGAAATTTGTTTTGCGAAAATCTAATGTGTGTTTCTTGGCTTTAATCCATTTGTTCAAAATAGCAAAAACATCATTCATGCAAATTTGGAAACAGTGAATTTCTAGATGTAAAAAATAATAGGTACAATCCACAAAAAGTATGGGTTTAGATTGAGAGTTAGTTGTTGTCATTAAATCATTGACAAATCATTGTGAGGAAAATCAGAGAACCAAGTATTGGACCCTGAGGAACTAAATGTTTTATAATGCCCCAATTTGAATAGGTGCTATTATTTGAGTCTAGCAATTTTATTTCTACTTTTTACCTTCTGTCTTGAAGGTATGATTTAAACCACTGACTGGCTATATTTTGAATTCCATAAAAATGTAGTTTTGACTGTAATATTTATGACTTGCACAGTACAATACTTTAAAAAGATTACATGATATTTCACTAACTTGCAATTTGTTATTAATAGCACTTAAGATTTCATATGTAAAATTAAAAAGGGCTTTATCTGTTGAGAGACTTTTCCAAAATCCAAATTGTTCACTTGCAAGGACATCGAGTTTAAAAAGTCACTTACTCTTTTATACATAACTTAGAGAAAGCTGTTAGTAATGAAATTTGTCTGTAGTTAGATATGCACAGTTTTTAAATTTTTTATAGAGGTTTAACTTGTTTTTTTAAGTAAGGAAATAGTATGGGAAGGTGTTAGTTTGCACCATCTCAGTCAATCAATATTATTTTTTATGTGCATGAAACATTTAAGGAATGCACTTCTCTGCTGGCACATGTACCTTATCAGATAACATTTATCAAGTGTAAACAAAACAAATATCAAGTGTCATATTGATAATTTGCTATGTAGTTGTAGGAAGGAAAACATAGCTATCAGTAAGCGGTAGTCAGTTTACACAGTAACATGAAAGGCTGATGTTGGGAATTTTCTTTCCCTGAGCTTGGCACTCCTGCTGGAAGGTGTTGAAAGTCAAGATGGAAAAGAGTTGTTAGATGTGTGTGCATGTACAGGTACACATGCTTGTGTGTGTGTGTGTGTGTAGATTGGAGTCAGTTGTGTGAATTTTTAAAAGGGAAAATGTGTCACACTCTACCATTATGGATGTCCTGTTGAAACTTTATCACAGGATATGAGGGTTCAGTAAGCAGCTGCCATCTCATATTTCTTATCTCTTGAACAGTTTGTGCTAGGAATGAATGTTTTGAGATAAAGGAATGTTTTCTTTGGGAGTATGTTGCAGACAAAATATAATGTTTTGTGCCAGATCTATTCTATATGCTAATGTTTCAGAAGCCTACAATTTTTCATGTCAATAGTGAGTTCATAATACTTCAAATTATTGGTATTTTAGGTTGTGACTGCATGTTGTCTTGTAGCTCATTACCAGTGTTTTAGAAGAGCATACTGCATTGATTTACATATGGAACTCACTTCTACCCTGAAGATGGAGGTAGCATGTTTATCCAAAACATTAATGTTCACTAACAGGACTACACAGTGTCAGAACCCAGAAGACCAAAATCAAAAATTTTTCATCCGTGTGAACCACAAATCTAGTTTCATGTTCTTCTGAATTGTAATGCTGTGTGCTGTTAGTTAGTAGTATTTTAGACACACATATTGAACATATCTTCAGCCATGGAAAGAGATAGTTTGTTCTCATGAATAATTGGTATATATCTACAATTCCTCACTATCACAACCCAGATCAGCATTGGCTTCTTCATGAATGTGTGAACTTTAGATCTCATATTCCCAAGACATGTTTGTAAGGTACAGAGAGAGTCCTCTTTGAGAAGCTGATAGTCACTGAGATGGTCAAGAAATTTTCAATTTTTTATGAAAATTGAAGGTTAATTACTGTGTTCATGAGATGGATATATAATAAATTATAAAATGATACTGTATTAATTCTGTAGCTACATGCATGCACCTTGTAACCCACACTGCATGGTTTGAGAGAAAATGATACAAACACATATATTACCTGAAAACATATTTATTGCAGAAACAGTATATATTTTGTAAAGTCAAATGAATCATTATACTTGTACAGATGTTTTATTAATATTTGGACCAAACTCTGTTAATCTTTTGTTAAAAAATAATGAAAATTTGTATGTAGCCCAGGTTGATTTTCTTTCCTTCTGTCCGTGCATAAACTTGTAACCCACACATTTGTATTGCCTACTCTATGGCGTGTAAGTGTGTGGGAGCACTGGCTTTTATATTGAACAAGAACTACTGGACACACAATTTTAATGAATTGTTGGAACCATTTTTTGATTGATTTTTGTGATCCTTGCATGTTTCTCTTTTTGATGTCTTTCCTTCACTAACTCAGTGACAGAACTGATGATGAAAAAGAGAACTGGAAAAGATGAGCTAAAGTATCGTAGTGTATGATTAAATTTGAGAAAAACAGGACATGGGAGAAGTTTGTGGTAGATTTATAAAATTAATATAAAGGAAACAAAGTTAATATATGTGTTAATGAGTAATAAGGTCAAATTGAAAACTGATTTAAGTAGTATACAAGATAAAAATTGAAAGTTGGCCTGGACAGAATATGTATATCTTGAGATGCATGGAAAAATTGAAGGATTTATTAAATTGCACATTTATGGTGAGGATAGGGTTTCAGGAAAAGTAATAAATCAGACAAGATAGTGGATAATATTGAGTATGTTAGATTTGGAAATAGTGATATTACAAATGAAAAGTGGGAACAATCAGGATGCAATGGCTGTATTGGGTCTTGAGGAAAAATTGGATAGATGTGCCTTAATGGTGTGTTGTTTAGACACAGAGAAACTTTACCAAATATAACATGAGTATGATATTTTAGCCATTGAGGAGATTGGCTCTTCATGTGGAATGCCAGTTTGATGTTGCTGAAGCAACATTGAGCGTGTGAAGATGAGATATGAATTCCTGCTTCCAGGAGGATGATGCTGGTGACAACCATGCTTGACAGAAAAGATGGCGGGCTGTGACTCGGGCTGCAGCAACATTTCCATCATGCAGTTGTTCCACGAGTTGAAGCAGAAGTTCCCTGCTGTCCCCGACAGAGTCGTCAGTGAGAGTATTAGACAGGTAGTGACCACCCACTACTAACACTGAGGATGCACTTTGTCTGAAATCCAGAGGATCCCTCTCTTGGTGAGGATGGGATTAGATGTTTTCAGAAATGCCGATGTTTGAGCTCCTCAGGTTTTTTGAAGTTCCTGAAAGAAAAATATACTTGAAACATTTGGTTGTGTGTTTATTACACCCTACAATGTATTTTTTTGGAATATCTGGTAACTATGTGGATGTCAGTAATTAGTATTTGACCTTTGACCTTATAGATGAGAAATGCTTTTATAGCATTTTCAGGATTTTCATAGGGTGAGAAACATTCCACAAGTTTTTATTTATCTCATCTACTGTGGGACTGTGAAATGATGTCTTCTGTGGCATGATATTTTTGTACCTTTTGAATTATCATAGAAAGGGAATATTAATAATCATAGTTTATCATATATGGATGTGGACTGTATTTACTTGGCTTTGGATAGGTACCAGTGGCTGCTTTTCTGAACACAGTAATTCACTTTTAAGTTTATAATATGTCAGCGTACTAGTTTCATGTTATTGCTTTGAATATATGCCTCAATTTATGGGATGATAAAAAATATAGCTTTTGTGAGGAACTTTTCTTAGTGCCCTAAGTAAGAGTATTTGTGATTTATTTAGGGTTTGTTTAAACCTTTGAATGTGAAGTTCATCTAAATAATATTTATAAATTCATTTCCTACCACAAATAAAAATGTTGTTTGGGGAAATAATCACTGTTTGTTCAGAGTCATATGAAACATGTAAATACAAGGAGATGGCTGTCTTCTGGGATGTTGCACTATGTAGTCTGGTATTCTCCCCCCCTCTCTCTCTCTCCCCCCCTCTCTCCCTCTCTCCCTCTGATCGAATGCAGGGAGATCCTGTTCATCTTTTGTCCTGACCATCCTTCCCCTTCCTGTGCTTTCTTATTCTGACACAGTAGTATTTCATAAGAGCTTGCAATACTTCAGGCTAAATGAAATAAAGAAAAGTATGTTTTATGTTGTAATTTAAAATATCAGAAGCCACACTTTTGTATGTGAATAGTCTCTAAAAATAGAAGGACTGTGACAATTACTTCAGATCAGACATGTCATGTTTCAGAATTCCATGAAAGGATTTTGAGTAAGGTCTCTGTAGAGATGACATTGTAATTACATAATTTTGGAACTGAGAATCCAGTAAGGCCCCCTTGGAGGCCCATTAAAAATGACAAGGTCAGCTGCAGAACTTTTTGAAAATTATTTATCTGTATTAATCATCAGAGGCAGACGTCAGTCTATATATTTGCCAAAAAAATTACATGTAGATTTGATGAATTTCCTAAGATTCCAAGTACTGGAATTTATTAAGAGGAAAGAAACACAAAATGTCTTCATAAGAGCTTTCTGTTCAGAAATTTGTTCCAGTGCTGGTTACCACGATGCCTGTGTGTATACACAA
>NW_019060493.1:45550-70363 GCF_000696155.1 Zootermopsis nevadensis | reverse complement strand
CTTTCACACATGATTTGCTACGTGGGGACTGAAGATTGCATGTGTGATCACTGCAACCTGTGCCTAGGAGCTGAACCATCATTCAGCCTCTTTGAGAGGCAAGACATATTCTGAAAACTGAAAAACATAACTTTTAGGAAATTTTCAGCCGTAATACAGCATTATTTTATCTGCAAGTCAAGCCAATTTATCTGAAGTATTAGGTTGTAATTGCCCAAGGACAGTGTTATCTGCTTTATGGATTTTGCTGGGTTGTTGCATCATGTTGTATGGTGAAATGTTTGTGTTAAGAAGTGCATAGAATTTGATATTTGGCATTTGGGGTAATACTGACGAGCGTATTTGTATGAGATTTGAGGTTATCACTACAGTGAAATTTTTGATAGTAGTCTACTGGGATGTAGTGCCATGTAGTCTTGAAGGTGGTTACCACAGTTGGCAGGAATATTTGAGGATGGTGGATCAGATGGAAATTTGTCATTTAAGTATTTGTTTCTTATGCTCTACTATTAATATGCAATAAGTTTAAGACATCTGGTGTGAAAAGTAAATTTCATGTTGACTTGTTCAGTCACAACTTTTGCATTAAGTGGAAACTGTGAAATCCACTTCAATATTTGTGCTGGTACACATACTGTTTATCATTGTCATTCCAGCGTAGTGGAAAGTGTTGTGTCACAAACACAAATTTTATATGTGGTATGGAAGAGAATTGCTTGCTACACCCCCTTTATTAGCTTTATTTAGTATGTGATAAAACCAGTTATCTTAGTTGTTTAGGAATCTCACTCTTATCAACATTTATTAGTTTTAACCTGTATGAAGGCAGCAAATGAATACAAATTCATGTGTAACAGATTAACTTCGAACCTATTTCATATTCAGTGCCCCCTGACCAATATTGTCTATGGCTGGAGTAAAGTTGGTTGGTAAAGTCTTGTAGCAGTTTTTTCACCTGAATGCTTAATTGTTGACACCATATTGCATGTTTGAAATAGATGAAATAGGAAGCACATGCAAAATTTTTGAAAAATAGATGCACAAAAATTGGGATACCAAGGATTACTGTTTTGAAGTGTATTTTGAGAAACTAGATTATGAGGATGAAGATGGTTGTCTTCTGGGTGTTAGCGCTATGTAGTCTGGTAAATCTTCACCAGCATTTCAGTGGTCAAATTTGTACCAGTCTACACAGCGTAACAACCCAGAAGATTGACATCTTTATACTCACTGCTTTGAAAACCTCTAATCCTACAGACCATGAGGATCTGAAGTAGGTTGAATTGCCGGATGATATGCCCATAACATTTGTTGTAATGTTGGAACTTCTGTAGCTGAGAAAATGAGAATTGTGGTTTTCTGGGCTGTGATGCTTTGTAGTCACCCTCAAGATGAAAATAATAGCTTTATGTAAAGTATTTGCAACCACTTATAGTACTACAAGGCATCAAAACACGGAAGTCCACAACTGCTGAGTGTTGAGGAAGGATATTGCATCCGAATACCAGTGCATCCAAGTTTACCTGCCCTTGAATTTCTTTGTGGATTGCTTCTTGCATTTCTGAGACATGATTGCATTTCAGACAAAACTACATCAGAAACAAGGAGCGGAATTACAGTTACACAATAGAAAACATCCTTAACAGAAATGTTAATGCATTGGATTGTGCTGGGTGCTAGATGTGTATGCTGTTTCATCTTTTTGCAGAATGCCCATGACAGAGAAGCCTGTGAGGCGATCCTAAGACGCGAGAACCAGGGCTACCTCCTGCATAGCTACCCCATTGCACTGAAGATGTCAGCAGAGCCTGCGCACAATCCACCTGCACTGTGTGACCAAACGTTTGTTAGTGGAGTTTCAAGAAGTGATGTTAGTGTTCCCAACCAACAGTCCAGTAATTTTGAGTTTGTGACTAATGTCACTGATGATGGTGATGCAACATACAGTCAGAGGGACAGGACTGTCAGTGTGATGACATATAACAGTGGTGAGGAACGACGGGACAACTATGCGGTGAATGTCAACTACAGTACAAGCCCCAGTACTCGTGTGCGGTCTGCACTGCAGGTCTCTCCGTCTCCACATTATATATGTGTTCCGCACCAGCAGGCACGTTCTTATACCTCAGTCAACTTGACGCTGCGTCCACCCTCATCAGAGCCGCAGCCTCCCATCGACATCCGGTCTGCTGGTTCTAGCCTGACTTACTCTACGTGTTCTTACGATCCGCGGCAAGGCTTTCAATCCCAGCTGCAGATCTGTATTGGTCCTGGTGGTGTGGGCAGTGTATCAGCCCTCCGAACACATGCACCACCAGTACACACGTGTTATTCGGCAGCATTCGGGGGACGGGAGCAGGAGGAGGAGCGACCCCAGCTCTTTGCACCTGGTGAGTAGTGTCGTTACAGTTTCAGCATAGAAGGAATAAACTTCTTCCTGCAGTGAGTAGAATGTGTAAATAAAGTTACGCCTTCTTTATTTTTGTGCACAGTTATAAACTTCTCACAATATATATAGTGTGTGTGTGTGTTTGCGTGTGTGCACGCATGTGCATGTGTTGTCTGCTTGCATGAAGCTCAGGTTGGAAAAGTCAACTGTATGCAAAAATTGACGGCAACTCTGTAATTCAGAGCTTTCCTAGTGCGGTTCTTGACTCGGACTCTGAACTGAAAGTGATGAGCTGGCATAGCTCAGTAAGTATAGTGACTGGCTGTGGACTGGGGTTCGATCTAGCCTCTGCGTCCAGACCGGTTTTGGGGCCTACCCTGCCTCCTATCCAATGGGTACCGGGGTCCTTTCCACAGTGGTAAGGCGCAACTGGGGCATGACGCTGACCACTCACCCCCATCTAGTACCGAGGTCAAGAATAAGTAGGAGCTATACCGCCTTTTCCCTCACGCGCCTACATGGCACATAGTGGGACTGCTTTACCGTTACTCTACTGAAAGTGATAAGTGCGCTTTTATTAACATACACATAATACGAAACTATATGAAAGTTAAAATTGCTTGTGAAAATGAGATTAAACTATTGTTATGGTATATTTTGTCCCCTTTAGATGTCGGGGTGGGGGGGAGTTTGTTTTTATTGTTACAGAACTGCATATCGTAGTGAAACCTTAGGGTGTAGTCCTTTAGAGCCCTAAAATGTCCTGTGCAAATTGTGTTGTAGTTGCATGTGGCATTTAGCTGCCGTCTAGATTTGTAATGATTGATGTGTGGGCAGTGACAGATTGGGGCACGATAGATTTGGAAGTTTGAGAACGGGGGGGGGGCCAAATATATCCTTACTGGAGTGAAGTATTTAGTAGCTGTGAGCTGAGTGAAGATTCTAATGCAGTGGTTCAGAAACTGCACCATTTAATAATGCTCCCTTCGTCAATTGTTCTTAGAAATTAAATTTGACGTAAGTTTCCTCGGGTATCCCTTCTGCTTTGGCTAAATCTTTGAATAATGGCTCATAAATCCATCTGGAAAGAGGCACTTGGAGCAACGCCGCAGGTCTTTGTTTGTTTGTTTGTTTGCATTTCCTGGAAACAACTATTGACACGCGAAACATCCAGCAACATTTTGCGTCTTCCGGACAGTTTGTGAACCGATCTCGCTGTCGGGATACCACAACAACACCGGGGAAAGATCTAGGATGCCCGTTGATCGAGCCTGTCAGCCGTTCCGGACGTAGGGGCGAAGAGAGAAGGAGATCGTTGTCCCTACCGGGATTCAAACCCCGACAGTCCGGATCGTCCAACAGTTTTTATCATATGGCTTTTTGTTGAATACGGATTTCCGCCGTCGCCTTCACCTTGACCAAACAGTTTTAAAGTTCGCGATATGATATGGGCTCGCTCGCCAGCTGGCAGTCCCCCAACACCAAATGTGGCCGCTATTTCTGGTGCACTCATAAGGCGAGCCAAGTACTGAGCACACCGTGTCGCCCGCGCGCCCAATTTTTAAGCTTTTCCCCCAAAAATTATTCAACTGCGTACTAGAACATGCCGTAAGGAAGGGCGATAGATTGTTTTCTCACTTGGTTAAATTCAGTCCTGTCCTGACGATAGGTAAACCGTTCTCAGCGTCGCGCCTTGCAGGTGTATGGATGTGAGTTGTCTCCGGCCGCCTTTAACCCTGGGCGCGACAATGAGATCGCCGTGAATTGTACTTTTGTAGTGACCAAGGAAAACCCTGACTGCTCCGTCATTTTGTCTGCGTGTCAGTTTGAGTCAGACCTCGTGTGAGGAATCGATCGGCTGAATGAATGCCTGTCAGCTGCTGAAGAATGGAGCCTACAATTCACTCCACGAAGCGGAGAAGCTGATAGTCGTTCAGCGAGTCAGATTCCGAATCTGTTATGGAATCTAAATTGAGATTCTGGGAGTTTCTCATGAACTTCCGTGTTAGGTTCAGCACGATTGGCACACCGTACAGAATGACCGACGTCGGTGTCGGTCTGCAGAGTTTAATGGCGTGTGCATTTGCTATGGAACCCTGAAGGCTACGGCAGCGTGTTTAACGTTGTTAAAACCCCGAATACTAGCGCTGGAAATTTTTATTTCCGTCATTCTCTGATATTTTAACATTGCCGCATTGAATCTGTCTACAGTGTGGTTCTGCCAAAATGGATTTTTTTTCCAGAAGATTCTCGAACACCAAAGTTGTAAAACAAATAAAAAAACCTTTATCAGTTGTGATTTGTGCTTAAGAAGCGATAGGATGTACTTGCCACTGGTTAAGCATTTTGCCTCAGTCGAATTTTTTTTCTTCGGAATCGCCTGCGATGTGGCACATACGTCGGGGTGTGTTCAGCATTTCAAAAGCCGTGTCAGCTTTCCAGCCACGCGCTCTGCTACTCGTTGACGTCCTCTGTTCGGAGTAAGTTAGTGCCGGACATTTAAATAGCCACATTTATTATTTAAAATACCCCACAGATTTTGCCCTACAATCGTCAGTTTAAAAATTAATTTTTGTGTTTCCTTGGAAGTGTAACCTAACGCGTTGGAGTTGCAAGTCCTCTGCTACTGGCAGTATTGGAAATTCTGCGTTGCTCCGTCTATTTTAAAATATGACGGGGTAAGTGTCAGACGATTCGGGATTTGGCCAGAAGGATAAACATCATCAACACCTACTTCAAGAAGTTGAGATATTCACCCATTTTCTGCAAGACGAATGTTGTAGAGAACTTGAAGCTCCGTCTGCTGCCGAGATTAAGAATGCGTGGAGCGTCACCCCTGCGCCCTCTACATATTTTCATGACGTAACAGCGTAGCCGCTAGGGTTTTTGTGAAGACGGTAGTGAACCTTCGGGTCCTTAAAATGCCCCGAATTTATTGACCGTCTGAGCGACTGTCAGCTTCTCCAGGGGGATTCTGCTCCACGGAATTGATCTGTAGTAAACACGGACGAATCAATGCCACAAAGATAAGACGCATTTGCTCCCACACAACATGGAAAACTTCCTTTGTTTTATCGAAATGAGATGAGCGAGGAATCGATAAATCGTATCGCGCCATGCGACCAAGACCAATAGCGAGACGCGGGAACAGTAATATTATTAATATGATTTTGTATGGAAATAGGGTTATGTTACATAAAAGTTGTGCAGCCATGTACCCACTTGGTCCCAAACCAGCCCCAATTTTGCACGTCTTATGTAGCCTCGTCAAATTTCAGAATTCTGCTTCAACCATCAGACCTAAAAATGAAGGAATACCTTAATTACGCATATTTCGTGGCTTCACGTTCCTACAGCTTTACTCCGGATACCAACTAGACATCGTTCTAGTCAACGTACTGCTCTCAGGTTGGAAAGCATTGGGGCATCATCGGCGATGATTTCTTTTGAAGGGATCAACTACTAATCAGATATTCTGCATTTGTCAGATACTGCAAAAACTCAATAAACAGTACAGAAGCTAATCATGGACTTCAGGAAGGAAGGATCGTGTTAGTTTAATTCTGTTCCTGTATTCATGAAGCTTGTTTGGTCAATTAAAATGAATTTATACAAAATCTATCGAAATAAACATTTGTCCATTACATTTCCTGTTCTGAATCGTCTGAAACAAGTTTTTATTTTAGAGTACGCCATTTTGTAATTCCAATAAAATAAATGAAGGATTGGAACCGGGTAGAACACGCCAGCTTCTGGTCTATGCTGATTCTTAATTAATGGGGTGACAACATATGCGTATATCAAGATCTGTTGGGTGCTAGTGTGGAAGTTTGTCACCAGATTCAAGAGGGATGAATTTACGAGAGTCTAGCAAAATCTGAATGTTTAACTCCGTAATTTACTCTCTTCACCGAATATTGATTACTGTGACGATCAGATCAAGGAAGTTAAAATGGGCTGGGCATATAGCTGGAATGGGACAGATGCGAATTGCGTACGAAATTTTAGCCAAGAAATCTCAAGGAAATAGCCCACTTGTGAATATAGGCGTATATTAGAAGATAAATGTTAAAATGTATCTCAAGGAATTTTGGTGGGAGTGTGTGAACTGGATCCAACTGGCTCAGGATTGGTAGGGAGGGGCGGGCTCACGTGAACATCGCAATGAATCTTTGGGTTCCGTAAGAGACGGGGAATTTCTTGACTTGTGGAATTATTATCGATAGTGTGGGCTCTGTACGCTGGCCAGGTTAGAAATTGAGAAAATTACATTGATCAAGAAGAATGTAGTGTGCGGGACATGTGTATAGCACAGGCGCAAGTGGGAAGATAATATTAAAATGGACATTTGTGAGAATGTGTGAGCCTTCCGATCCCGTAACAGGTAATTTTTTTTTAAACATCCTTGCCCTTTCCTCACGCGTCTATAGTTAGCCGTGCACACCCCCACATGGGCTGCGGAATGCCAGACCGGCCGAGCTAAACCCGGGCCAAAGTAAATATTGTGGCGAGATGGACTTGCAATATTTCAGCTTCGGGAGAGCTCTGCCCTTACAGCATCAATAAATTCTGACGGAAACCTCAGTCAGAACTAACCCAACTTTTCTTTATTTCCCGCCTTACGTGCGCTGTGGGGTTCCCAGAGAGACTCTTCTTTATTGATTTTAATGCTCGCTAGTTGTACGGCGTAAATTTAAAGCCACTTTAAAGTGATAATCGCGCTGAAATGTTCATACGCTTGCGACGTTATTCTCCATTAAAAATTTGTCCATTGCGGACTTGGCTAATCCCCCCCTGTTTGTGAACTGCATCTATAGGATATTTATCAACGATATTTTCTTTCATCAGTAATACCACCAAGACGAGCACGCAAGAGCGTCAGGGTTCTCACTTTTTATTTTGTGTCAGTTCTTGAAAGTTGGATCTTTTAGTGTCTTTTAGTTGGTACTACTGTTCCAACCTCAGAGGTTCACACTATTGACGTGTTAGTATTGTTGATTGTGAAACCTTTATTGTTACAATAATAATATTGATGCCTGCCTGGACATGGTGGCTAGGTAAAGGAAAAAGAACCAGAAAATTGCAGATTTTTAAAGAGTAGTTTGCTGATGAATGGTGTGTATTGCACACCTCATTACATCTACCTTGATTTTATCACACAAATAATACTGGGCACTGAGTAGGAATTATGAAGCTTCTCATTTTGCATTTTCGTCCATCATGTAGTTACTCTTTTCTCAAACACCCCACAATTTGTATTCTTCCCTTGGAGTGAGAGACCTCATTTCACACCCATACAACATAGCAGGTAAAATTATAGTTTTGTGTATTTTAATATGTACATTTTTGTATTGGGGATGGAAAGGCAAAAGATTCTGAATAAAATGGCAAATAATAAATAAATAAATCCGTGCTGTAACAGCTCCAGAGAGCCAAAGCCGACTAGCTTGACTGCTGGTCTCACGCTCACATGCCTAAGCAGAGGTGAACGATCATCCAACCAGATATAGGGTGACGTGTGGTCAGCACGACGAACCCCCAGCCATTGCTAGTTTTCATGACCGGATTACGCTACTTAAAATGGTGGCAAACATTGTGTATATTTAATCTGCTCTTAACTTTTTTTGATATAATTTTGGTTTGTTACTACCATTCCCAAATATTTAAAATGTGCCACAGTTTTTGAAGACTTTATCAGCTGCCTTCATGATTTTTCTTGCATTCTGGTGAGGTGTATGAACATATACACAATTTTATCTTATTTTACAGTAGTCAGGGCAAATCTCTGATTCTGAGTACCATTAGAATTAAATGGATGAGAGGAGTGGGAGAAGGACACACGTACTTATTTCCCAGCAGCAATACTTTGTACCTTGCCATCTTATATCCTGTACTTCTACTCTGATGAAGACAGGTCATGAGACTTGAGTTGGGGATTTCAACAAAAATGAGATCAGTGAGAAATAGAAAATCAAGCGACATGTCTTACCCATTCATCTGATCAGCCTTCATTTCTGAAATTAGTCTTTAAATGTTTGCTATTTGATGTGGCATCAGCGTAAGTTGGGTTGTTACGTAGTGGGTTCAGGTTGACAGCTCACAATGCGTGAGTCTGTGGTTCGATCCTATATATATATGTTTTTTTTTTGCAGTAAATGTTCAAGAATTATTAAGAATCACATGAAGATGTAAATTGGAAATAAGGAGATGGGAATTGTAAAGCTGCCTCTGGTGTCCAATGCTGCACTGTTCTGGTTGTAACAGGCTGTTTTACCGTTCTTTAGCAAAGGGATTGATTGTTTCCACTTTGTCATATCTTTCTCCAACTCTTTCAAGATTTTCCCTCCAGCCTTCAAGTAGTCTTTTTTCCTTCAGCATGTCTGTCCAATGCTTTTGTAATGTACATAAGTAAAAGTATTAAAAATATATTAAAATTAGCCGTCAATCACAATATAATATAATTAAAATATTAAAATATCATTTTACGTTCCCTATCGAGTACTCGATTTACATGTGGAACATACACGACATGTTTCGGCTATATATAGCCATCATCTGGTGTTATGTATATAAACTTTTCACTAAATTACTGATTTTTTACTGATTTTTAATGATTTTTCATTTTTCTTATGATGTTGTGAAATAGGTTTTTATCATTAGTGGGATTAATGAGTGAGCAGGATGATTCCTCGTTTATGGTTGCAAATTTTCTTTCACTGTTTACTGTGCACTATGATGCTATCTGCTTCCATTGTCTCATTAGACTGATGAGCACTTGAAACCTTGCTTACCGTGTTTGTATGCATGATTTATGTTGATGAACACTGCCCATTAACAAACAAACTGTGCATGTATTGCTGGAAATGGTAATTCCATGAATTAATACCTATATACTGTTCCAAAAAAATGATAGGCCATTTTTGAACACATCAAAGGAAGGTCATCTTCTGGGATGTTGTGCCATGTATTTAGTAGATACTGACTCGTGTTTTATATGAGCTTATTGTCTCCATAATTAGGGTGATCATTGTACATCTTAACAGCTGTTATGGCTAACATTTCTCGTGATTTTCTTCAGTCTATCCAGGCAAATTCTGGGATGGTGTCTTCATCCAGTTCTGTTCAATTCTAATTTTTGCAGTAAAATAACTGGCAAATAACCAAATATCAGTACTGAGAGCATTGAACTAATTTAATGTTTTTCAAAACTATTAGGTTCTGTCACTGCCATTGTGTTACTTACTTGCTTAGGATACGTAGGCGACTCGTTCTTCAGTGCCTTGAGCATCTGTGGGTCCCAACATTCATTGGCTTTGATCTATTAGACAGTTGGTAGGACTCTTTGGGTGAGTGATCGGCCTGTCGCAAGGCCTCTACCTATACACAGGACAGCACAACACAGAGAGACGCGGACAAACATCCGTGCCTTGAGTGGGATTCGAACCCACGATCACAGTGTCCAAGCGGTGTAAGGCCCACGCCTCAGACCGCTCGGCCACTGTGATGGCTGCCATTGTGTTACAGTTCAATTTTATGAATGTGAAAAATGAATGGATGACTCCTACATGGTACATAATTAATAGTGTGTCATGTATTTTACTGTCTCTGTAGTTGGGTGTGATCCCTGAAGGTTTTCATAAATCTCTATGTAAAAAGTACCATACATGTTTGATTATGTTTCAGTGCTTCTGCAGCAGCAGTTGGAGCGCAAAAATAAACTACAACAAGAACTGCGGAAAGAGAGGGAGAACCTGCGTGCCATGCAGCGGGAAGTCCAGGAAATGAGAAAGGATCTTGAGCAGCGGCAGCAGCGCAAACAGGCTGTCTCTCTGCCCATCATGTCCTCTGTGGTATTAGTGCAATATTTCAGCAGTTTAGCCTTAAGCAGTACTGCATGATGGATACTGCACTGTAGCATGCACCGCTCCTGATTTGTAATTGGGAGGCAACCAGTTTCAGTATGACACAGGGACTCAGAAATTTTGAGGTTTTTCTCACTGTCAGTGCTAAGATATAATTTATTCTAACTAATTAAACTGTTAGTGAAACCAAAATGATCAACATAGTTCATACTGAAGCGTGCCACTGGACACAATCCTGAAGCAATTTTGTCACAATCTTACAACCCATTTTCCTGAGATGTTGGCCCCCCTGCTCATTGGGCAGACTCTCTTGCTGTTGAGTATAACATCAGGAATTTATGTGGCCATACCACCAGACACTGGTCCACTCGAGCACAGGATAGAGAGGAATGGAGGAGATGCTGGGACCCGTGCAAATCAAGCTGAAGAATGGGTCGTTTAAGTGCTAAGTTAAGAAGTATCTTATTAATTAAAACGTAAATGCCCTATTCGCTTTCAGTAAAGGTTAACAAACTCTATTAGCAGAATCCAACTGTTCAGTGCTTGTAGCTCACTCATATTGTGAGACCCTAAACTGTAGCTTAGCGTGTGTGCTTGTCTGGCACTGGTCCCTATGTACATACTTATTCAGTGAATGTAATATGTATATGAGTGTGTGAGAGACAATTTCCAAGACTTTCACAGCATTGACGGTGTCTGGCCCCTCTCCCTTTATTAGAATTTGCTGGGGAATACAGTACCATTGTGAAGCGCACTGCTGTCTCGTACATGCGTGGTGGTGCTAATTTGGAATGTGCGTTCCAACTAAAGGCAATTTTTTTCGCAACTTTACACCGTGGTACAATCATTATTAGATAGACTCTGCAAACTTGCAGAATTTCAGGTCAGGTTTTGGCCTGACAAACTGGACCATTCTCTTGTGAGTGATGACTGTCATATATACTTAATCGGTCATGAAGTGAGTGTGTTCAAGTGAGCATTGTGAAAATCTTAATTCTCTTCTGAAAAGCTGGGAAATTTGAATTTTCTGACATGTTCCACTGTGTTGTTAATTACCAAGATTTTCATTCATACTATGAAAGAATATACTGTCAACACAACTTAAAATTGTTGTCTCAACTTGCACTACATGTTTCAGACATTGTGATTATCTTCAGGTGAACACACACTGCATCAGTAGGTTAATATTACTTTTAACGGAAACTTTACATTTAAATTGATCGTCACCTTCTTGTTCTCTTTGTTTCAGCTTCAGAAAGTACAGGAGTTGCGAGTGGAGATCCAGAGGCTGCAGGAAGAGTGTAAGAGGATGACACAGGAGGTCGACCTCAAGTTGGATGCTCGAGTGCCACTTGGGGAGACAGATGAGGAGTTCTACAAAAATATCTACACTGGGCAGCAGGGTTTTATCTTTCCTCCATCTTCTCATCTTCCTCCATCTAGTGAGTTCACTGAATTGCAAAGTGAGAGGTGAAGTTGTTTGAGGTGACTGCAATTTATGAAGGGAATAGCGATGTTCATTCTGCTCGTAATGTCCTCACATATTTCCTTTTCAACATATTGTCAACATAATTTCTTGGCAAAACATGTACCCTTCCTGCTAAGGATGATATTTGCATCTGTGAGTAATTTAGTAAGTGGGGTCGAAGAATGTGATTAACGTTGTTACAGCCATTGAATCGGTAAGGTAAGGATGGGCTAGACATGTGCCGTGGGTGGATAGGACAAATACATATACAGAACTTTTGTGAGGAAACATTATAGAAGGAAGCAAAGGTATAGATGGGAATACAGTTTTAAAATGGTTGACAAGAAGTTATTTTGATTGGATCGGTTTTTGCTAGCATAGAATAGGCTGCATTTGTAGCAGTGATGAATCATTGGGCTGAATGGGTTTTGTGGAAGTTCTGACCATATTTGGTCCAGGAATTGTAAACAGATAAATGTAAAAAGCTACAGGTACCTGCACACTGCAGATGCTGTGGCTCTAGATGGTAAATCTGAAGTAATTGTCACAGGAACATAGAAGGGAGTGATACTGTGCTGCCCAATTTGTCTGCTGTCCCATTCCCATTTGAGAAAATACCAGTCAATAAATATAGCAATTTACATATGCTGTTCTGTTGTGGAAATGCAACTGAGTGACTTACAGCAAACTGCTTTCTAATGTTGCAGGACCCGCAGACTCGGCAGAGGGTCCCCACTGGACCTGCTCGCAGTGTACATTCCAAAACCACCCCCTGTTGGACAAGTGTGAGACATGCGAGATGCCTCGTATATTGATAGGTACGGACACCTGCTATTGTCATTCCACTAGCTCGAAGACCTGTCCACCCAGCTCACTGGTTAACCTTCCTGTAATGCATGTGAAACGAGTGCCATCTGCTAAACTAGCGTGAGTTGTAGCGTGACTAACGGAACAATGGCTCAAACATGCCATTACCTCCATGCCAGATAGTGAAAAATATTTATGTGACTGACCTGCGGATGCCAACTGCACTGATTACGTTCAGTTGCTACTTCTGGACCCTGCACCAGGGGCAGACAGACTCTGTGGCCGTCGTTGATCGGACCACGTGACTCTCAAAGAAATTGAAGGGACCACTGTACAATAACTGCCCTGTTGCTAATGTAAGGCAGTAATTAATCAGACCAGTGTGTTTTGTTAAGTAAATATGAATTATAAATTTTAATATGCAGAGTCATATGCTAGAGACTGAGAACACACAAGTTTCAAGGATGTCACACCATCAGGAGTGACCTTAGTAAGAATGGAAAATCAAAATGGCCTCACACAGTCACGTCATCTTCAAAAATTCATGATCAAAATAAATAAAATTCTGGTGTGTGTGTGTTAGGGCATGGCTATATATATTCAGTGGGTATGACATTGTTTGATTTGACTGTTGTGTTCATACTCTCCTGACAGACGCAGTACCCACTTTTTATAATGTAATGTGGTATATGCCTTTTAGTGTGTGGTTTCCATTTAGCTGTTAGTTATTGTAATGGCAGCCATTGTGTTAGTGCTTAAGGCTTCTGTTTATCACACTTGACCTTGTGTTCAGATAATGTTACTTAATGATTTCCAAATTATTTGACCATTGATTTATTCAGTTGCTTGTCATCCATAGGTGATTTTTTTAATTCGTTATATAAATTTTCCTAAATTTCCACAAATTGGGGCTTTGGTCCTTTTCCTTTCTCAAAAATTTAAGGTGGGGATAGGGAACGGAGGAATAGTCTAACAGTAATAGTGGGCATTGGGCGGGGGGACTTGTCACAGGTACCCAGTCACTTCAGAATTCATGTCATGCCACTGTAAATAGTCATTGTTATCACTGCTACATTGTAGCGTGCTCTACGTATTGCAGAAGTGATTGTTAAGTGTGTTAATCGTGTAAAGGGGCTGAATAGCAGAAGACAGTTAAGCTGACATTGAAGCATAAGCTTCAATTAATTGCTGCCCTTGATTAACAGGAGTCAGAGACAAATGTGGCCAGAGTTGATGAAATATGCAAGTGCCTGCAATAGTGTTGCTTGACGTTTTAAGCATGAGTGTATGAAAATGACAGACAAAGGGTTGGCACTGCTTTAGAAATTTGGTTGTCACCGCACAAAAGCCCAATTTGCTTATGAAGGTGCGTGAGTTTATTTCGGTGCCTGACCAGGCTGGCCAATGCATCAGTGTGAAATTGCTGTGCAGGAAAAGCACATTACTGCCATCATTGCTGAAACTGATTCATTTTGCACAGAATTTCAGATATTCTTGCAGAAGAGAACCTGAAACATAACCAGATTCATTGTGAGCGAGTCTGGATTTTGTTGGACAAGACTTCACGTAAGAACTCTTGCATTTGGAAAAGAAAAATGTGCATTTAGCTTGAATAATTCAAGGTGTGCATCTTACAGTGATTGGTGAAGACAAAAGCCATGATCATGTAAGCACTTTCGCCCTGATGACGGAGGCAGTATGACCTCTGAAACGTTGGTTAACATCGACCAGACTACACAGCGCAATAACCCAGAAGACGGATATCTTCATACTCACTGCTGTGAGAACCTCAAGTCTTACATTTGTTTCATATGTTTCTTCTTTCCTAAATGAGTAAGTATTACAACAGAAAGCAGTGTTTCTGTCTACAGAAGATGGTCACATTATTCCATGTTTTAGCCCCCCAGTGTCACAGACATGGTATAATCCCCGGGTCAGGGTCTAATTGCATCAGTGAAACAGCACTACCGTGCTGGCCTTCTCTGAACACTTGCTTAAGATAACAAACGATGGAATTGTGATGAAAAGAAACTGAGAGCGTTGGTGCTACATTCAGTGAGAGCAGTGACATTTGCTTGATTATGAAGGAAACATTTTTTTCTATGTTCAGAGGAAAATGATTTCAAGAATTCTCCAACAAAGAAGTGAAGAAGTTGAAGTTATTGATGTAATCAGTGTTTTGTTTTGAATTGATTTGGAGCAGTTTATGAAGAAGACCTTTGAGACTGGCAGGAAAACCACGTGTTGTTCGTACAGTATGGCATTGCAGTGTGTTGACACTTTGTTGGGTCACGTGGATGAGTGTCAGTGATGTTACGGCTATAAGGAAAATCTGAACGATTGGGAGGAGCAGTCTAGATGACTTGCAAACATAAAACCACATTATGGATTGTAAATCAGTGTACCCTAAAGGTCAGTTGAATAATTTGCAGAAAACGGTTAAGTATTGATTGTCGTGGCGTGGGTTACAGTGTCATGTAATCTTGTAGCTGGTGGGTTACCATTGTTTCAGAGGAATGTACGAGGTGCGATCGGAAAGTTTCAAGACTGCGCGTATAAAAACCCGTACACTTATCTCAGGTATTAAATTCATCCATCACCCTCGACGTAGTTCCCCTGGGAGTGAACACAACGATCCCAGCGCCGCTGCCAAGCCTGGAAGCATCCCTGAATATATTTCTTTGTCAGCCTGTCAAGCACCATCTGCGATTGTGCCTGAATCTCTTCTATCGTCTCAAATCTCCTTCCCTTTAGCTGAATTTTCATCTTTGGGAAGAGGAAGAAGTCACACGGAGCTTAGAAAGGAAGTTGGGGTCGGTTCTTGCAAGATCTTTGAGCTCCTGACAAACGAGAAGTCGATTCTGCTTCTGGTCCTCAGACAGGAGCCTTGGCACAAACTTGGCCGAGATGCGTCGCATGTGGAGTTCTTCCTTTAGAATCAGCTAACAGGTCCCATAGCCTATCCCAACAATGTCGCACAAATCGTTGATGGTACGACGTCGATCTTCGTAACAGTTTCGGGCGTTGTGCTCGAAGATGGTCGGCCAGAACGCTCGTCATCATCGACAGAGATTCGGCCATTTTTAAAACGTTAATGCCACACAAAAGTTTGTGCACGACCCATTGCGGACTCCCCAAATGCTTGCTTTAGCATTTCATAGGTTTCCGTAGCCGTTTTGGCGAGTCTTTGGCAAAATTTGATGCACACGCCATTCCGAAATCGCAGGAGGGTCGGTGTAATGCACTACCAAAACGCCCGTAACTAAGAAACAAAAGCTAATTCGATGATGCCGGCTGGCACACTGATTCACTATGAATGTAGGCCGCACCCCCTAGCGGCAGAAGCTCGTTCTACATCCGGTTCGCCCTCTATTGACACAGTCTTGAAACTTTCCGATCGCACCTCGTATAATCTCTATTTTTATGGTTCAGTAGTTTGTGTAAGAATACAAAACACAATATCTTGGATTATCTGTGTGTTCAATTTATTTCTGCATCTTGTCCCGTTTTTTAACATGTACTACCAGGATGAGGCCATTAATATTCCAGAGCTGTTAACTGATGTCTTGCATGTATTTTTGGTTCATGTTCCAGCTAAAAACTGTGGCATTGCCGCTGTGATGCTTTCAGCCTCATGCATAAATATTTGTATGCACTAAACACATGTGGCTGTGATTCCCAGGATTGTGATGTAATTTCATTGTACATTTGTGTTGTTACAAAAATTACTGTCTAGTTAATGAACAAACTAAACTTTCTAATTCCATTGAAACTTCACAGTTCAGGCAGGTACATAAATACTGGCTTTTTTCTGCAAAACTTGTGAAGTTTTATTGTTGCAGCACTACAGGAGTTGGAAGTATTTGTGTGTTCTTGACTCATCACCAGACCGCAGGACAAAATTTTGTTATAAGGGTTGTTAAGTCCTTAAAAAATGTAGCAGATTTAAAATATTTGGGAATGACAGTAACAAATCAAAATTGGATCACATGAAGAAATTAAAAGGAGATTCAGTCAAGGAAAGCTTGCTACCGTGCAGTTCAGAATATTTTGATTTCCTGTCTGTTGTTTAAAAATACGAAGCTTAAATAAACAAATGTATAATTTAACATGTTGTATGGGTGAGTCTAGGTCGTATATTCATGGAAGAACAGAGATTGTGGGTACTGAGGGGAGTATTTGGACCTAAGAGGGATAAATGACAGGAGGAAGGAGTAAACTGTATTTAATGAGGAGCTCTGTAATTTTTTATTCTTCTTAAGATGTGTCCACTGTAACTGCGTTGCCTCACAGCCAAGCCACACTGTCTGTGTCCATCTTCCCACAATTTCTTCCCATGGCCTCCCTTCCTTCTGTGTGATGTCTTTCCTGACCTGTTGTTCCCATTGTGGAAATGTCTTTCTCTCATTTACATGTTCAGAACCTTCTTTAGAATTTTTCTTCATTTTAATTTTTCCTCATATGTTTAAAAGTCACATCTCGTCTGATATTCAAATGCAGTGACACCTGCTTGGTCCATTTCAAAGTTTGTGCTCCATGCATTAATGCATATATGCAGTAACTTTTAAATGTGCATATTTTCCTCATTGTTTGTCATTTCCCATATTTGTAGTAGTCCCTCATTAGTTGGTCAGATTTTAGTGCATTTTTAATATGTCTATACTTTTGTATTTTACTTGGCAAGTGCTTGAAGCTCTCCACCTCTTTTATTTCACGATTATTACATCTTTTTCATGCCTGCTGTCTTTCAGATTCTTTTCATAACCACACATTTATCTAGGAAGAAGACTGTCTTCAGGGCTGTAGCGCCATGTAGTCCTTGCTGCCTCCATCATCAAGGATCCATGATGATGGAGGCAGCAAGGACTTTTGAAACATTGGTAAACATCTACCAGACTACATGCTGTTACAGCCCAGGAGACAGCCATCTTCATCCTCACTGCCATGAGAACCTGAAATCCCACCCATTTATCTGTACAGGTAAACCTCGCTTTACGCCAAGGATGCTTTCCTGGACGAACCAGCGTAAATGGAATCGGCGTAAATTGAAACTCTTTTTATAATATAAATCAATCGGAAGTCAATGACATGCGTTCCCAGAACCCAAACATTGATGACTTAAGTTCCTCAAAATTGACTTTGCCTTATCCGTGATAGCAATTTCAGTCAAGGGAATGTTTTTTTCGATTCATGTCATCCACCCATAGCAACAGTAATTTCTCCATTCTTTCTAAAAGTTTACTTCTGCTATAACTCACTTGCGTTGCACTTACTCTCGTAGCCTGTTGCATTGACTTTTATTTTGTACGAATGTTTCATTATGGTAGTCACAGTGGAAGGAGGCTACTTCATACTTCTGCACACATTACGACAGGTATCACCACCTTCTATTCTACGAATTAAGTCCATCTTATCTTCTAACGTAGTAGACCTACGCAACGTTTTAGCAACACACTCACTTCTCTTACCAGACGTGGTGGCTCTTCTACAATTTATAAACATAAAACAGTTGCTACTGCAGAATAGTGGTCGAACAACGCAAACACATTTAGCACAATTTTCTGCACATTCAATGTGTCAACAAGAAGCAAACTGAGCACATTTTTCCTTACTCCCTTATCAGGCTGAACACAAATGACTCACCGTGAAGAGTGACCAATGCTCACGTGACTCTTGCTCAATGTTGGCGGATTTTTAGGAGACTATCTCGCAACTACTTCGCAATGAGTGCAGAGGTGACTGTATTTATAATTTTTATTCAAAATCAGCAATGTAAGAATTACGAGTTAGTATAAGAATCAGTACGAGAAACATTGTAAAACGTTATAAATAATAGTAAAATATATGTTTTTCACTTTTTGACTTGCTGGTGTCAAAAGCGGCGTTATTCTGAATCGGCGCAAATCGAGGTTTACCTGTATTGACATTTAATCCAAAATATTTACATACTGTAACAACCCTTTGAAATTTCTTTACACAGGTGGTTTCCTTTGATTCCCGTATAACCGTGTCATATGCAGAATTTCTGGTATTGCACTCTTTTTCCCCTGCTCTTACTGTCCTTAATATCTTGTCCATTACCATGTTCAACAGCACAGCACAGCAGAAAAGTGTTTCCCTCTCTAATACTTGAAAACTTGTAGATTTGTTCCATCTACAATCACACTTTTTCTCTCACTTGTCATATTCTTTATTCTTTCTATTAGTCATCTGGATAAATTTGCCTTGTGCAGTGGTTTTCAGTTTTTCTGTCTCTTTATATTATCATATGCCTATTCAGTATCAGTAAAAGCCAAACATGTTTTACTGCCAAATATCCATCTTTTCTGTAATGTCTATCTCACTCAGAAAATTAAATCAGCTGTTGACCTGTTAACCTCTAAAAATTTGGTCTCTGTACCAAATAATATTAGGATGAACAAATCAAGGTGGATTAGATTATTGGATAATGTAGCAGGCATGAGGTGATAAATGCATACAAAATTTTGTTTCAAAGTCTGAAAGGAAGAGTACCACTTAGAAGACATGGGCATAGATAGAAGGATATTAAAATGGATTTTAAAGAAATATGGTGAGGAAATAGCTAGCTGAGCATACTGTTAGGTTCTCAAGAATGACTGCTCTGTGATGTTGATTGTGTATAGGAGTTTTAAAAGATATATATATATATATATATATTTGTTTGTTAAATATTTTTAAAATTTAAGTGCAGCATTGTGTACAGGTGTTGTAATTATGTGCGAATAGTGAGTAAGCACTGTCAAAAGTGCTATTTCCTTTTCCATATGTGGCATGTAACTTACCTTTAACCTGGCTGTTGTGTGCGCTGTAGATGCAAGTCTGGCATTCAATCTGGTTTCAGGTGATTATTGTAAAGTACAGTGATTATGCAGAATAAAGATATGCAGTCTTTTGTAATATACCATGAATGTGTTCCATATATATGTGTTGTTTTCCTTACCAACATACCATTTCTTATTCAAAACTTGCTAGTTTTGGATCAGTGACAGTTACAAGCTCTTGATTCCGTGTAGGCCATCTGTTGAATTGAGTTATGTATGTCCCCTGAAAATAGATTTTGATGACATTCTTGTCCTTCGGCCAAATTAGCTTTCTGTTGTATTAAATATTCACTAAACAGAATTTAAGGTGAAAGTACATATTCTAAAAGGAACAATGTTTTAGAAATCGGTAGACTAAGGAATGCCTTTATGGACACCTTGTACAGCTGAACTCCATGTAATCTTATCTCCAGCCAATGGAGAAGAAGGTGGGGCCTCATCTTTTCCATGTGATGTATTTATTTGGAGTTACATATTACACAGGTAAGCCAGCCAGCATTTATACTGATTTGGCACTCCGCAGACAGCAGCAGGAGTCTGGTAGGAACAGAATATTGTGGCTGAGTTAGGGGAAATATGAATGGTGTATTGTGAAGAATGCTCTTGAAAAGTCATCACTGTTAGGAGTAAGATATAGGTGGGAAGGTTTTGTTAAAATGTATCTTTGAAACATGGCTTTTGTAATTTGGGCTGGATGGAATTGGCCCAGAATTTGATGCAGTTGTCTTTGATTGGTTCTGTTAAGGGGTCTTGTACTTCAGGATTGGGTTTTTGTGCAAGAAATTTAAATAAAATGTAGTCATTCCTTGGATGAAGTATGTTCTGTTTCCAGTTGCTTAATGATGTGTTTTTCTTTTAGCTGGAGGAGAGATGCAGGATATTCACATTCATGTGACGCATCACAACTTTCCGGCCAGACGTAAGCACATGTCATGTTCTAACACAACTTGCATATGTTTACACTTTTGCTAAAGATTTTCATGTAAACCAGCTTGAAATTGGATTAGACACTGCAGAAATAGTTTAACTTTAGTTGGGAGCCTTACCAAGGAACAAACACTTTCAAAATTAATGCAGTGGTATAACAAAACAAGTATGCCAGAAAACTCAAAAAAAACCAATAGTCCACAATCATTTTGAATATTTTACAAGTCTCATTTTTTGGAGTAAACCACATACCAAATTTTGTGTACATAATTTGTCACTCATCTATTGTCCAAGTCATTTTGCTTGTTCCTTATTAACTTAATTAACTGCCGTTCCATTTCTTGCTTCCATTTTCCCTATCCAAATAATTAATGCATAAGGAAAATGTGCAGAAAACACTTTCATTTTGGAAGAGTCCGCTAGAACTGTTGGAACAGGAGGAAAAGGAGGGAGATGATCTGCAACTGTTCTACAGAATTCTTGGAATTTTATCTGTTAGTGTATGTAGCTCACTCATTGTTACTGTTTCCATCATCAAATGAAGCGGCCAAGCCACCACCTACAGTAGCAGGTTCTTTTACTGTAACAGTCTGAATATCAAATGTTGCTATGTACACTGCTGACCTCAAGTTAACAATCCATCTCCCTCCCTTGAGTCACCTGAGTAGGTTTTATTTTGTTAACACAGAAGTTGGTGTATTTTTTCGACCAAATATTTCATAGTCAGTTCAATAACATCTTAATACATAACACATGACATTTAAATATAACCGATGGCTAGTCTGTAGAGGTCCTGGTGATGATAACCATTATTGGTTGGTTGCATATGTTGGTAAGTAAATGAGTAGCTAAAATGTTTTAATGATGTAATGTTGTTTCAAAATCACTGGAATATTAAATTTTCAGCCAAGACAATTGGGCTACTGCTGAAGTTAAATGGTTCAAAAGTTTTTATCCCTGCAGCCCCGCTTCCCATTCCTGTTTAAGTGCAACAACTTTGCTCCACTGCCAAAACATTGACAATAATGTGACCTAACAAAGCCTTTTCATCATTTCATACAGTTTCATTAAACCATTCTTAGGTGAAATAATTGTTTATATATTTACTTCTTTTAAAGTATTTGCATTGTATGTTAAAAGTGCCAATGCAACAGTTCCTAATTAACTGTGATGGACATTATCTTGCCATTAAAAATAACTGTGAACCCCAGCTTTTGGGAATGTAGATTTGGGAGGTGGGGGTGATATGGCTTATAGTCCTGTGAATACAGTATATGTTTCCAAGTGTTCCCTTCCCAGAATTTCCTAAAATTCAGTATTGTTCAGAACTTTATAATACCCTGTTCAGTATAACATAATTTGTTCTGTCATGTTATTCCCAACTTTCAAAATACTACAAAATTTGCTATGCTTCATTAGTTCACAGATGAAGTGATGGCTTCAGTTAAGCAATGCCAATGCGGCAAGACTGATGTGATCCCGTTTTTTTAATGTAGAGCGATACGATTTCATTTATGATGGCATGAATTGGAATAATATTTAAGAATAGCCCATGGCAGCTTCCAATACATATTCCAAACAGACTGTTACATAACCTCACTAATTGACAGAGTAGTTTAATGGCTCTACTTGTTTGTTCTAGGGGTCATTCACAGTTGGGTTGTCTGACTATCTACCATCACTGATGCAGTCCACCCCATGAGCTTCTTGGATGCTAAATCTTGAACCCAACATGCAGAATTGTTTGCAGGCCAACATGTTAAACACTTGTCATATAACCAGGTGGGTTCAACCAGGCAAGTAATGCAGATGTTTTGTTCTTCACAACAGGTATCACCACATTCCCTGCTGACTCACATGAACACTGTACTTTTACTTATTTTCCAGTGAGTTTCATATCATGGAGTATAGTTCATAGAAATTTAGTGTTCACAAGGGACATAAAATATCTGCCAAATCCACAAATGATGAGTACTCTGATGTCTAAATGTTCTTGGCGAGCCTTCATCGACAAGAAATGATGAATTCAGGTGCATTTTAAGAGGCATTATATCACTGCCTAAATATTCACATTCCTGAGTTACATAACCATTCATTATGCACATAATCATCGTGGAATGTGATGTGTTATGAACTGTGAAGTAAAATGTAGAATCTTCATACATCTCTGACCTTGAGATTTGAGGTTCTCACAATGGTAAATGCCATTCGTCTTCTGGGTTGTAACACCATGTGGTCTTGTAGGTAGATACCAACATTTCAGAGAAACGTGGAGAATTTCAACCCAGAAGACTAACACCAACAGCTTTGAACTTCTGAGTGCTTTCTGTTGGCTTTCGAATAAATGTTATAAAACATAAATTTGAGCTTCATACTTTAATTTTAGGATGTAAAATGTACAGCAAAGTATGACGATGGTTAAAGAAAGGAGAAGGCTTTCTTAACACATTTACTGTCAGGTGTTTAAAGAGCTGACTAGGTTTAAATGCCAGGGTTTTTGAAGCAGTCTGCCAATTTTCATGCCCTTATATATAAAATTATTATGCAGAATGCATTAGAGAGAGAAATTTGACATTTTCAGCATACCCTCAGTATACTTTCAGGGTGTTTTGTCGTGTGGATGACACCAAAATATAAAATTGCATTTACTTACTTCTTAGACTGGCAGATATTGTGCCTGAACAAATATCCATTTTGCTGTGGTAATGTACATAACACGTTTATAAATATTAAACAGAAGAATATTTAATGTCAATGCAAGTTTTAGTATGTCAACAACACAAATGTTTTACATAATACACATATTTCTATATTCCATTGAAAAGGTCACCTTTCCACTTGTTTTAATTCAGATGAAAATGAAGGTAGTTTATTAATGACTCAGTACAGCAATAATTTCTGAAAAAATCAATTGTAAACATTTTAGAAAAGCAGAATTGAAGAAGAGGCAATGTTCCATATAAGCCATTACTGACATCTAACATGTTCCTGTATTTAAATGAAGCACATAGTCATGTTTACATTCCATAATATATGGCCACCAGTACCATACACATATCTGGTGATGGAGTAATTAATAATTTCACTAACACACAAAAGTTTAGAAAGACAGATGTGTTTCTTGTGTGACAACCACAGGATGTGTTACTCATCCTTTCGTTTCAGGGGAGAATGCCTGATCTGAAACAGGAAGTGAGGACTGAATGGTCAGCAAGAAACAAATTCCATATGGTACTCAATGGCCACTGTGTTGAAAAATTCAAAGTTATATATTTTGTAAATGTGAAAATAACATGTACATAAGATACAAAAAAATATAGTAAATATTTCAGTTTATTGAAGAAAAGTAAATTACAAATCAGCACTGCTCAGACAGCTGTGCCCCGTTCCAGGTTCTGCTTGATCTCTGTAGTATGCGCTCCATAGAACCGTTCAAGTTTCTTGTTGAACTTCATGTTGCGTTCATTTATATAGTCTATATCCGCGTCGTCATTGTGCATTCGCCGTCTGCTGTATTTCTCACGTTTTGCAACCCTATGGAGAAAGAATCACAACATGTAAGTATCAGGGCATGAGACCAGAACTGATGCATGACTTGTTTGTTTGGAAAATTGACTTACTGTTTCTCCAAGTCTTGAACCATGCGATCTATCCCTTCCTTCGTGTCCTTCTGCAGACCATGCAGAATGGCATTCTGCCCACCATAGAATGCTTCTCCTAACTTCTGCTTCTGGCATTCGTACTGTTCCATGTCAGGCTTAATACTCTTCACCAGACGATTGTACTGCCTGCAATCAAAAGAGTTCATGACATTTCCTAATTTTATCATCTTACTTATATCTAGTTAACTGTGCTGTTTTAAGGATTAATACTGTATAGGTAGGCCCCGATTTATGCCGGGGTTACATTCCACCTCCTCAGGGTCGTTAGCTGAAGCGGCGTAAATCGAGGAAGAATTATAATGCGTTGTACTGGCGGATGAGGAGAAAGCAACTAACGCCGACACTAGTGCCGCCTAGGTACCCACTTCCTGTGCTGCGTTTATGCGTGCGTTTTCAAATTTTATTTTTATATATTTTTTTCATTATTATTTTGAAAGGGTGTTAATGTGAAACAGCGTAAAATGAAGCATCGTAAAGTGGGGCCTACCTGTAGTTTAATTTTGCAATGTCTATTGTGTAAAAACATATTGTTAAATAAGAGATATCCTTCATGGAGTCCAGAAATTAAATTAAATTCTAAAAATGTAGAAGAAATTGTTGTGAAGGCCAGTGCAGCTGAATGCATGAAGTGTTGCGTGAAAATCAACGTCACTTTCCTTTCTGTGACTAAAACATTTTTTGAGAAGTAAGTAGGTTCTGAATTGCAAATTACTAAGGGGCATACTTTGGAAATGGGGAAAATATACATATTTAAAAGTTACTGTATACCCATATTAACAGAAACGTGGACGTGGATCAAGGCAGATACTAGCAGATTTACAAATGCAGAAATGCAATTTTTAAGATGTACAGAACG
>NW_019060493.1:0-45540 GCF_000696155.1 Zootermopsis nevadensis | reverse complement strand
TAATAAGAAATATAAAAACTAGAAAGAATGAAAAGCTCAGACCGACAAATAACGGAATAAAATGATAAGGACAGGTTTTAAAAATGAAGATGGAATTCAAAGAAAATTCTGAACATGAAAATGCAATTGAAAGGAAAACCCCCAAGAGGGAGCAAAGGGTTAAAGATGTCAGACGGAAGAAAGAATGTGAAAGGAAACTGAAGAGGTGCTGTGAGATAACAGACTGATGGAGAGAGGCTTGGTTGAAACATGACCCACTTAAGTGGAAATGTCTTAACTCACCTAGCGGTGGCCTGGTCATAATCTGCAAAACCAGTATCTGGGTTCTTCTTTTTCTTTTTCCTGTCCAGTCGTTCAGCTTCGACGGCCTCAATGTGCAGCAGCTTGACGCGATCGTAATCTTCGCCCTGCAGCAACACAGCACATTGCCTATCATATGGTGGTTCATAATAGCTAGACTATGAGAAGCAGATACAGTCACAAGTGAAAGATCAAAGCTGAAATTTAATTTTCGTACATACACCCATGAAAGTGATATGAATAGCGGTAAACTGAGGCAACACTGTGCTGATAAACTGTGGGAAATTCTGTGGACATCATCATCATATACACAAGTGATGTACAACTATGGGGTCATGGGCGAGGTTTGTTTTACACAACATATACCAGAAGTGTGTGTGTTGTAACAGTTTTACCCTTTAAAGCCCAATGGTAACTATATGTCCCACCTGCTTAAACAATTTTGTACCTATGTGTTTCATATGATTCTTAGCGTAAACAGTGATTACTTCCTGAAACGGCACCAACCACTTGATATTTGTAATGGTTAAGTGTTATGTTTTCTTTGCAGTGTCGACTGAATACTTAAATATTTAGCATCATTGGCCTATCACATCATCATATTTACATAGTTTCTCCAGTATTAAAATACATACAAATACAAATAAGTAAAACCAAGTAAAAATTAATATTTATGTTGTGTGTTTCTTCAAAATGTAAAATGGTATTTTTTTATTCTCCCCCTATCCTCTACTGGCATAGGTTTGTCCATACAAAGCCTCTTTAGATATAAGGACAGACTGCACAGAATGGCCTTATTCTGAAATGGGATAGAAGTTACTTAAATAAGAGATTCTCTTATTCTTAAATGATGTGATTATCATTATCATTCCGATAGTGGAAGTACTATATGTTTTATCGTGGTCATTTCCTCCTTCCTTCATTTAATATAGGATACTTCTGAACTGTGTTTACTAGGAACTTTATAGCTAAGTTTTTATGTTTTAGCAATGGCAAGAATGGTAATTTATAATTACATCTGTGACTGAATAATGACTCATTTCTATTTTACAGTCAAATCAAGAAAACTGAGGGAGTTGTCGTTTTCCATTTCGCAGGTGAAATTAAGCAAAGGGTATTCACTGTATTGAATCTATGTTGGTTTTCAGTGATTTGTATATAATAAGAATATCATCGATATATCTAGAGTACTTTAAGAAATGGCATCATTTTGTTGGTATTGGTACTAGGTAATTATACTCAATTATGTTGTAAGAAAATATTAACAAATATTACTGTCATGACATAAATAGTATCGGTTCAAAACAAGTTTTGTAAGGGTCAAAATTTGTCAGATCAATGGTAGTTCCACATCTTTATGAAACAGACTGAGGCACTCGTATGATTCATTCAGTGTATTGTCTGCCATTTATCACGTATTGCCACATTTTAATTATTCTTTAGCTGTCAGACCAAGACACTGACTTTGGGTATTAGGTGTAAATGCCTTACATAAAAGGTAAATAACAGAATTTAAAAATACTGTGCGCTGGCTTGCTATTTATACCAGTTAACTCACTGGTGGTGTGCATAAGTATTATGTTACAGGAATTTTGCGTAAGTGTTGAAACTGGCTAGAACTTAATGCGGTGAAAAACTGGCACCAATTTTATATTTTATTATGAATGATGATTGTACTACAGCTCCCAGTAAGCTAAGGTAAAGTAACTAAAAAAGAGTCATGAGCATTTTAACAATTTTAATAATGTTTGACTTATGCTCTGCTTATTGACTACCAGAGGTATTTTTCAGCATTTTTCATAATTCTTATAGAAATGCATTAATTTTCTCAGGAAAATACTTACTTTCTCTTCAGCCTCTCTCCGCTTTTCCTCATCATTTAAAACCCACTCCCTCTGTCGTTTGCGAGCCTCCCAGTTGGATGGCAATTTGCTGCGCTTGTCTTCTTCCAGTACTTCTTTATGGTTCATTTGACGTGCCTCATTCTGAAAATACAGAATGATCCACCATTTATAAGACTCAAAAGTATTAAACAGCAAGTATAAAATGTGTTGGGTTTACATAACAAATCCAGTCAAAAAAAATGTAACTATTTGTACAATACAAACTTTACATACATAATATTCAATTAATCTGGAAATTGTGGAACAGGTTCCCACTACACCACAATGTAGAACAGGTGTTTTTATCTGATGAAAGTGCTCCATGTTTGAGTTACCATTCCTTACATCAGGATACAAAGATGGTGGAAGGTGTATAGTCATTACCATAATCAAACCTTACCTGATCTCACAACTGTAAACACATTAAGTTTTGACCAATCACAAACATGATATCAGATTAAATACATTATGTACTTACTCTCTTGATATGCAGGTCTCGTAGTCGCTTCATACGTTCTGCTTGCTTTTCTTTGAAAGACAACTGTTTACCCACCAAGTCTTCCATGTTTTGTATGTGTACTGACGCTCAACCAACTGTGTAATCTCCTGTAAAATACCATAAAAACATTATACGTCCACTGCCTGCTACCTTAAAATACCACACCAGTGCACATTTCCTGTCACTTTCTCATAAATTGTTGCTTACAACCAATCTATAACGTTATGTGAATCATACTCTTCTTTCTTATACAAACATAAATTACATCGTTATGACAATGATTTACAGTCGAATCTATTATCGCAAAAATAATTATGCCAGAGGGCATCACCTCTACTGCATGCATGCACAGCATGGAATATGCACATGTTCATAATACTGTTATGGTATACGGCAAGAAAACATGTAGGAACATCGTTAGTGGGAAGGAAGAAAAGGGGGCAATCACCAGTCCAAACCTGATAACCTATAGCATCACAACCTTCCCTAAAGCTACTTCTTGTAACAGAAAATGCGACTTACCTGTCCTACAAAAAACTATCTTAACATACAGAAGCACGTTGGCTGATTTACACTTACAACAATAATGAACCCTGACAATCACAATAACAACAGCAAACAATCAAAAATCACATTGCGTTGTTTACATAACAATTGCAAACATACTCCGACTTCGTTAGTTTTCACTTTGGACACCAGATCGCAGCACCTCGATGTTCTTCTCACAAATCTTCTCATCCTTAATAATCTTACCTGTTGGAACAAATACACTAGCACTTCAGCTGTTTCCCACTTATATCAGCATCGATTTCCCTAATAACCACGGCAAACATTAAAATAGTCCACAACAGCAAACAAGCTCATTTCCACAATTACCGCCAGATCGCAGTACTGTACTGTCCATTAACATGTGACATCTTCCGTCACTTCGCTATCATCGCTCGTAAGATATTTGAAAGTATAGTTTCGAGATCGTGGAGAACAATATCCACATCAAATTTTATCTAAATCGGTCCAGTAGTTCGCTTGTTGTAGTAACTTTAACATGTTAACGTTGGTGTCACTGCGCAGTTGCTGACACTGAAATGCTACCATTATTTTATCTGGACAGTTTATGCAGTTTACATCTGTGACGTGCCGTTACTTTTAAACTAATATGTGGTAATCACTTGTTTTCTGTCAGGAATACAGTTGTTTAAACATCAAACTATGGAAAGTTCTTAACTATAATGGAGATTATGTGGTGTGATAAATGGAAGATGCTGTTACCACATTTATTTTGCAGATAAATGCTACGCAACGGAATAGTTCATGCAATGTGCTGACGGCTAGAACTGGCGAGAAAAAGTATGGCGGTTGTTATTGAAACGACAATTGGGGACATTACAGTTGATCTGTTCACAGAAGAAAGGCCTCGCAGTAAGGATACTTTTTTTAGTTCGTTAAGCGTAACAGTACGTATTAGCTCCGCCTTTGGATAGTATTCTTAAAATTCTCGGAGTTTCAGCCGCGATTTATCTGCCCAAAGTAAGGTTAGCCCTTCAAGACAAAACACTATGAAACCAGATAATTACGGATGTGCAACGACAGCAGTATTTTCATACGTAGTTTCAAAATAAAGGTATTGCACAGCATTTAATTTGTGATACAGATGAGAAGTTAATACTGTATGGTTTTACAATACAATATTGCAGTCGTCTTTCATTCGTATTTACGTTTTCCAGTGGTTCATTAGAGTAGTTTGCACATATTTAGGTGATGGTTAGGATTAATTCCTTGTTACTTGTGATATATACTCTTTTCGAATAAATTTAAAGCTTAAAACACCAAATAACTTTACTTAGTTATTTCCAGAGGTTATTTTCTCTCATATCTTGATATATCATACTGATGTGACAGTTTTCTTGTGTTCTGTCAGCTATTTGATGTGTTTCTGTGCAATTGTCACCTAGAAACAGGCATGAGTAAGAAATTATTAGAAATTATCAAACGAGCCTGGCGTTTTCCTATTGCAAAAATGGTGGGAAACCAGCAAGAATTCTCAACATATAATTGCAGCTTTCATTGATACATTTCCAGGCGTTCTTCCTCCTACCAGGTAAGTGGTCCTTGTCCTCTGTAAAAGATTTGAACAAACTGGAACTGTTGCTGATTTAACAAGATGTGGGAGACCAAGTTCTGTGATGTCAGAAGAAAACCTACAAATTATTGTGCAAGCTTTATTTGGATTCATTCCAAGTAACTTCAAGAGAACTTGAGATATCATACATAATGCTCCGTACACTTGGATTGAAGCCTTCAAACTTAAAGTGTTGCATGCTTTATATGACAGTAGTCTGACATGAAATTTTGTGAATGGTTTATGTTAATGCATGTGGCTCGTACAAAATTTATAAAAAAAAAAAATAACAATCTTCTGAACAGTTGGAGATGTGTTTAAAACTAATGGATTTCTGAATCACCTCAGCTGTTTACTAGAGTGATGAAAATTCTCACCATGTGATTCAAGAACAGCTTGAGGTTCTTTGCTATATTGAACAAATGGATTAAAGCCAAGAAACATACATTACATTTTGACAAAAGAAATTTTATTAATTTTTTACTACCAACAGAAATTGTGTTAGTCTAGGTATGTAGGATATGAGACAATATAATTGAAGAAGTAGAAACAACTGAATTTCTTGGCCTACAAACTTACAATAATTTAAATTTGAAACCAAATTCAATATATTATCCCAAAGCTAAGCTCAACATGCTTTGATATGAGGATTGTCACATCCATCATGAGAACAGAAACTTTAAAAATTGTCTACTCTTCTTTCTTCCATTTGATTGTGTCATACAGAATTATTTTCTGGGGAAACTCAACAGACAGCAAAGAAGTATTTTACAACCAAAAGAAAATCATTAGAATAATGGCAGGCACTAAAGTGAGAGCCTCATTTAGGGAATTACATAATAAATTTAATATTCTCTCATTAGCCAGTGAATTATAGCTCTCATTTTTATCATTTGTAGTGTACAACACAGAAAAATTTCAAACTCAGATACCCACAATACAAGTACAAGATATAGATAAAACCTTCATATGCCAAACACTAAACTCACTAAATATCAAAAAGGAGTTTACTACACTGGAATTAAGCTATTCAATAATATAAAAAGTCGAAATCAAAATATAACAAACTTTCCGCCAGCACAAAAACAGTATCCTATTTCAATCCTTCTATTTATTAGCAGAATTTACCCCAACCATAAATTTTCAACTCTTATAAATACCTGTAAGCAATATTGATGTACTGTCTTTTGTAATTATTTTTGCAGTAATACTGTAGTTGACTGTAAATTATTATAAGTATGTAATTTTTATTAGCAACAAGTATTGTATTTGTGCTATGACATGTTCTGTATCCTTTGCTTAGTCCTATGAAGGATCTATGGAGTAAATAAATCCTATTTTATTCTATTCTGTGTATGTATTTATGTATGTATGTGCTTTTAATCTATTTAAGAATTTCCCAGGTACTGTTTCTGTTTTTAACTTCCAGCTATCAGGCTAATGAAGGGAGAAGACAGATGGATAATTGAAGAACATAGATAATCCAAAACATTTTATTTGGTGCATTCACAGAAGTTTACAAATTAGTTTAGTTTAGTTAGTATTTTCTGACAAACCTGTGGCATTTGAATTTGCATAGTGACATGAAAATACATATCAGTTGTCAAGTGTTTGTCAGAATTACAACTCATTCTGAATTCGAAGTAACCATTGAAATGTTTCTTGCAGCATGTCTCAATTTCCTGAAGCTCTGCAAGATAAAGTACTACAACTTCTGTCTATTCCACTCAGTGCAGCACAACTTTGTGGCACAGACTGGTGACCCCACGGGCCTGGGGAAGAATGGGGAGTCAGTTTTTGGGTGAGTACAGTTGTACTAACTCCGCAGATCAGATTCCTCATTGAGAAGCTGATAGCCACTCACTCATATCCATGTCCCCATACATGGTTTAGGTATTTCAGTGAAAATGGGATCAATGGAAAGTAGATGGGAAATAAAAGTTTTCCCTTTGGAATGTATACATTCTAAGTCCTCAGCCTTGTGGTCTGTTGTTTGCTATGTGTGGTTTTAAATTTTGTTCTATAATTTTGAAGTGTATGACTCATGAACCAAGTCCACACAGATTACAGTCTCTCATGTTAACCTTCTTCAGATGCCTCAGCTTTTAACCCCAAATAGATTCTTATTCTAATGGTGGTGTGTTTTTGAACTGTTTATGATTGCTCTCCATGTGGCTTGGATAAATTTGGATATCTGATTTAGCTTCATGTGAATTCACTTGCTCAGAATTTTTTTTTGTTCCTTTCTTATTTTGTATTCTGACTCGCTGTTTCTCTTGAAAATGTAATTTTTATATTATCTGTTGATATTTATATACTTAGTATCTTCTAAATTGTATATTGCAGTTTGTAGGTCTTGCATTAATTACCTGAGCATCTGCATATCTCAATTAATGAGTTAGCAAACTTTCTTATAACTGGATGCCACTTCCTTTTGCATCACATTCTCTACATTGTTTTGTTGAAACCAAGGACTGTAACAGTCAAATCATCTGATGCATGTTGGCAGAAAAATACGTGGTGAAGGGGCACGCTTTTTTGAAGCAGAGATGATCCCCAAGCTGAAGCACACTAAGCCTGGGCTCGTGTCAATGGTGAACTGTGGCGATAACATGTGAGTACATGTGAGAAACTCCTTTACTGTCAGGCAGTTTCAAATTTTCATAATTCAGTTGATTACACAGAATTTTCAATGTTCTCACTTCAGGCTTCCATAACTGAGTTACAGAGAGCTGGTTCTCACACAAGTTATTTATGGATTTTATGTAGAAAATTTCTTTAAGTATAAATATGCTCTGAAATGTATGTTTTACAAATAGCATGGAACACATTAGCTTCCTGTATGCAGTCACACCACCAATCTGTTGCCTATGCAACATTATCATGGTCTACATTTCTCCCATTAATAAGGCAGAGCACTGTAATTGTTCGTGCTCAGAACATAACAATGATTTTAGAGTTTTGACATTGGTATTTACAGATTCAAATCAGAATTCTCAAAGGAGGATTACATGGGCAGGGCATGTAGCGTGCATAGAAGAGACTAGGTACATTCTGCATGGTAGAGTGGAGTTAAATGCTGAAGTTGGGATGGTTTTGGGCCTTATAAGTAATGGATCCGTTGTTGATTATTTTATGGAGTGTACATGAGGTTTATGAAGTTTTTTAAATTATAAAATATTTGTTTGCCCTTTTTGTTTATATAAATATGTTGTAGTTGTATTTTATTATGGAATTAAGTTTATTAGTAATTTAAATTACACAAATATAAGTTGCCATATGTTCAGTGAATATGATTAAGTTGATTAAAACTGTTTTCAGCCCAAGAAAACTGGGATATGGTATGACAAGTGCAGCAGTATGATGGTCACAACTTCTGAAACACAACATTAAAATAGTTTCACATAATGATCTATGTAAAAGTTATGATAACTCACTGGCAGTAGTGACTGGGCTATGGTCTGGACAGTCAAAGGGGTTTTGTTGATATTTTGGCTTGCGTTACTGTTAACAGGTTGGGGTCACAGTTTTTCATTACACTGGGCAGTGAGCTTCAGTACCTTGACAATGACCACTGTGTGTTCGGTGAAGTTGCAGAAGGTAACGACGTACTCCTAAAATTGAATGAGGCTATCTGTGACTCAGAACATCGGCCCTATCAGGATATCAGGTACAGCAGATTTTGCTAAACTGTCTCTTTATCACTCAACATCTGATATTCTGATCAGTATGAATATGCAAAAGATAGAGCTTGAAATTCTTTGTCTTAGTGCTCTTACTGTTTGCTATTCGGAGAGGACCGCTTGATAAGTAGGGTGAGAAGTTTTATGTCTGTTTTTGAACTGCATGACGAAGTGGTACTCATGTAATCTTCTAAATAAAATACTGATGGCACAAATCAGCGAGGCTGATTGAGCCCATTTTTACCAAAAATTTGAGATATATTCCTATTATTCTTTTCATCTGATGCCCTCCCATGTCTTCAATGTAATCATATCCTCCCATCGTAGCAATACATTACCTGCAAAGTCCCATTTTCTCTGTGTCTAATTCATGTTTAAAAGTTATACTATGTTAACATGGACATGACATTTGCTTAAGGAATTCTAACTTGGCCTATGTATACATCTGTGTACCTCTGAAAATGGTGGTTTTTCTGAACAAGCTGTAATCAGTGAAATGGAACGGCAGATTGCTCTTCAAATGTCATGAATGAATCTGACTCTGTTGATGTCTGACCACGTCAGCTCATGCTTCCAGTCACAGCAGTTCTCATGGTTTGCATACAGTTCTTTTAAAGAATACTGTACTTTGTAATAATATTCACTGAAAAAAACAAAATACGTAGCTCCTCATTATGAAATCTTCAGTTTTCTTTCCAAATATTCTCCTGAACACCCTGTTCTACAAGTCTCTCAATCTGTATTCTTACTTTAATGTGAGAGATCAATTTCATACTAAGACAAAATATTATTTGAACAGAATTGTAGCTAACATTCAGCAAATTCATTCTGGTGTTAATTTTTTTAATGTAATTTTAATTTGTTACTGGTGTTCCCAGATGCTTAAGCTTTACCACAGTTTTGGATTTATTATCTGTCCTTTTGGTTAATTCCTCATTCTAGTGACAAGATATGAGCATTTTCTGAATTTAAATTTAGACAATCTCCTTATAGGCATCTAATAGGTATAATATTTCTTCAGTTGCATTAAATACCCAGGAACTGAAGGATTAAAATGGTTACACAGTGTTACAAGAACATATATGTGAAAGTAAGTGCAGGTACTTTGAGGAAGGAACATCAGTTACTAGGATTTTAAAACAAAGTGGTGTAGAGTACGAGGATAAAGCAGCTTGGTTTGGAAACCTCTTGATCGATATACTGGATCAGGTCCAGTGACTTCCTGTTCTTGTTGTGCTTCAGGATAACCCACACAGTTATCCTGGATGATCCATTTGATGACCCTGTAGGCCTCCAAATACCAGACTGCTCCCCAGAGCCGTCTCCTGAAGTTTTGCAGGTGAGTGTACGCTGCAGCCATGTTTTCTAGCTGGTGGGTTATGACATCTGTTAGTTTTATAAAAGATAATTTGGAGGGTTATGAGTCATACAAACTACAAAACCTGACTGCTGTATCTGAAACAAAATTGGGATATAACCTTGTCTTTGTATAAAGTTGTAATTGTGGGTATGTATGTTCACTTACTGTGTATGAACAGATAAAGCAGTTTGTCCCAAATTTGATGTGCCTATTTTTTTGAAAACAGGAAGATAGATTTTAGCAAGGTCAGAACTCTTAAAAAGTGTCTTGGGTTCAAGTCCTGGTGAGGGTGGTTTTTATAGCTCAGAATCTAAGCATGACAGAAGAACAGGACCGAGATGAAAGTTGTTTGTTTCAGTGAGGAAATTACAAGAACAAAGGCTGCAACCCCAAAAAGCTGTCTGTGTTTGAATCTCGAAGAAGATGATGGATTTAGGATTAATAATTTTTTCATTTGATTTTCAGCAAAATGTATCAAATGGTCAGGCCTGTGATAAGCTTTTGGTCAATAAAGAGGGTTAAGAAATGGAAGTATTTATCAAATTTCCGCAAAGTAACACAGCCAGCTAGTCGTCTTTGGCTCTCAGAGGGCTGTTACACCACAGATTAAATAAATAAATAAACACTCTGGGCACTTTAATATTTATCAATATGAATGTGTCATAAATATTTGTATTTGTATTTACATACGTGGATGTGGAGTTATTGAAATTTGCTACTGTCCATAAATCACCTATCAGTTGCCCTGAGATAGAACTGGGACCACAAGGAGGTGTGTTTAGCTGTAAGTATTGATGATAAAATGAAATGTGTTCTTACCCCAGTGAGTATAGATTTTAATGCCAGTAAGTTTGCACTACAAAAATTAAACAGATTTTAATCATTGGCAGTAACGTTGAGATGTGAGGTTTTAAGTCTGTAGCTGAAGCTGGTCCTTAAATATAGTAGGAAATTCATGTTTAGTCAGTCCACTAAACTGAGTTTTTAAGTTTCATATTTGTACCAACTAAACAGATAGGTGCATTATTGTATTTAACTTATGAATTTGTATCATGTTGGTGCTAGAATGGACGGATTGCACCAGATGAGGTACTGGATGATACCCAAGGCCTGTCAGCAGTTGAGATTGAGGAACGTGAGCAGAGCCGAGAGGCCCGTGCGCAGGCCACCATCTTGGAAATTGTGGGTGATCTGCCTGATGCAGAAATGGCACCACCTGAGAATGTCCTGTTTGTGTGTAAGCTGAACCCTGTCACCAGTGATGATGATTTGGAGATCATCTTCAGTCGTTTTGGCAAAGTCAAGAGGTCAGCCCCTGAGGGTTTCATGTTTCTGTCTTCCAGGAGTGTCAGTCCGTACCTGTTTGATTGTTTTCATTTGCTCCATTCTTACCATAACGTGGCATGGGAGCTGTCACTTTACCAGTACTTTTAATCATTTATTGTTTTTCTGTTGATAGATTTATTAACTAATTAACTGATAATTTAATTAAAAATGTAGTATAAAAATAACTAATGTAATTTCAACGTATAAAATACTTGGATAAGTCAGCAGACTTCCTGCATTGCATGTAAAATGAAGCTGTCTCACTAACACCGTGGAGGCACTGATGGGAGGGGAGAGGTATAGCTTCTGCTCATTCCTGACCTGAGCAAGGGGTAGGGGTCATGGTCAGTATCATGCCCTGGCTATGCTTTATGCCCAGGAAAAGGATCCACAGTACTCGTTAGATGCAAGACAGCCCACCCAGAGCTGATCTGGATGCAGAGGCTAGAGGAAAAATCCTTTGCACCTGCAAGGGATTATTTCACAAAAGAATGGTTGAATGATACTGTATGAAATAACAAGAGGTGTAATGTCTTTGCTTTTAAGTTCGCAGCATTGTCAATGTTTTGGCAGTGGACGAGTTGTTACCCTTGAAGAAGTGGTAGAGGAGATGCAGGGATGAAAACTTAGAACAACTTAGCTTTAGCAATAACTGCATAGAGTGGGTGCATGAAATAATGTTCGCAGGGAAACCGCACTTTCCCTCGCATTTGTTACAGGCTCTTTGTCCTTTCTGAATGCTACAAGCCTTTTTTTTATCCAGCCCAACACAAGTCCCTCTTGGAATGTTCACTGTATCTGACATTTTAAGGGATTACAACATTGTTTTGAATGTTTAGTTATTTGACACTTGTAGCACCTGCAGCCATTTTGATCTTGGCAAAAATAAACATTAATTTTTTATTTGACAAAACCACTACATAACTTTCCAGATAAAGGAATACAACTTGACTCTATGGGGTTCATCTGCAAATTGAAAGTCTGGATTAGTCATGATGCCCTACAGCATGTCTGTACAGGTCACAACATGACTCATCATGCCAAACCATTCAGTGTAAAATCAGTCAACTAACAGAAAATACTGTAGTATTTTAGAAGCCTGGGTACAACATAGCAACACGTTGCCTCAAAGGTTTTTCAGAATTTTCTTATGGTGGCACAGTGCTGATGGAGATAACCATATTTATCCAAATACCATGTGCCCCCACCAGTAAGACGTGCATTTCAATTTTATAGCATTAAAATTTTTTAATGACACTAGTACTAAAGACCAGAAAGTGATAAATTATGTTAGTTGGTTTTCCTTGCGTTAGGAATCCATGCAAGCTTGTGCAATGGCCAATATTACTGCAGTAGCTTGAAAAATTATTAGAAAGCAATACTGTAATTAGAAGTACAGGTATGCTTTGCTGTTCACTTCACTTCGTGCCATCTGAATTGATCTCATCATTGTCTGTGCCCCAAGTAGGGTATCAGAACTTTTGAAATGCATTTTTTTTTGTATTAATTAGAAAGTCTTAGTAAAATACCTGTTTGCTATCGGACACAAATTATTTAATGTAAATATTTCTGTAACCAACCTCGGCTTGCATTGAAGCCCTGAATTCCTGTTTCTTTAATAATTTCTGGTGCCTTCCGCTGGTATGCTTTACGTGTCATACTGCAATAAAACTGCTGCCCCTCATTTACAATTGAATAAAGCTTTTATTGCAGCTTGAAATTTTGCTTTTTGCTTCTTGGAAGCTTGCTTGTGGTGTCTATTACGACGTAGTGGATACAGTAATCACTCACTTCAAGCGTTTTGGTTGCAGTGTATTTATTCTGTTTTAAGACTTAAGTATCTTAAATCTTAAAAAAAATCTGTGGACCACAGATCAAGAATAGCTCTGTCTACTGGATCCAACAAAATAGGTGTCTCCCCACTTTTTATTTTACAAATCTTACTTTTCCCGATGGACAGTAACATTTTGTGCTACCCATATTGAATCCTTGAACATGACATGATTTGGTATTTTATGCATACATTTTAGAAGAAAAGGTCTGCATGGTATTTGGATAAATGCAGTAATTGGTAGGCAATAATAATTGAAAAATAACTAGTAGTTTTTAATTAATAGTATGCATTAATCATATCAGACTAATATGCTGTCACCTTGAAATGATGTGAGGCAGTTTTGGTTACAGCTGTGAGGTGATACGAGACAAGGTCAGTGGCGACTCACTGCAGTATGCATTTGTGGAATTTGAGGACAAGAAGGCATGCGAAGATGCGTACTTCAAGATGGACAATGTGCTTATTGATGATCGGCGCATACATGTTGACTTCAGCCAGAGCGTTGCTCGTCTTCGCTGGAAGGGCAGAGGTGTGCAGGACCTTATGGATATTAGTTTATTAATTGCAGAGCTAGACTTTTATTGTCTTTAAAAGTAATTTAACTTAGTTATGTTTCATTTCTGTGCCTGTGTATCTGTCTTTTCCTAACAAATTTTCAACAAGCGATTATCATGGAGCTTGGCATTGTAACATTGGATCAGTGATGAATTTATTTTCCACCTTGTTACAATTTATAATGATTTCTTCTTTGCTATACTTGAAGCAACTGAAATAATTCATTCATTCATTCAATTCATTTATTTGAGTGCTTGACAACAGTCAAAAAGGCCAATAAGAGCCAAGCACTAACAACAACAAAAATAATAATGATAATAAATCAATTCATTAATTTAATGCAAAATAATTAACAGTAAATGAACCAAATAATATGCCTGAAAGTGAAATATTAAAATACAAAAAAGAAACAAGCAAATGAACTAATTATATAAATGTACAAATAATTCAATTCATTTATTGCATATTAATCAACAAGCAAATGAGCTGAATAATATGCCTCAGTATAATATAATAATGACACTTGAAATAATTGTTCTCTATTAGTTAATGTTCCTCTATTTTTGTAGCAATTGTAACTCGTAGCCACTGATCTTTGCATAGTCTCTGTACAGTGGACAGTCCTGTAATAATATCCAACATCTAGTCTTTGGCTAGGTATGTCATGTTAGACTGCTACCATCATCATCAACAGCATTGGCATTAACACCCAACAGTAACTGTTCTGTTGTTATTTACAGGTCGTGGTGTAGAGCATATACAAGAAAAGGCAGAAACAAAACAGGACAGAAGTGGCAGGGTGAGTAACTAGTTATTCATTGGCATATTATTGAAATGAACCTCCATGAGTTTGTTATTAAAACTGCATTGAAAAATATATAGCAGACCAGGTCATATAAAGGCTGGTCTCTGGCTTCTCAAAATTTGAACTCTGCTTAAAACTTTAATATTGCTACTGCAGCATTGCCTGCAAGTTATAACAGAATAACAGTAAAAGTATTAGGCAAGAGAATTATATTGTTGAACAGTGGAAACTTAGATCTGTACTTTTCTGGGTTCTTATATCATGATGTGTGCAGTACTTGTGATCACTATAATCAAAAATCATTATGAACCATTTCTTGGGACATTGATCTTATCTGTGTACCATATTTACGCAATATAAGATGCTAACATTAATGACATCGACAAATGTAGCTGTGATGATTACTGTTGGTGAGAAACTGAACATCTTATAAGAGGCAAAACAATGAGGGAATTGTGCTGGCCACTACAAAACAGTGGTCACTGGTAGCTTTTCATAGGCAAGCAGAAAATTTTTCCAGCAATAGAAAGTTGTCTTCATATTTAAATGAGACAGCAATTTGGTTGTGAATTGTTGCTTGAAATATGCCAGTTGAAGGCACTTGAAATCACAACAGACATGGTGACTCAGGGCTTCAACACAGTCCAGGCTCATGTTGAAATGCCATCATATGGTAGACATTTGTCATTGTCTAAAACTTGACTGCTAGCTTTAAATAGTTCCAAAAGTGACTCTGCAAAAGATATGGATAAAGAAAACGGTCAATTCAGCGTTGCTTGTTGTAGTGATACTGCCAGGATAATGATCCTCCTTTTGTTTGTTATTTTTCTGTAAATGTAATGTTAAGAAGGTGATGGTGGATGGGTTTTGCTTTTTTAGGTGCCATAGCAGATATGACTCGTGCGCAGAGCAATTCCCTTAGTGCCAGCTCTGGAGTGACACTAAATTCTCTTATATTTCAGAAATACGAAAGAAGTTCAACCGTCCGAGTTGATAGCTTGGAGGCGGAAAATCGACAACATAGCCATGGAGATGATTGGACCAGCAGAGAAAATGAATTTGACAGAGACAAGAACAATGCATGTAAAAAAGGCAGGAGACTTGATGACTATAAGTGTGGTTCCAGACAGGAAGGAGAGAAAGACAAGAAGGCTGCAAGGAATGATGAGGATTTTGTTTTGGGGTCTAGGGACAGCAATGAAAATGAAAGGAAATCGAAGCAAAGCTATGAGAGAAGTGGGGAAGGCCACAGAGGTGTGAATAAAGATGCAAAAAGTAGTAACAGGAATGATGAAGCTAAGAGATTCCAGGATGGTGGTAAGGATCTGAAAGTGAAACAGGATGCAAGTAAGAAGCACAGTAGTGAGGAAGGAAAGAAAAACAAGGACATACAACATACGCATAGTAACGGGGAAGGAAAGACACATACGGACATCGAAAAAGTAAAGTGTGAAGAATCGCATAACAGGCATATCGTTGAAAAAGATAAAAGATGTAGAGTGACGAACAAAGATGTAAGGAGTGGAGAAGAAAAAAGTAAGAATATAGACAAGAACATAACAGTTAAGCACAACAGTGAGAAGAACAAGAAGTTAGCTAAACAAATGGAAGAAGGCGGTAAGAAGCGTAAGGATGCTAAAGAGAAACGTAATCAGACAGTGAAGGAGAAGAGTGACAGAAAGATGAGAGGGGAGAGTATGACTAAGGAGACAAAGAAGCGGAAGCACTCCAGCTCATCATTTCAGAGCAGAAAGAAACATAAGAGGTCACCAAGCAGTGACTCAGAATCGTCCAGCTCCATCAACTTTACCAGCAGTACCGATTCATCGTCTAGTGAATCTTCCGATGAGCAGAGCAAAGCCCGACACAAGAAACATCACAAGAAGCCTTCGGTACTTGCTAAGAAGTCAAAGAAGAAGTTGAAACTGTCTAAGAAAAACACACGCAAGCGGAAAAATGATTCGGACACCGACAGCTCTTCTTTTGACAGTTCCGATAGTAACCCCAGAGGCAGAAGTCGTAACAAGAGGAAACAAAGAACAAAAGGTGCGTCTTCAGAAGAGGACAGCAGTTCAGAACGTGAGGTGAAGAGGAAGAGGAGGAAGAAGAGGAAAAAGAAACCAAAGGTTAGTATGAAGCGGAAAAGAAAATCTTCTAGCTCTGAAGACTCGGAGACTGATGACACGTCCAGTGACTCAGAGGATCAAAAGCCCCCAAAGAAACGTCACAAGAAAGTGATTAAAAAGCGCAAGAAGAATCACACAACAAACAAGAAATCTGTGCAAAGAAGTAAGAGTGATGAATCACACTCTGTTGACAGGAAGGTGAGGTCATCCGCCAGTGATTGATTGTTTTGTTTATTTTGTAAGTATGGTGCTGGTCCACATTTGTGCATTCAATTCAGTTTTTAATTCACCAGGAAAATTGAGCCAAGTTATCTCCTATCCTGAAGTGTGAGCACAAACTTAATTTTCTAACAGAAATTTGGCTGTTATATTATTAAACATTTCACAGAACACATTTACTTGCATAATGTGTTCATGTCTTCATTCAAGACAAGTGTGGTAAGTGCACTGAAGGCCAAGATATTTGTTTTCTACAGTTCATGTAAATTTCTGTTTTCCTGTTGAGTTTTCCTTTACTGTCATGTACATAATTTATGCCATAAATTCAATTTATCCTATTATACACTCTTCTTTGATTGTCATATTAAACAACGTATTAGTTCTGATTATATTCAGTTTCCAGGGAAAATCATAATTCATATTTCCTACCTTTCTGACTTCGTATCTCACATCTGGTGTCAGAGTGCACTGAATACAACAGAATCGATGAAGGCACATGTTCTGTGATGGGTTGTCTTTAATCTTACTGTACTGCAACTTCAGAAGGGATAAGAATTCATTGTGGACCGTAACACAACAATGTTGCTGTTTTTGTTATTGATATGTGAAGTACATTTCTGCTTGGCCTGTAATATGCGAAATCAATGTATAGTATTTCTGAAGCTATAACTCCTACTCTTTCTTGACCTCAGCACTAGATAGGGGTGAGTGGTGAGCATCATGCCCTGGCCTGAGAGCACAGGAATACTATTTGAAATGTTTATCGCAACCATCCAATCCCACACAAATCCTTAGGTGAATTGAGATAAGTATTCAGGTGACTTGACAACAAACGATGGGCCATGGAACGTGGTTGCAAGAGCCATGTTGGTATGTCACTCACATAACAGACTGAACAGCACACGAGAGACGATTCCACCCTGGCCCACATACCATGACATGTAGGTGTGACCGACTGGAAAGACATTTGGATAGCCGGCAAAGAAGATATGAGGATACTATTTCCACCAGATGAGACGGGAACTGTTGAAAAGTTAGCTTGGTAACAAGAGTTTTGGCCCATACAGTATCGAAGGCTTTGATTACATCCTGGAAAGCTGAGCTGGTAAGCCTTTTCGCATCAGTTATCCCTTCGTCTTTCAATAAGGTGGGCCAGCTGTGGCATTAAAATACGTTTTCTTTGTCCTCGTGGACCCTCTGCATCATACACATATCCACTCAACGTCACATATTATGCAGCTTCTTCAGCAATTTTGAACACTGCAGCATTTTAACCACTGAAGAGGCAAAATTAACAGGAGAAAGAAGCAATCATACATACTTCCCTTATCTCTTTCTCATGTATGTTGTCTAAAGAAATTGTCTCTTGGACTAATCACTTCGGCTGTTTCAAGACTACTGATAAATTTTATTAGCTTATATACAAATCTCTAATTTTAGAAGTAGGTGATCTTAGTATATAAATTACAATATTTCTCAGTATATATACACAGTTAATTTTGTTTAACCAAAATAAATAAATATCAAATGGTCAAGGAGTTAGGTCATACTGACTCGTTCTGGCCTCGAAGCGTAAAAGTCTCTTTCAGGGTTTCTTCGTCCACATGGTGTGTAATTTTTAAATAATTTTGGAAGTCTGTCTCTACATTCTATTAACATGTTGAAACCAATTGTTTTTATATTTCAAAAATTTGTCTGAAATGGGTTCTGTTTGTAACTCTTTAGGTATGTCTTCATTTATTTTATAGTCCAAGTGTGCTTTGCAATACGTCTCATAAATTACATCTCAGCATGTGTAATTCTGTTTTTGTCCTTTTTCAATATTCAGTTTTCACTGCCATATAAAATTGTGGGTAGTGCCAAAGTAGTATATATTTTTTATTCTAGTTTGGTTTTAGACTATTGATGGTTCAAAAATCATGTTGATAAGGCTCATGTCAGAAATTCTGAAAGTTTGACATCTATGTTTTTTTTTGCTTCATATGATAGGGAACCGAGGTAATTAAAAGTATTTATTTGTTCAATAATTTTGTTGTCTGTTAATAAATGTACAGAATTTAAAAGAAAACTGAATAATCTCTACCAAGAAAAGTATAACGCCACAATAGGAATTATAAAGTCTATATTATATTGTGCTGTGCGGTGACGTTTCTTACTTATACAGCAAACAGTTTATCACTAACCAGTTCATCATCGCCTTTTGGCAAGAGAGATTGTCACGAAAGTCCCATAGAGCCTTAACGAGTTGTCTGTGGAATGCACCACCATACGGCTACCAAGATTACTGATTTCTGATAAGCGAAGTACCAAAAATAAGTCTTTTTGGGCGGTTAACTATGATTTAGACGTACAAGTTTAGAAGGCGTAGAGCGAAGAGTGAAAAAGAAAACGCCTCTAGAAGGCCTTGAGGGAATTAAATATGGCCGTGTTTATGTATATGTTGTTTGCTTTCACGCTAGTGTCGCATTTTCTGTGGAAGTGTAGGTTTACCTGTCATGAAGTAATGTGATAAATATACATAAATTGTGTTCTTGTAACTGTGGGTGCAGCAGTATGTAATTAATTTGTCGATGCTATGAACCCTAACCTCAAGATCACAAAAAAAGAAAAAATGTGATCCACTGTAATGTAATTACGAACTTTAAAATAAAGTTATTATGTGGCATTACTTTTCCTTTCTAGGCCCCGGACAACTTACTAAACAGTTATATGGATTAGAGTTTTCTTCCTCACAGTTATCCACAGGACAGCCTATTGTATTGAGAAAAGGTGATATGTTAAACCTTACCTGTAAAGTAACATCAGCAAGCAATATTTCAGTACCAAGATTTGAAATTGCAATTCATACTCCGTACTATTCCCAAAACAGGTATGTGAAATCATAAATGTTCATAATCCAAGTACTATTATACATGTTTCAGGTTGTCAAATCCTGTTAGAACACCACTCTTTGCTCAGTGCCGATCTCTCTTTAAGGCGGGGATAGCGGTAAATTGATTTCTTATGTTTGAGTGTGCTGTTATTATTGTATAGTATGCCATGGACTAAATGGACACCAAATTTGTGTGTAAAGTTCATCATACACTTGTGCTATCCATGTCTTAAGAAGAGTTATTAACATTATGTTTTTCTTCAAAATAGGCAGACAGATTGGTGTCTGCTTAATAGATGTCTGGCATAAGTCACTGTAGTTAATGGAAGGTAGAGAAAAACAACGTATGGACAAATACAAGGAGATTATGAATGACTGGAATTATGATGCCAGCTGTACATTTACATCACTTCTGGTATGGGACTTAGAAAATCTCAAGCACTTGATTCTATTGCACAGACTGTATGCTTTAACAAATATCATTAGTGTGATAAGTAGAATAGAGGGGGGTTGATTTTTGACTGACCTGTGTTATGACCAGTAGTTGTCTGTTGTACATCTCCATCATTTATCCCACCAGTAATTAATTAAAAATGTCAGGGATATCTGTGAAACATGTAATGGATAAATGAGAAGTGCTTTTAAAAGTTTGTTTGAAAATCAAGATTGAAGAGACTATGTTGAAAAGATAGGCCTTGATATGACTGTAATATTGAAAGTAATCACAAGGAAGTTGTGTGTCAGGGTGTGGTTAAGAATAGGACCCAATGGCAGGTGATTTATGTTCCATAAAAGCAAAAAAGTTTATCGACCAGACAGACAGAAGGCATATTATCAGTAGAAAGGATCAGTAGGCTGTGTGCATGAAAATGTCATAACCACTGTGTATAATATTAATTATTGTAATATGGTAATACCGGTGCTCAGAAAGAGTAATATAGGTTAGCTGATGGTCACTTGCATAATATTTCAGCATGAATAGAGTTCTACAGAATAAGGGCTACAACACAGTGAATATTGTGGTTCAGAACTTGCAAGAAAGTGATAGCGGGGATTATAAATGCGAAGCAATAAATGATGAAGAGCAGATGCAGTTCCATCTGGCGCTGCTGGTGATTGTAAAGCACAGTATGTATTCCTAAATATAATTATAACGCATGTAATTTTTTTATCACAGTTACATACTAAATTTACCCATAATTTTAATCCTTATTTCCATACCTATTGTTTTCTAGTTTAACAATACATTAACATCATTGAATGCAAACATAGGTTCATATAAAAGTATCTCATTTTCTCAGAAGCCCAGCATGGTTTTATATTTAATTGACCATCATTAGGTTAGGTTTGTATTTTATGAAAGCTGTCAGGTTTCAATCATTCCAAGAGGTGTTCAGTTGTTACAGTTGTGACACAAAATCATATAGTAGCTGTCATGTCAGGGAACTATATAGGTCAGTATTCATAGAGTCTTGTTTCATATTAGTTATACCTTAAAAACTACAATTATAATATAAAATATATACTTATACTTAAATGTTTGGTTCTTGGTAAGAAGGTCTTTAAGTCAGTACAAATTATGTTTCACTTAAACCCTTCGTACTGGATACCAAAGAAGTAGTCTAAAAATAGATTTCTTCTTGAGGAGGTGATGGTCAATTTGTGAATATTTGGAGATGCTATTTTTAGAAAAGCAGCAAGACCTAATAAAAGTAACTCCAAATATTCAGAACATTCTGGAAAGTAGAGGTTTTGCCAAATAAAACTTTGGAACAGCTGTACAGATTTCTTGGAATCTGGTATGCAGATTGTGCCATTGGAGACTCATCCAAACCCATAGTCTTTAATTTCCTGTAATTCATAATGCATAAACTTTTGACATGGGAGGATGTCTCCACCATATTAATGCCCATGATCCTGTGTGACAGTTTCATTGCATGTGATATCCGTCTCTTTGCGTATAATCATACCATTGTTGTGTAGTCAAAAACCACTCTCTTTAAGTTCATCCAGTTGTTAATGTCAATGTGATGCTTTAACTTGTAAGATGAGAGGATGGTCCGTATGTTGATGCCTCCACCCATGAGCTACCACGATGATGAATGACTTCATATATGTTGCCATTATCAGTAATCATATAGACAATTTGTGCTGCCATCTGTCACTGTGATCATGAACTGTATGATATCACATCCACCAGATGACTTAAAGAACACATTTGCAACTTTTTTAACTCTGTAGAATACATTTTTCCATTCTTATTTATTTTTAATCCCTTTTATTTATGTGTTTATCTTACTTACTATTCACATGCCATTATTACTGGCAAATTCAATTACAGTCAGCTTTAGGCATTATGTAATTTTGCAAATTCTAGCCAGTGGTGTATGGTGTTTCCAAGTATATCCCTATATAAATACTCTCTCTTATGAATGTGGTGATTGGATAAGGACCATGTACTGTAAATGTCTCTTTCTGTGTGTTGCTTAGTATGTATAGTTTGGTTAAAGTAGTGTTGCTCTTATTCAAGTTAAAAATGAAGATGAAATTGTTTGAAACTGCACCTCTGGAATTTCAGAGAAATGTGGCCCACACTTTTTCCAGTGCTTAAATGGAGTGTGTATCATGAGGCGTTACTTGTGTGATGGATTCCGTGATTGCAGGGATGGAGAGGATGAGTATGAGGAGGAATGTGGTAAGCTTGTAGTTTTCAAATAATGTGTCTAGTTCTATATCAGATTAATGTTATGTGGGAAGTATATCTTTATTATGAGTGGGGATAATCATGTGGAGTGACATGTAAGCCTGAATAAATTGAATGATTGTTAACCCTTAAATTGAAATCAAAATTTTATCTCTCACAACCTTTTCTCTTTAGGGTGATATGGTTCAGTCCATTTTGGACCATTCTCAGGTTGTACAAATATTGTGTCCAAACCAAAATTATGTTTACAGTTACTAAATATTTTCATAAACCATTTCATGCACCTTATTAAATAGTGGTAGTTTGCTTTTACCTCTGTTGTTATGGCTACCTTATATCCATTATTGATTTTGAAGAATGAAAATTGTGAAGGCGACCATAAAAATAACATCTTCATTATTTTTTTTTTTAATTTTTAAGAGGTGGTTTAGTGCAGTTTAAAGTACATGTACTGTAATATTTGGTAAGAGTGTGTGTAAAAATATCTGTACATGTAGATTTCATTACATTTTACATATTTCACCAACTAGGAAGAGAAAGTTGCACATTATAGATGTTCTGATTCACTGTCTGCCATGTTCACTTTGTGATTATCAAATTGAAGTTGATGGCCCCATACAGCATCATCCTTAAGAGGGCCACCCAAATGGTGTAAAGGGGGATTACCTTTGGATTGTAAGCAGCGTGAGAATGAAGATTTGCAAATGATCTGCAGCTGTAGCTCTGAAATTTATAGAATTGTAATGCTTCCCATATGTAGACTGCTAGATTTAAGTGATTTCTACTTATGAGAGAATGTTGTCTCTTATCTGTCCATATTGTTAAAGTTCTAAACAGATTATTTCATTCTGCTCATTACCACAACCTGTAAGAACAGTGTTTTTCACTTTATCTTGCATTATCACCCAGTGCATTTGCTGCAGTCAGCCTCCGCCTATTAGCCAGATACATGTCACGGCCTCTGTACACACTTGGGGAAACAAATGTGCACCTGAACTGTGGTGCTAGAGTAATTCATTCTTGCAGTTTTCAAACTGCGTAAAGTATTTATCTTTAAATGTTGGCATGATTGCAAGTGATGAATTTGAAAGGATGCTGACTGTTTGAGATACTATCTCAGATGTACATGGAGGGACTCACAGAAATTAAGAAATGCCCTCAGTGTGGTTTGCTGGTCCCTTGGCCATGATTTTAACCCAGGAACTCCAACATGAACCAGGAATGCAGACGTGACAGACATGGGAATTGCCATCAGGGATGGCTGTAAACTCTGTTGCCTTTACAAAGAACTCGCATTTTCAGTTGAAATAAAACGTGATAGCATTTTTATTTAGATGGCTTTTCTGTGAATCTAAAAGGATCATTGTGTTATGGCATTTGTACCAACTCTTTATGGTATGATAAAATATTTGTGCATTCAGGTGCTGGGGAGAATGTTTCAACAGAGTTAATTGCAAGTGATCATGGCCACATGGTCTAGTGCTTTAGGAATGCATAGGCCTGCTAACTGCCTGCAACTTGATTTTGTTTTACTAGGGCCAAATCCATGTAAGAGCAAGCTTCACTGTGACGACCATCGCTGTATTCCGATAGACTGGTGCTGTGACACATATCATGATTCCAACTGCACTGTGAGAGTTCTGCCATCGTGTTGCCTTCAGCTGTCTAAATGTGAGTCTGAAAGAAAAACTGCTTCGGTATTTTGCGTTGTTTCTCCCTATAAAAGAGGCAAAAATGTAATTGCCAGCTCTGGTGGCAGACAGTTTAACGTCTTCATGTTTAATTGGTTTCATCCAGTTAGTTCTTCCTTTCTGTGGTTAATTTGTCTTGATTTAGAAAGATATTTTAAAATCTCTTCAGGAAACGTGTTCAGATAACTGTCATGAATTTGAATGTATGTGACTCCTGAGGTAGTTACAAGGAGAACAGACATGATGGAGTTGCTGAAAATTAAAAGGGAAAAAACAATGAACCACTATCTGAAATCACTTTTACCATAGACAGTTATAAATCACAACTTTTCAAACCTCACGTAATTCTGTAAAAGGCCTCAAATACTGTTCTGCTGTGGAATGACAGGTTGAAAATATTCGCTAGAATAATTTATACAAATTCCTGATTCAGACAAAACCAATGAAATAGATGTAAATAATATAGTTTGGGATGTTCTCAGAAGTGGTGAATTTGGAAACAGTTTGTTTTTACATTTAGTGGTTCAGAAACTGCGGCCTACAACTGAGCTTCATAAATATATTTATATTAAGCTCAGTTCTTGGAAGTGCTTTACAACCACTGTATTAAGATGTGGTTTTTATATTTTTAGACATGACCACCCCAAAGCATAACATATATGATACAACCAGCTCTCGTGGTGAATGACAACACTCCGCTGTTGTGTAAAACAAAATAAATTCATACCATTCCTTTTTGACATAGGCTGTGGATATTTTCTACAAAGAAATTAAATATGTAGAAACAGTATTGTCACATGCACCAGCTATCACCACCCCCCAGTCTCTTTGGCTGTTGTTGTCAAGGTCAGCTGGCATTGAGGGGCTGGTGATGTCACCACTATTGGAAGAGTGTAATGGAACTGGGCAGGCCTTTCCCAAAGTTGTTATGCCCCTTTTAAAAGGTGACACAGGCAGAGTGCCAAGCAGATTACCGGCAAGATAGTGGTTGATTAATGTGTTGAGTTGAGTGACAGAGAAAGCTCAGTACTATGATTATTATGACATATAGAAGACAACATTTGTATCCGGATGCACAGGATTTGTGAATCAACAGACATTAATCTGGAAATAATGAATTGTATTGTACATGATAAATTTATTTATTCTTGTCATTATTTGAAGCTTGAAACTTAAAAAGTATGGTAAATAAAATGCTTTTTTTCATCTGATGTGTATTGATGCTAGCTAACTTCCATTTAATTTCGTCATCCCCCTAATGCAGTCTCAAATTAAACCCCATATAAGAGGGAAACAGAATATGCACCATGAAAAGCCATTGTCTTTTGAAGTTTTATTACGTCATATATATAATTTTCTTTCTTTCTTAATCATGGAGAATGTCACTTTTAGCTGTTGCTTTAAAGGAATGAAAAGTGAAATGATTTTACTGACAAAATTTTAGATCACACATTGAGATTTCTAGAGCACAGTGCATTTCTACTTGAATGAGAACTTGTATTTTCCATCCCACAACACAAGCTGTAAAATTTTCTTTGGTACACTTTTAAAGTATGATTGCAAAGGATTCATTCTAAAAGTTGTATGCAAGTGGCATCTTTTTGAGTATTATTAAAAAATATGTTTTGTGTTAATGCAGCAATCATGGATCTAGATGCATACGCGAATGAACCACCACCCCAGGGTCTAAGTGATATGGGATTCCTTCAGAATACACTTTACACAGTTGTAGGTGAGTGTTACATGCCCTATATTTCTAAATAAGTAACTTAAATTTGCAGCAAGTATGAACCAGTGATGTGAGGGGATATAAGAAAAGAACAAAACAGAGCAAATGCTTAAAATCCAGGAGGGATAACATGGTCTCCGATTTGATAAAGTTTGATTTGAGGTCCTTGTAAAGCAGGGCTTATATTGTGTGATTGCTATGAGGAATTTATACCATCAAAAGATTAATGTTGACAGAATTCTTATGGGTTGGGACACCATATAGACTCATAACATTTCAGGGAAACATATTGTCTTCAGGGCTATGGTGGTGATCCTGAAGTGGAGAATGAAAAAGGGGTTAGAGGAAGGGTATGTTGGGGGGAAAGTGGCGGTCGGTTTCAGCAAAAGACTGTTAGGATCTTAAAGTGATCTGAGACATAATATGAATAGCCCTGTCTGTACCTTTTTATTATCACCTTGAGGTTTCCAAGAACAAACAAAATTTAACTGGGATACTGTTCCATAACCGCCACGGTGGTCTAGCGGTCAGAACACTAGCCTTGTAAGCCTGGGGTCCCGGGTTCAATTCCCGGTGGTGCTCAAATTTATAACTTGTGTTGGGCAAGGCCGTGGTCTAGGCATCACGGAGTTTTCCTCCGGGGGCTTCCCCGGTTTCTCCGTGGCATCCCAACAATTACTCCATTCACACACAGAAGAAGGCAATGGCAAACCACTTCTGATCATCTTTGCCAAGAATGTATATATGTATGAGCAGGTCCCTGACAACCTGAAGAGGTTGGAAGGATCCTGTTCATAATATATGGACCTGTCGTCAGACAGAACACTACAAAAAAAAAACTGTTCCATACACTCAGTATTCATTGTCAGCTATAACAAGTACTCTAATTTGTTCAAGCAAAGCAAAGATGGTAGTCAGTTGATACATTTGATTAGGAGCTGTCTCCAAGGGGAAATGCAGTGCATGGCACTGCCAGCATTGTGTAGGAGGGTTGGCTTGGGTCACTGCAAAAACATCTGCATAACATGCCAATGAACAGTAGAGATTTGCTCTCAGTCAAGACAGCTTTAATGTGAGCAGTTGGGGCTGGAGGTGCAAAATTTACCAGTGTTCAGTGGAATTAAGATATTTTTAACTTTGTATAAGTGAGTTCCTCTTGCACGTAACAATACTTCTGAATTTACAGCTAGTTTAATGGGACATGAGCCATGACCTTGAGTTCTCCACTCAAGTGATCTGCACAACGCATGGTCATGACTCATGTTCCATTGAAGTAGCTGTTCTGCAGACTGTAAATGATGCCAGTTCTTTCAATGAATACAGGAAATTTGGAAATATATATAAGGGTTATTGTGAAACTCTGGGTTTTACGAAGTAAGATTTTTCCAAAGAGACAAATACAATTTTTCTACCTTGCTCTTTCTGTCTTTATTTAAGATATAGCAATTCATGATAATTATGTGTACTCATACATGACTGTCGTAATATTGACTATTTTTTTCCTTCTGGCTGCTCCTTGTTCCTCCTCCTTCGAACCTGAAGGTTGTTCTATGGCATTCATGTTCATTGTAACAATTCTTGTTGTTGCAATTTGTCGTGTCCACATGAAACGTTCATTATTACTCTCTCGTTGCTCTGGTGCTAGGAGTGGTAACCGAGCCCCACAGCAGCACCACCACCATCATGGATTACAGCACATGCCTCTTTATGATCTAGATGTGCGGTTAAATCGTTCCCTCTATCCACATTCATCATCAGTTTCTCCACATACTGGTCTTTCGGTTACTTACAATATTAATAATGGTGTTCAGTTTATGAGGCGGCCTATGAATCCACCTCCATACTGTGAAATTGTTGCCTCTCCTCCCAGAGAAGGCCCTCCTCCTCCTTATATCTCTCACGAAAACCTACCATGTGCCGGTCCTGAAGCCAGGTCAATAGCTCACAACAGTGCGGACGACATCCCAGGTGAAAGGGACTCACTTCTGGACTCTGGAAGAGGGCTGGAGTCCATAGAAAACACACAGTTAAGAGGAGACTCTGAATATTTGAATGTACTAGCTGGAACAGTCTTCATTTCCAGTCAACAGCCCATGCAAGAAGTGGACAGAAACTGTCAGGTTGGTAATGCAATTTCATTAACAATAAACAGTGATCACGATGCTGTATTAGGTCCAGATACCATTTGTAGTTTTGGAAATGATGAAAGAGTAAGTGAACTTTCAGTGGAGAGTGGTATCAGCTGTGAGAATTTAGTAGTTGCTCCGAACGTGCCTGATGCTCATGAAATTACTCTGAACAATGTAAGTGTTCCTGACAAGTCCTCAGCCAAAACGTCAACTGCTGTCAATACAGTTTCTTGTACCACACATAATGACAGCAGTTTCAGCATGGTTTGTGATAGCCAAGAAAACCCCCTGCATTGCCTACACGATAGCTTCATTATGGTCCATACCAATTCAGCTGACTTGAATCCAAGAATATTGGGTGCAGCTACACATTTAGCCAGTGTCAAATCTACGGATACTTCTGTTCCCACTCTGACCTTGGAAAATTATGCAAGAACTAAGACTGATAGTGAAGACTGAGTGTGTGTTCTAAATTTGTATGCAGTTAGTAGATATTAGTGTGAATATAGTTAACAGGTTTTATTACATTGTGATTACTATAAAATTTATCTTACTGTTGCTGCTTTATCATATATTATCTTCCGATTGGTAACAGTACTGTTTGACCTTATGTATGTTCACATCCACTTTTACAATTTATCTGTTTTGTTACAAGTGGAATATAAACATTATTCTGTCAGAGTTTTAAGAGGAGGGTTATTCAAATACACATGGTTCAGTATGTGACTAGAGGGAGAGAATAAATACGGTGTTGAGCTGTATCAGTCATAATATGGTGCAATCTGGAAGGGCACAGTACACTGACTTTCATAGGCAGTGGAAAAATGTAACATTTCTAAATATGGGAACCTGGGTTGAGAAATGTTGAAGATCTTTAATTGTATTGAACTTTCTTAAAATGATTCCTACATGAACTTGGCGTAGTGTTCGTCTGAAATTCTTGAAGTTGTAATTATTTCCTGAAATAGAACAAATGTGACCAATCTACTTAATCTCATTTTTATTCTTCAACTATAGTAGTTACTTTTGTTTCCAACAGAAATAGAATAACTTGCTAACTCCATGGAACAGAACCTCTCTTGCAAAGCTAATAGTCACTCATTTAGGCATTGAAGTCTCTGCATTTTATGGAATCTGGGGGTTCATTACTGGTCAGAAGAGCCCAGAATGATGTAAGTTACACAAACATAAATGTAAAATAACTAAGTATCTGGAAACAACAATAACACACAGAAATGAGGTCCTTGATGAAATTAAGGATAGAACATATGGGGGTGAGTGGTTAGCATTATGCCACAGCCACACTTTACCCCCAGGAAAAAACCCCGGTACCAATTGTATAGGAGGCTGGGTGGGACCCAGAGCCAGTCTGGATGCAGAGGCTAGAGGAAAAATCCTCTGCCTCTATTGGGAGTGAACCCCAATCATCCAGTCTGTTAGTAAGATGAATTATGATTGGAAAATAATAAACCATTTTAGATATATGCAAAACCTGTCTTTGTAGTGTATTTTGCCTAAATCCAGTAGTTCAGATGTCTTTTGTGTCAGGCTGTGGGTGAAGTCTTTTATTTTGTAGGCTTACAAGGGTTTGGTTTTGGTAGAAGAACTTACATGGGATTAAGGTGTGTTACATGCAATCTGTTAAATATGCATGGCAGAGTCATTACTTCTGTTAGCTTGCCTGTTGCCACTACAAGTTTTACTGTATGCCACCTTAGAAGTAATTCCCATCTTCTTCGGCCGGTGGTCATACTACTGGAAACATTCTTAGATCTTGCCATTGTAACCACTTTATCTTAGTCATAAATGTTTGCATTTTGTTCACAACACTTGGCAGAGATTCTTCTCTATGAAAATGTGACAGACTGAATGTCATGGTTCATATTTAGCATGTAGTTCACCCTGTTTATTTGAAAGGTCCTGGGTTTTTGGTGCAGATATCATGAGTTCTTCCATGGTTTTTTTCAGTCCCTCCAAGTGAATCTTTTGATAGGACATGACTGTGTTCACATTCTCAATTCTTATCTCATTTAACGGTTGGTTTGGGACATGCAGATGCAAAGTGTGGTGAAGCACGTAGAATGGTTTCTTCATATTGTGGTAACTTAAACTAACATTTATTTTGACCTTTCCTTTTGATGCATTTGCATATGTTTCAAGATGGCTTTATGCAGCTGGAAGAGCTGTTACTTTGGTTAGAAAAGGAGGAGCCCTTCATAATCACAGGAACCACAAAAGATGTGTTACAATTTCTATTTGAGGGTAACTAATATGTAATTCAGAAATTTTTCAAAAGTAGAATTTATGGGACTGCTAATAACCATCTTTGTTGAGGAGCTGAAAGTCACTCAGTAAAGAAATTCCTGACTCTATGATAGTTGATGGTCTTCATTTCAGTCTTTACATCCCCCACCCCCCCAGTAGCTGACCCACACTGAGGATGATCTTATGAAATATCCTGTTACATAGCAGATAGTATTATAAATACATTTTTGTTTGGCAGAATTAAAGTAATGACTGGCTTCATTGGTAAGTAGCTTTCTATATTTCTGTTTTGGAGTTACTTGTTGGAGTTTTTGGATTGCTGCCGACATGTCACGGATGGACGTGTCCACCAGGTGAGACATTTTTGTGCTGCTCACTTTGCATTTGTTTCAGGAATCACTGCTTTGTATACTGTTTTTATGTTTGTTGTGTACTGTGTCTTACACAAATTAAGTAACTTGCATTTTATTCTGGATCAGAAATAAAGGTTATACCATTAGACAGTAGAATTTTGAAAAGGAATTATGTTACCTAAGCTGTTAATTTAGGAATTTATCCATATTTACCTGAATTGATAGGTTAATAGGCCTACAACTGTTTGGTTGTTTCAGCCATATTCCTATGTATTCCCCTTATATATTTCTGTAAATGTTTTCATACGCATGGATACTTTATTGTTTTAATCCACATTTTCATTTTTATAGTTTTGTTTCTGTAATTTAGTTGATGTATCCTGTAAGTAATAATAAAAGGCTATAGGTAGCACACTGATGAGTCTCAACCTTTGTTAAAGGAGCTGATGGTACTAGTTGTAATACAGCACCTGTGTGGTGGAGGTAGTCTATTTGACCATGTTGAAAACTCTGCTGGTACATGTGGGTTGTTGGGACACATCGCTTTAAAAATAGGTTAGGTTAATGTGGATAAATGACATACTTGAAAGTTATATTTTATTTCAATAAATTACAACTAACCTAACCTATTTTTAAAGCGATGTGTCCCGATAACCCACAAGTAAAACTCTACTTTTCCATGGGATGCCCATTTTGTAACTACTGAAGATCTTGTTCATCGCTTATGTGGGTGGGGTAAGTACCATACGTGAAAACAGCAGCCATTGTTTTTGCAACCTAGGCATACGCAATTGGACGTAGTCATGTCCACGTGACGAACTCTTGCCAACACTCCAGTTCGTCTTTGCCGGTACATGGAGAAACGATATTTGCTGTTGGTCGTTAAAGGAAAGTCAGGGGTACAACACGCTATGTTCGGCTATTCTCTCCGGGGTTTTGAATTGTATCTCTGGTAAATATCGAATAGCGTAGTTGATCTCGTTAGGTACTAAATTGATTATTTTGATTTCGTGGCAAGCATATTTCAAGGTAGACTACTGTGCCAGAACATGCTTAGAGAAATAAAGGAGCATTACGAGTAAGCGTAGAGTAGCCGATATGTTAACTGGTATTCAAACCAAGGACCTTCATTACGAGGTACCGCTGCATTTAGTTCGCGAAGGTTTCTGGCAAATTTCTCAACTGAGATTATCAACAAAATTTAGTACTGTTGTTGAAAAGGAGTGGTGCATTTCTCATACCCCTGTGGGCTGCGTTTTGAATTTGTGAACTCTGCACTGAGTGTGCACGAAAAGATTATGAGTAATTCTTGCAGCTATGTAGTCAGTCTTAAAAACAACTTCGTATTACGTGTGTTAAGGCAAGAACAGTTTGGTTGCACAAGAGCTGGGTATTGTGTGTTGTATTTCGGGTTTGTATGTGGTAGGGAGATATGCTCGAGAAATTTTTCGGTGACTAATGTTAGGTTAGGATTCGGAGTACAGTGACAGAAATTCTAGTGACATTTCATCATTATCGTTTTTAAAATAATAATTATGAATGTTCATGTCTCCACACTGCGTGTAACACGGCAACTGACACACTTTGAGGCTGAGATTTTGTGTAGGCATATCTAAAAAAAAAAAAAAAGGTAACGTGCACGAAAACTTGTTTCACGAAATAACCCAAGTCAAATACAATGTGCTGCTTATCCCCAGTGTACTATCAATGAGCGAATGAACTTATGTTAACTCCTTTACGTTAGTGCTGCAGCAAGTTTTCTTCTACATCATTCGAAGCAAATGCTCAGCTACGTGTGTATGGTGGTCTGACAGAAAAAGTGTTAAACAGGAAAGATTGCTTTTCAAAAAAATGCTTAAACCAGGTAAGTCTCTTGTTCATAACCTCGTGGACAATACTGTTGTGTTGTAGTAAGTGTAGTCATTTTGTTCTTGGACAAACACATATGCTGATAAATTGTTTGATTTGATATTAATGTCTTTACTGTATTTAGAAGCAACAGGTTAGCCACAGGTGACTATTGTAGCAAGGTCAATGTGCAAATCATGGTACAGTTCCACACAGTGCCATGTTCTAGTTCAAATGCTCCAAAGTGTTTAGGTTTAAATTACCAGAATAAGACCTTTGGTGTAATCTGTAACTTTATTCTGAGTAGTAAATGCCATGGAATTGGAAGAGTTCTTGCTATGTACATTAATTGGATTGAACATATTAATGATGAAGTGTTGTTTAAATTTATAATTTGTAATCTGCAAGTATGAAATGTGCACCTCTGCCCATATTGCTGTTCATTATGTTCCACTGTAAAATTTGCTGTCCATTTGATTATGTAGGAAAGAAAATAAGAGCTGTTGTACAGCAAGTCACAAAGTGTATCATGGATACTGAGAAACTGTGGTCATTTGTATGTAAAGCTCATTAAATTTATGATGAAAGCTGTGTTAACTTTTTGACATACTTAATAACAATGTAAAAAATGTGTTATTTATTAAAGTCTTTTCAGTTATATTTCATAATGACATTGTGCTGATATTTTGAAGTCTTTCTTTGAACAAGAACAGTAAAGCCATATATAGATCTGCTTTGGATGCTGTGTTCCAGGCTTTTTAAATTGTTGTGTATTCCTGAACGTAATCTACATTATGCACATAATTTTTTCACATTTACCTGGATTCCATGTACATGAAGACAGTTCACTTTTTGGCACTGATTGCAAAGTCATAAAAATACAGTAGCTGAAGTTCCATCTCCTAGATGGTGTACTTTCCCATTCTCATTTTATCCTGATAAAAAGGGGAGTAAATTATGATAGGATTATTTGGATAATATTTCAAATGTTAAAGAGAAAACTTATGTTATAAAACCAGAAGGGGAAGTATCACTTGGAAGACTTCAAGGTATAGATGTATTAACATGGGTCTTAAGGCAGTGGAGTTTGAACTAAGTCATCTTACCTAGCTTACAGTGCCGTAACAGGCTTACACACATGGTAATAAATGTACAAGTTCTTAAAAAGAAAGGGAGCTTCTTGGCTAGCTCAGGAACTATCATCTTATCAAGAAGGGCAGTTCTTAATGGGGCAATAAATCTAATGTCATTCATTGCTGAATTACAGTCCAGCACCATGTTTTGTGTGTAGAAGAAGGGTGCCTAATTTGGGGAGGTGTGATATTTTCATGAAGTAGATGGAGACACCTAATGACAAATGTGATAAACTGAAGTTGAAAGAACATGTCATATTTTTGACTGCCTGCCCCCACTTCCACTCTTATCTTTGTTAATAGTGATGTTTTGTTTCTGTTGCTGTCGGGAATCAATATTTTGGTCACAAGTCCAGCCAGCCAGTTGATGTCGATGCTGGCCTTTGGGTAGTAGCACTGTTTGGACTTTGGTTGGAAACATTGGCATCTCCAGGCTATTTCATATTGAATTAACAAAGCTTATAACCACACATACGTGCTATAACCCATCACAAGCCTGTTTCAGTTATTTCAGGAGACTGCCATTTAAACCTTTTAAAAACTGGGTCAAATTTGCCCCAGAAATTTGTTTCTGACAGAGCTGAATCTGGACTTGTTTAAATAGCACAAGCAGTAAATTTTCAAATTATGTTTAATAAAACTTCAGTAGCCTACCAAAGTCCATTACATTAAATTTTCACCTTGAATTTTTCAACAAACATTTTTAAAATTCTGAAGGAAAAAAACCAATGTTGCAGGTTAATACCTGCCCAACACACTGAAAATTTGAAAACAGAATTCTAAAAACATTTCAATGAATTAAATAATATATTAATTGGTCACTATACACAATCTGCATTTAAGCCTTCTGTGTTGATTTCCGTAAGTAATTATTTCATTCCCACATTCGTCACACTTCTGTAGCGATAGTCTACATGTCGTGTTTACTGTTTCCAAATATTTCGTACTTTGCGTACACTTGAGAAATGTGGAATATGTCGTCATAATTCCACGTATCACTCGCAATAAGATATTGTATTCACAAAAATGAACTACAGTCTTTCATTCTGCTTTACAATAGTTTCAGCGGGGAAAAAGACCCTGCCATTTTTCATACGTTCCAATAAACTGGAAAATCATGTAATACTTCACATTTATCTTGAAACGTACTTGAAATATAGTTCATATTAGACAAGTCGTTTTAGTTGTTACAAGCTACTTGGCTATAGTGTGAACGAGGCTTGAGTATAATTCACCCCTTGCAAATAGTAAACAGTACAGGATCGCGGCGGATATCGATTATCTATGATCCCAACCATGCCGTGGTATGGTTGCTGTACTGCGATAGCTCCAAAATGCGATGGAACAGAGAGTAGGTAGTCAAGAGATCTGGTCCTGTTTGCTTAGACGTCGGAAACGCGCTTGCAAAATGTTGATCCCACTGTTTCAGAGAAGCCCCGAAATAAAGTGGCTCTGAAACCCGGTCATTCGCTTATGGACTGGGTCAGGCTCAGTCACTCTGGTGTGGATCTGACGGGGGTGGGCGGTGTGCTTCAGGATGTGACTCCAAAACAGCTGGCCGCACACAGCAAGAAAAACGATGCCTGGATAGCAATTAAAGGTAAAATGATCGCACTCACGTGATGACGCTACCCTTCCATTTGCAGTGACGTTTCATATTTGCAGCATGCTTGTGAGACTGTGAGTGTGTTGGTAGCATACTCGGTATTGCTCTGTATACATACCAACAGCATGTGTGTTCAATAAAATCTTCTCAGGCTATCAGCTGCGTTGGTTGATTAAAAGAAGAATCCAACGTTTCAGGGACTATCTCTGCCCCAATCATCAGGGTTCTGATGTTGGGGACCAATTGATGCGGCTGATTGCCCGAGAAGATTTTATTGGGCCATGTCACCACGAAAGCTTAAAATCATACAGCATGTGCGTTGTGTATACATGCATTAACGTCAGCTTGTCCGCATATTGACTGTGCATCCATGGCATCTATTGGTGGCACACACTTGATGACTGCATGTACATAAAACGTATTAGGGATAGAATAAGTTTGTTTAAGCCTTGAAAGTATATAAACATTTCATTCAGCCCAAATAAGGAAATAAACCATACCTTAATGTCCTAGTAGCTGCTTCTCCCTTGATACTGTTTACACGTCACTGTTCAGAGTTATATTGAGGTGCTTGCTTGCTTCCAGGTAGAGTTTACAATGTGACACATTACATGAACTTTCATCCAGGTGGCGACACAGAGCTGATGCGAGGTGTGGGTCAAGATGGCACAACCCTCTTCAGTCAGGTTGGTCTCGTTACTGGGTCACTTGAGGCAGTACAGAATTTTTCTTGAAATTTGTTGTTTCATGAGACCATCGCATAGGTGGGAAGTTTATGCAGTGAGATTTTTAGGCAGGGTGACTGTTAAGTGAGCTTATGCTGAATGGGGTGTTAATTCAACTATGGATTACAGGCTGGCACACTCATTTCTTTTGAACCTCATGTCGCTTTAACTCCTGCTACCGTACTTGGCCTCGGTCATGTTATTTCTGATTTCAAAATGAATGCATGGAATGTAAATTGGAGCAGAGTGTTGATGTACAATACCTAAGTAAAAGGTGATTCTACGGGGAAAGCAAAGAGAATAATATGTTGTAAGTTTCAGAATGTTGCAGTTTTATAAATTAAGACAGAATTAAATGTTAGTTTTGGGTATTCTCCTTATAAGTTCCTCAGATGCATTGAGTGGAAGGATAGGAGGCTGGGTAGGCCCCAGAGCCAGTCTGGACACAGAGGCTAGAGGAAAAATCCTCTACTCCCGTAGGGGATTGAACCCCGGTCGTCCAGTCCGTAGCCAGTCACTATACTGACTGAGCTACACCGGCTCGTGGTCCCATTAGTGATTGCATTTCTATAGAGACATAGACTCACCCCAGGATAACAAAAAGAAACTTGACTGCTACATCTGGTTTCATGTAGTAAGAGTATCCACATGCGCTATGTATTGCAGCTTTTATGTGACATACATTTTAGGTAATGTCAACCTCAGTGGACTAGTGGTTAGCATGCTCGCCACTGGACCCAAGGTTCGCGGGTTCAATCCCGGCCGAGGTCAATGGATTTTTAAGAGTGATAAAAATCCGTAGCACAACTTTGGAGGGGAAGTAAAGCTGGTGGTCCCATGTCGTACATTTACGGCATGTAAAAGAACCTTACGTGCATGATACGAGATGTTTCTTAAAAACAAATTCAGCTGCCATTTCTCACCCAAGTCTCCTGATTAACTGCTAGATGGCTCTGGCAGTCAAATCAGGATTGAGTAGAAATTGTGCAGAGTCAGTGGGCTAGTCACTCACTACGCTTAAATGCACACTTTAAGAAACCTCCAAAAAAGGAGGCGGCGAAAACCCACAACCGGTTTGTAGAGCCAAGTGACAACAACAAGAACCACTTTATAGGTAATGTTTGCAAACTGTTAGGTTTCGCAGTTCATGGTTCTGATGTTGTATTCTTTGTGATGAGCTCTATAGTAACAGTGTTCCTGCTCCCTGTGGGAAATGTTTTGTTTCTTCCAGAGTTTTATATTTGACCCTTTAAGTCACATGCTTTTCTTTTATTGTACAGATCCATCCATGGGTGAACTTCGAATCACTGCTGCAGAAGTGTCTTGTGGGCCACTTAGTGTCACATGAAAGCACAGGGGCATCACCTGTCCTGAACAAGGCCACAAGATTAATTGGGAAACTGTTCACCAAGAGAGGTAGGCCTTCATTCAACTATGTCATGGTATCCTATCTTGCGGCGTACTCTGATTCAGGGTAAGTTATTGTGGAGAAGGTGGAATGGGGCAGGTTTTCTGCTAAGCTGCTGCCAGTTATCATTCAAGGAATGGTCCATACTCTTCCTAGCAATTGGAACTGCATCATGGATGCTACACCTTATAAATGAATATCTTCACCTCATTGGGTGGGCAGTAAGACTGACTTCTTGGATATTGTATCCTGCAGTTTGACGTAAGTTTACTGACGTTTTTCAGAGGCGCTTACTGGCTTTCGTCAGGGATGATGAGTTCGGCAAGAACCTCTGAAACTTCGGTAAACTTACGTCAAACACGCAGCACATCATCCTAGGAGACGGTCAACTTCATACTTGCCACCATGAGATCCTGAAATGTAACCAGTAAGATTATAATTCGAGACCTGTGGCAGCAGTGTGTCTTTGCCTGTTTATAGATCCTCAAGAGAAGACAGTGTCAATGAAATGGTTTCAGCAGCTTGCTACAGTGAGTCTGCAGTTTTTCACACGCGGGGATTTCCCCCAGACTCGAGTGATGCTATTCAAAAGCCACAGGGACCTTACTGTGAACCTAAAGCTGGGGAATGTCATCCACACGACGCACGTGTTACTAGAGGACAGTGCCTTGTGGCCCTGCAAGGTGAGGACCAACTATGAAAGTGGTGTGGTGGAGGTGTGTCTCACCAAAGCGAGCCCCAACATGTGGCACAGATTGGGTGAACCTCAAGAAGATGATGGACAGAAGAAGGAGATGCTGGAGCAGCTGTATGACCCCATGGAGGTTGTGAGTGTGTCCAGTGTGACCCACAACACCAAGCTAATTGTACTGCGCCACAAACACAATATCATGGATACCATTCCCATCGGCTGCAGTGTGCCAGTGCTTGCCAACATTGATGGTAAGGTATTGTGTTCTTTTTTATGAAAATTTCAATATATAGGAAAGAAACCAAGCGTAGCATTTAACCTTTGTCATAGAAGAGTAGGGAATTTAGATATATATATATATATATATATTCCTGGATCTATTTCCATATTCCTACTAAATACTTTTCTATGTAATTATATTTGAAATAAAATATATTTCCATTATAATCTTTAATATAGTCAGGGCTCTGTTAAAGGAAAGGAGAGTTTTATAATTTCGAAGAGATACACGAATACTAAAATTCCTTCCTTCTTTTCATTTTGTTTTGGCAGAAACAAGTGCTAGGAATTGCCAATGTATTGTCCTTTGCTAGGTATAGAAAACTGCACTTGGACACTGGGACTGTGGGTTTGAATCCCACTCAAGGCATGGATGTTTGTCAGTGTCTTTTTGTGTTGTGCGGCCCTGTGTACAGGTGGAGGCCTTTTGACTGGCTGATCACTCATCCGAGGAGTCCTACCAGATGTCTAAATAGATCAAGAAAGCTCTGAAAGGAGACCCCTACGCTCCACATAGGAATGAAAAGGGTAGAGAAAGAAAGAAAAGTGTAGAAAACCAAAAAATGTGTGACATGAAAGTTATAAATCTCAATTAGATTTGTACTTTATATCATATATGTACCAGTTTTTCATATCATGTACTATTTCTGAGAAGAATTATGAAGTTTGAGTTGAGCTTCAGATAAAATGGAGGTTGAAGATTTCTGTCTTCTGGGTTGTTGCGCTGTGTAGTCTGGACGAGTTAACCAACGTTTCAGAGGTCATACTGCCTCCGTCATCATTGGTTAGCATCGACCAGACTACGCAGCGCAATAACCCAGAAGACGGAAATCTTCATACTCACCGCTGTGAAAACCTCAAATCTTACAAAATAGAGGTTGTTTTACCAGTTCATACCAGAATTCTTTTTGTGTAGATTGTGATACCAGATTGTATTGAAACCTGTTGATTAGTTATGAAGATGGAAAATGCAGATAAACTGATTTGATCTCACCTTTATTTGATTATTTTGTCATGCAGATTATTTGAGTGGTGTGCAGAAATAGGTTGCAACATTAAAATCATGTCCAGTGGATTGCTCTGGTGATTTGGTTTGGACCTTCAAGGTCTATTACCAAGGAGTTTGTTTCATTACTTAGATGTTCTGATAATTAATTTATTTTTGCATTTGGTATTCCCTTCACTTCTAATAACAGGTGTAGATGTGGTGCGTTGTTATACGCCAGTGACCGCAGCGCTCGATGAGAAATTCCTGCCGCCTGGCTGGAGTGAGGACTGCTTGTGCCTGATGGTGAAACAGTATCCTGAAGGTCTGATGAGCAGATTCCTGTGTAGCCTGAAGTTGCAGGATACCGTGAATGTGGGTCAAGCCAGTGGGTCGCTAAAGTTGTCCATGATGGGTGGGAGAACCAAACTGTGCTTGATGGCTGCTGGCTCAGGCTTTACGCCTATGGTGAAGCTTATCATCTGGGCCCTCAGCGCTGGCAACAAGAAGAAATTGTGAGTAGTCTAGCAAAATTGCTGTTGTTTTGTGACAATATATGATGATAACCTTGTAATACTTGTTAAAAGTGCTTGAAGTAGCTCATAGTAGAGCATTTTGCCATCACTATAGGTGAAATGAAGTTACAGAACATAAGTGTTCCTATTTTATGAGTTTTGTGTCAGCGCATTACACAGACGAGTGTCATGTGGTATATTTTATGAACGTCTCTGCCTTTGGTTAAGTTGCTAGGTGGTCACAGTTGTTTTTATAGTGAACAATGCAATGTATGCCCACAACTGTTTGATTGCTTGGCAGTTGTTTAATTCGTAAAGTAATCAGGGCTGTGACAGTGAATTTTTAAAAGATATGTGATGTACAATTCTTCGGCACATTCGTTATCCTCCCCTCTCGTTTTTTTCCAATGTATCTGCCTGCCTGTGCGTATATGTAGATGTGTTAGTCTGCATGTGCATTAGAGAAGTTGTCATAATGCACAAGATATTTTATCATTTGAGGACAGTTTACTTCAATGAATGATGAATATTTAGTGAATCGTTAAGGCCGTGGAAATAATTATCCTTGGTCACCTTCTTTAGACATCTTTTTCTGAGAATATCTATTGATTTGTGAGGTTTATGTATTTAATCACACTTTCTTCATCTGCCTCTGTCGAGGGTATAAATTTCAGAATGTCGGAATACAAAGCCTCCGCCGTGGTTCAGAGTCATCTCTGTCAAACATATTTGAACTGATTTGGTGGAAGAACATTTTGAAAATTTCTTTTATTCTGGCCGTACAGTGTGAATTTGTTTATATGTAATTCTGTCCATACCAGGAGCAGCAGATGTCTGGTAATTGTTACATCTAGGCAGAAGGGTATTTTATTGTTCAAGTGAACTTATTTGTTTTGACGTAAATACGTCTATACGGAAGGGTCATTCAGCAAAAACAGCGTTAGTTACGAAGATGTGTAAGATCCAGCGCTGAGTCACCTTTAAACGTTCATTCCTCAGGAATGGTAAGAGTAAGGGTAATGTAACCAATATGTAAAATGATCAGTGAATAAGGCCCTTTAAGAATCTGTAATGTATTTTATTGTAATTATAATTGTTTATACATTTATTGTAATTTTAATGAACCAATGTGTACAATTTTCATTGCATCTGTCGCGTTAAGTGCCCACCTCTCGAGAACCGTAAGAGATGGATCAGGACATATTGCGTACGAAATATGTATTATCTATTGATCTTTCCATATCTGTTTTCAGATTTTACATACCACAAATGGTTTAGGTTTTACAAACATTTATTTATACAAATAAAGGCGCATCACACTTCACGCTACTGCTGCGTTTGCGTATTTACGTCAGATTCTCCGGAACCGTGGTTCCACTGTCAATTTTTATGCATTGCAAAAGGACCGATGGCTGCGTAGTGCATGGAAAAGGGGGGGGGGGGTGTTTGTTTTATTTGTAGAAATTCTGCAGAGATGTTAAATAAATGATTATACCATGAAGTTCCACAGTCGTTACATTGTCTATGAAATATTTGTTCCAGCCAGGAAGTGTGCCTTCTTTTCTTTAATATGACAAGCAGAGACATCTTGTGGCAGGATCAGTTAGACAGACTTGCAGCCACAGATGCAAGGTATGTGGGCTTTCTCTCTGTGTCATGTTTGAAGGACGAGGCTGTCAGGATTGTGGGAGACAGGTGTAATGATGTTGAAATGTTGGCTACAGATTCTCTGCTGCATATGTATTGACGGCACCAGATGACGACTGGTCAGGGCTGACGGGCCATCTTAATCTGGAGATGTTGCAGACCGTGGTGCCTAGCTTTATTGAACAAAAGACTCATGATACCTTTGTGTGTGTCTGTGGTCCTGATTCATTCAGGGAGTCAGCCATGAGGTAAGTACTTGAATAAATTTTTCTTCAGGGAACATGGGCCTAATGATGAATCTTGTTGCATTGTGGGAAATGCTATAAAGAGATGTGGATGTTATTTAATCTTAACATACAGTTTTAATTGACACTTATAAGGGGACACTGTATTAACCCTTCAGCGTGGGAGCATTTAAATCCCAAGTCTATACCGTGCTGTGGGAGGAGTTTCTGCTTGGGGATTTAATTTTGAGCTGAAAGTGCATCATTTTACTTATATGGGCACAACTTCCCTAATAATTGATGAATTTTAGTGAAACTTTGAACAAAATGTTCACAACACACTATGCTTTATAGAAAGGTAAAAAATTTACCTTAAAAGTTGAGTTTTGTGTGGAATATCTTGAAACAGCCACACTCGGTAAACTGCTCCCACTTTGTTCACCGTCATTGTATTCATTTTCAGATTCGTCACATGTAAGAAATTCACGAACAGATTACACTTGATTCATCATCTGAATCGAACACGCTACTTTCGGAATCAGTGAGAGGTTCGTCTACACTTCTAGCAATGTCTTGAGGAGACAAAAAACGCCTGCTACTCGAAGCCATATTCACGGCTGACTGACGGCAGATATGTACTATAGAATTCTGTTCTTACCAAGGGGAGAACAGAGAATGCATTGACTAAGGTCGTTGACATCATATACCGTTAGAAAGGTTGGAATGTGTCCCACACAGCCGTCGAAACCTTAAATATATTACTCCATTTGTCTTCCCTAGAGAGAGCCACAAAGCAGAGGCTGAATGCAGTTGAGTTCAAAAATCGATCTATGTTTCAAAGTCGAAAAACACTGGTAAAATCGATCTGTCAGAGTCATGTTATATATCAATCGATAGCCAGATTCTTTCTCTACACGGCTACTGGAGCCAGAATACATAAAGTACAAGGTCAGTCGCTACGTAGAAGGAGAAATCTTAGCGCGCTTTGTGCGAGCAGTGTTCGGCACTCCACGCCATGGGTCGACTACGTCATGACGAGCGATGTTCGGCACTCCACGCTGAAGGGTTAATTTGATTAAACATGAAAACCCTATCCATCGTTCCCTGAACTGTAGTTTTCCCGGATGCATAGTCTGTTTTGTTCAGTCCCTGATAAGTCCCACATAAAATAATGTTACATTTTCTCGCTTTTATCATTCCTCGAACCTTTTATCATTTTTAATGCTTTCCCGCAACTGTTGTTTTCCCGTATTCATTGTTTTTATTTTTCTCCCCGTCCAAAACGATGCATCGAGGTTTCACTGTACTATAAGCACAACAGACTTTTTCTTATTGTGGACACTCGCCTGATTTACATCTTTCCAACTTGTTTTGAACTCTGTTCCCCATAGTTTCAACACTGCAGATGATTTTACAATCTTTGTAGTGATGCCGGTCATGTGAAACATGACAGTCATTTAGAGATGATTGGGACTTTCCTGTAATGTAGGCTGAGAGATGATGATGCCGCATAATTCCACTTCAGCATTCCACGTGCTCCCCACTGAGGTCAGTGCACTGTTGCCATTTTTCTGGTAACTTCTTGTTGAATGCAGCAAATTAGTCATTGGGGATAGCACACACTGACTTGCAGACACTGCTGTCCAAGCTGTCATAGATGGGAAATCGGCTGCTGCACGATGGATCTTTCATCTTGTCAGACGGCCTATAATCTGAGGGGCCAGATGTGGTGAATGTGACGTACCTGGTACTATATTGAATTCAAGGGACACCAGCGTCTGTGTTATTTGGTGACTCGTATGGAACGTGACATTGTCGTGGAGCATCAACACTTTTTATACGCCTATTTGTCTTTGTGCCATTGCCGGATTCTCCGACAATGATTGGTTGATGCCGCAGTAAATGTCGCACACTCGTCCTCCATGATCTTCTTGGAGACACGCTGCACGTTTGTCGGTGCTGACTCAATTCTACACACTCTTGATTCTGCTATTGAAGGCCACAAACCATTGGAAGACTTCTGCAGCTAGGTGCTGCTTTGCCACAGCCCACCCTGTGCCGTCGGCAAATGTCAGAAGCTCGTACTTCTTCCTTGCACAGGTCTAACGTTGCCCATGACAGTTGCTGTCAGTAACATGTCCGCTGATGCAACTGATCTTATGAAATTAACTTGCTGCAGGACACTGCCACCTACTTGCATAGTGAATGGTATAATACAGTGTTGCCAATAGTCCGTCGTATCTGAACAACCTTAATTTTTAGTAAACTTTGTCTCATTCCAGAAATTTTTGCCCTTTGGAACTTGGAATGATTGCCCATATTCTTTGGGATTCTTGAGGGTCTTCTGGTGTCTTCAATGTTCATAAATTCTTCCTGCCCTGGAACTTTCTTTCTGGTACATAATTCCAGTTTTAAATTACATTTTCAGTAACCACTTTGCTAAAGTATTCCATATGAACCACAGACTATTCTGTTACTGCAGATGATGAACTCTGATTCATTAGTCAACGGAAATTATTTTGTTGCAGAAAGAATTTTAACTTGCCAAATTTTGTGTAGTAATTTGAGGTTGCAATTTTAGTTCACATGAATACAGTATTTAGTTGGCCTCTGTTTTCACATAATTTTAAATTAAAATAAATGGTGAACTTACTTTAATTTATCCACTTGTTTTGATGCTTAAATATTGCATCCTTGGTACTGCAGATAATCTCCTATGTCTGTACTGCAAGATGTCATGAACCATATGTTTCAAAGGATTGGTGATTTTTCAGAACCGAGCATTTTCTTACAGGTTACTGGGGGATATGGGCTATCCGGAGGACTTCTACTTTGTCTTTCAAGGCTGAGTGTCATCACAAGTCATATATCCCTGGTGAGTTCACAGTGGCATTCTGGATCGTTGGTCATGTGACAGTTTTTTGGGCCACATTGCCTGGTAGGAGTAGTGCCAACCGTCATACCTCTTGGGATATCAGACGATGGTAACATTAGAGGAAGAGGTTAAGAAATGGATTGAAGCGGTGATGATGGCATGTTGTCATCTGTCCTGAACATGAAGGTGAGCTTGGTTTTTGTTGAAGAATGCAGGAACGATACCTTCACAGAGATGGCTCCAGTCCTGGTCTCGGCCGACTGATGTCACTATCGCCTTACAACCTGCATGCTGGCAGTCGACAACTCTGCGATCTTCTGTGCTCTACAGTCTGGCAAGGGACATACTTTGCAACAAAGTGACATTAAAATTGAAGTACCTATAATGGTTCAGAATAAAATCATTGAGAGACTTTGTCCTCATCAGTCACTGGCTGCCTTCTGAAGGAAACCTGGCATATCACTTGTCTTGAGGACTACTCGCCACCTAAAATACATGATCACCAGGGTCAGTCATGTCAGAGGCATCCAGGGAGCAAAGTACCATTTTTAAATAACTATCTTCATGGTTCAAAGTTCTTCAGAAGCTGACAGTCACTCAGTTGAGAAATTCCCTGATGACAGAGGCAGCACAGACCTCTGAAACGTCAGTGAACTTCTCCCAGACTACACGGCACAACAACCCAAATTTCCTGTCATTTATGCAGTCCAGAGGTTCATTAGTTTGTTCTCAAGTGTCCGCCACCATTTCCTGCTCCGAGTCGGATGAATCCTCACCCTTTCACCCTATTTTCGTAAGATCGGTTTTTAATATTATTTTCTAGTTATGTCTTGTTCTTCTTAATGGTCTCTTCCTTTCAGGCTTGCCATCCAGAATTTCTTATATCCCATATGCCTACTGCATGTTTCTTGATTATTGTAAATAATTAAACTATCAATAAAATAACCTTGTAAAAATGTGTATTATAGTAGTGCAGTTATTATGCAGAGTGATGGAATTTAACATTTCCATTAGAAGAGCAGTTAAATTTTATTAGAAGTGCTGTTTGAATAGAATTTAATGTCTCTTTATTTATACAGAAGCTGTTATACTAGGCATCGAGGGAACCAGAACAATCCATCCATTTCAGGATCCAAGAATAAATGAAAACAG
>NW_019060491.1:593490-619000 GCF_000696155.1 Zootermopsis nevadensis | reverse complement strand
TCTTTCCCCGGGGTTAAAGCGGATGGGACGTGAAGCTGGTCACTCACTTCCAACTAGTGCCGAAGTTAAGAATGGGTACAGCTATACCTCCACTTCCTCACGCATTTTCAAGGCAGAGCATTTAACAGAGTACAGCAATTTAAATTGTGTTAAAAAAACTGAAAGTACGCAACATGGAGTGTCAGCAAATAGCTTTCAAGTACGGGATTAGGCCTTTGGCGTATTTTCTACACGACCTTAACTGCTAACACACACAGACCAGCTCTGCCTTGACATTTAGTCGCGGATCCGAGCAGTGTGTCAAAACTGTATCAACCTTTCTCTTGGCATGTTGGCCATGATACGAAAACAGATCATTTTACCATGAAATCTAATAAAACAGCTAAACCTGCTTGTAACGGAATTCCAAGGGTCCTTAACGCTTTTCCGTTTCAGACAAGTTTTACTTTCCACAAATACTCCAATGTGCATACTCCAATGTGTTCATGGCCAAAATCGTTACGTCAGAAACTCCTTCTGCAGCGTGAAGATGCTGATCCTTCTTTCCTTCCAGGACACTTGATGAACACAAGTAGTCCCACCCTGCAACCATTTTCACCCCCCAAGTAAGAACCCAAGTACCTCAGAAGGCTAGAGTGTAACAAAAACATTAATGCTACTATCGGGAACCGAACTTCGGACCATCATGGGAGCTTGGTAAGCGCTAAATGTGAACAGACACGGAGAACGTAACTGATACTTCCGCTTGGCTATAAACTGAGAACACAGAAGTAAGAGACTGTACAATTAATAAATCAGAGAGAACGCCTTGTAATTCTTATGGACCTGAATAGCATTTTCCCGGATCACAAGTTCAAACAGAATTGGGATACACTTCAAACCTTGACAGTAGCCAGCAGCAAATTTTACCTGAATGATACGCGATTCCCAGAAGTCAGAAATAATACAGTAATTTTCAACGAGAGTCCTGAAGTTGCGCCAAAGCTGTCCGCACACTGGAGTACAAACACGACGACAAATCTATACATTCAAGTATCATGGTTTTCCTCAATCCCTTCAGACAAATACTGAAATAATATACTTTAAAACAGGCCACGCCCACTTTCACATCAGACTTCTTTCACTGGCCCCTTAAAGCCGGGTTGTAACTTTCTGTACCAGCTACTTTTACACTCTGCATTTTGTATTTGAGAGTTCTGCATGTCTAATATTTGCACTTTTGAAAGATTTGTGTCGCTGTAAAGATTAGTAACAAGAAATGTCTGCTACAGACTGTGGGCAATAGGTTGGACTTCCCTACTCAGGTTGTCGAAAAATTTCACACCAAGAGAAATAACAATAACGACAATGATGATGATGATGATGATGATGAAAAATGCACCCCTCACGGTTATTTTTGTTAAAACGTGATGACAGAATACACAATCTCATTCAGCATCAGTAAGGTTTTGTTTCACTGTTTTGGTAAATAAATCCCCTCCAGCCACTATCACCGGGTTCTGCTGAGATAATACAGAATGTAGTCGGCGGGAACATGGCCGTTATAGTCTCAGTGCTGAGGACGAGAAAAACGGACGAAGAAAATGAAAAAAACTCATCGTCGCTTGGAATTTCAAGCAAGGAATTTTTATTTTAATAAAGACTTTTTATTACGCAAAGATAAGATGTGAAGAGGCAGCGATCATTTCAGAGACTATGAGGGATTTAAGAGCCGAGAATTATGAGAGAGAACACATTCCAAAAGTGTGGGACTACACAGAAATCTGAAGAACACTTAGCTCTATTCATTCGCAAGGGGATTAGAAGACGTCTCACCCTTATCGTTCTCGCCATATCTGCTCGTCCTGGCACACCGATATTTCAAGTCCACTTTATCAAGAGATCTCCCGATTTAAAACTGCTTTATCACCAAGGAACGTTGCTAAAGTTTCACTTTAATTTAAATGTAGCTGATATTTTCTTCAGCAGACAGGCAGACAGATGAAGATGCTTCGACATTCTTACTGGATCATATCCTGCGCCAATACGAAATATCACACCCTAATAAAGATCCGTTTTAATATTATCCTCCAGAATGGTATATTCCCTCAGATTATCAGACTAAAATGTTGCATTCATTTCACACAGGCCTAAATAACATGCGTGATACATGAGCCACTAATGTCGTTCTCCTTGGTTTGATCACACCAATAATATTTGGCGCAGAGCACAAATTATGCAGTTTTCTCCGCTCTCCTGTTACTTCATATTTCTCAAGTCCAAAAGACAGATGGGCAAACTGACTGATGATCGATCTTATAGCCTGAATTAATTGACTGATGAGTTAACTGTAGTTGAGTGGCTAATAAGTAATTGAATTAATTTATTATTCTTTGCCCGACACATGATTAACGAGTGATTTACTGACCTATGAATTAAATGATCATATTAATTAATTCACAGCCGACGGTCCAACTCTTGAGCCTCGTAACCTGGGTAATTCCGTAAATTTGGAGATCAGGATGAATTGAATCACAGGACAGCCTTGTACTTGAGGCCCGGCCGAGTCCTGTTATCACAACAGAAACACTGCTATAGAAAATGTGGAAATGTAATCTGACTCGAACAATGGGCGGACTGTCAAGTGACTTAACAGACCTTTCTTCTCACGAATGAAAAGACCGTCTTCAGAATCATTACTCGAAGGCTTTTGATAGAAAGAATCGTTTTAACGTTTTCCTGGAAAGAACCTCGCAAACACACAGCCTATATAAATCAAAATTCCGAAACATGAAAGATTTTTGAGTGTGTTTCTTATATAAAGACTTCTAAGAAAAATAGTTTTCTTTGCATCTTTCAGCCCTTTTAGTTAGCGGTATTCCATTTCAGCAAAAGAAAAAGTAGAAAGAATTGGGCCTCCTTCGAATGCGACATTTCAAGCAGCGGACGCAGTTGAAAAGCCTTGTCTTTCTTATAGAGACCAGGGAAATCCGATTCCACACACAGATAAGAAGACCGAGGAATTCTGAGTCGCACACAGGATTGGAAATCAAACATTTAAACAAAATTCAGAAACATGAGATGGCATAACATCTAAAGAAGAAGAATGAGGAGGCTAAATAAAAATGCTGTGCTTAAGTCATGGTTGAGCAAACAAAAGCCCACGAAATAAATTTGATCATGACCAAGGATATTTTTAAATTATAATAGTAAGGCCATTATCAATGGTTCCTTTCTATTCACAATATATTAAGTATTAAACAAGCAGTCTCGGGATAGAATTTATAAAGCATACCTCCCTACTGCACAAATTTCCAGTCCTGTTACTATTTAGGGTCGGCTTATATAAATTTATAATCCCAAAACAAAATGCAATTTGGATTACGTGCCAGCGTGCTGGGCTAGTAATCACATGGTCACATGATCGAATCCTATTCTGATAAATCTAAAAGAAACTGGTTGTGAAGATGGCTGTCTTTGTATGTAGGAGCTGCCAACATCCCAGAAGACATCCGTCTTCATATTCGCCGTCGTAAGAACCAAAGATCTAACAAAATAAAATTCCACTCAATATTCGAATCGCTTCGTTTTTGTGCTGTTTCTGTAAACCTCTGCCGTATGTTTGCAGGCTGCGCGGGGAACTGTGAAGGGCTCCGTTAGGTATGGCAGACAATGCGTGGAGCCCAACAATAGCATCCTCAGATTCACTATAGGACCCCACGCTCTCGGCTGTGTATAGAATTCGAGCGGCCAACATTGTATGGGAACTGACATGGGAGAAACGGAACACAGGAGTCGGGCGGGGGATGAGGGTTGCAACCCCGACATTCGCTTCTCGCATCCTGTCTTTCTCACTCTACTAACACACCTATCCCTCTTTACTGCAATATTGGCTTCACGTCTACAAGCCTTTACTTTTCTAAACTTCCAACAAACTTCCTTTCCCTGCAAATGCAAGACAATAAACGAACATCACAACAGCAAAAACAGAAACATAAGAAGAAAATAAGTGTTCGTACCTAATATCGGTTTGTCAAACGATAAATAAGCTTTGGTATTTGTTTTATAGGTACAATTTAGTTCCACGTCGTCATATTATTATAATGAAGCGATAAAAGACACAACTTTTAAAACACGTTACATCACCAGAGAGATACCAGAGTAATTGTGCACTTCTTAGGACAATGATTTTTCTGGTTGTAAAGCTATTAAACAATGATATTTCATTTTCATGGAATTCGTTAGTTAAAACTAAGGCGTTTCTGTCATTCATTTTAACATCCTCAAGAGCTGGTATAGCTCAGTCACTGAAGTGATTAAATATGAGTTGGCCAACGGAGGTTCAATTCTAGGCAGAAGCAGGGATTTTTTTCTCTTTGCCAATAAGTCACTATGAATCCAGCCTCAAAACCAGCCGGTACCTGATTCTACTTTCCTGGGCAATATTTTTATTTATGCGTCCTCGGCAACAAAGAATGTTGTTCACATAATAAAATAATTTTGTTGGGAGTAGAAACTAATAAACTAAAAGAGGAATTACACAAAATATTGGGTTACGTAACCTAATACAAGATGGCTGCCTACTGGGTTGTCGCGCCGTGTGGTCTGGTAGAAGTTTACCGACGATTCAGAGGGGCAATTAAATTCACTGTGCTACAAACCAGAAGACAGCCATCTTCGGAGCTCAGCGCCGTGAAAACCTCAAATCCTACTACGTAACTTAATAGTTTTTAATACAATCTAAATCATGCAGATTTTACTGACATCTGATGTACCTAGAGGGAAAATTATTTAACAGATATTGTATAACTAATTTATAAGACAAATCTTCTTCTAATTTAGCATTAAAAACTGTGTTGCTTTTATATTCTGGGAAATATTATATAAGAGAAAACATGACGTTTCCGCATAAAAAATGAGGTATATCCTATAAGTATGAGTTTGGAGGCCTAGAAACAATTTGAATGAATATTTGGAGCTGACAGAAAGTGACATGGATTCTCTTCATGCTGTGGAACGTGTAGGTGCGATTCTAAACTAAGTGTCCGTGATGTCATCGTAACATTGCTGTGTGTCGTTCTTGCATAACGAATGACATGCGACAAACCATACACAGACCTCAACAAACACTGGAGAATCTAACAATTCTTCTATCAGCATTCTTGTTCCATTTAAATTCCACATTTCAGAATTAGCTTGTGGAAATATAATTCCAATGGGAATGAGATAACGGATACTTCAACAGCCTAATTGTCAAGGTTTTATTCAGTTGTTTCAAGAAAACACAGAGACAGGTATAATTTTTAAACATGATATCTTTTTTTTAAATTTCCTTACTAAATCGTAAACCCTTAAATGATCACTACGTTTCAAAGGATGGGTCTTCTTGTATGAAGTCCACCTGTAGTGTGTCCTGTATTTACAACTATTACCTCGTGTGACGCAGAGTTCTCAAGCAATAAAGTTGTCCGTGTGACTGACTTGCGTCACTTCCTCTAAGAAGTGACTGCATTCGTGCGACAGAACGAGGAAGGACCTGTTGCGGCCTCCTGTGCTACTGCGCTACACGTCAACGAACATTCGAGTTCCTTAACACGCCGAGAATTTCTTGATCATGTGAGCGAGAGCTAGGTTCTGGAGAAGGACTTAGTTTGCTTCGTGGACTTAGTCAGCAGACAGGTTTACACACAAGTCGGGAGGAGAAAAGTCACCAGTGCCCAGTCCCTGTCAAGTATCGAACCCGTCTCCCAAGCCTGTAACCAGTCAATGTACTGACTGAGGTTCCCCCTTGGTTTTCTTCTATCTTCCCCGGTAAACTCACATACTTTAAAATGGGCCACAACCGTGTCTTCTCCCAACCCTTTTGGGCTCATTCATTCATAAACTGAAGTTGATATAGTATGTAGGAATTGAGGTTCTCACGGTGGTGAGTATATGATATGGCGTCCTTTAATCTGCTAACAAATTAAAATAAAATGATACAGTGTCATTAAGTATGCACTTAATACTTATTCAGGGCACACTGTTTAGTGGCTGCTCGGTTGTGGAAAACCTGAAGGCAGCAGAAATGACTGTCAAGGCCGAATCGAAGTTTAGATTTTTACAGTCCTTTGAAAATAGAATTAGTGTATTATGACAGTTGTCCTTCTACCAACGCCACTTCGCTCTGCGGAATGGGGAAGACTCAGCCAAGACAATTATACTTCACAAAACTGTAAGATATCTGACAAGTTTCTGAACAAGACAATAAAAACATTTCTACTTGAACAGACTCCCACTCACTGCCTTAGAACTCGTTAGATAATAACATCAAAATGTCACATCACAGAAATGTTTCTGAGTTAATACTCCACACATAAAAGGTGTTGAAGATGACATTATTCATTTGTTGTTACTGTAAAACAATAACCTAATTTTATACTTCGAGCGGCTGTGTGTCTGTTTTACACTGTACGGAATAAAAAGTATGACTGAACAGAAGATACGTACATTTCAGAGATCTAATAGCATACAGCACTTCGGGATACTACAGCCGACTAAATGGCTGTCTGTTGCTTCAACCTCAGAATTTCGCACCAAAGTTTGTAATATAAATCATGGTTTGAGAATACACAGTACTGACATGATACCCACACATAATTTCACGAAAATTTCTAAATTTGTCCAAAAGTCAGGTAAAAGAACGTGGTAATAACATTAGCCAAAATTATATGAGGCCAGGAAGAAAGGTGTTTCTGCAACCCCCCTCCCCTCACAGGTCCATATACACGTGGTGGCGGGATTTGAAGCCAGATCTTCCAGCAAATACTGACTGAAGTAACCCAGCCTCGAATATTGTATTTAGGTGTTTCGTTCGTTTTTAGGCGCCATCGTACAAGCACGCCAACAACGAACAGCACTGTTATAACACTAGTGTAAGCCTATTATGCGAAAACAGGAGTTTTTGTTTATTATTTCTGAACTCGGTATTATACAAAACACTCGTCAGCTAGAAGTCTTCACTGCTTCAAAATAACAAACACCGCCCTATTTCCTACGCAAAGCTCCTTATCAGTTCTCTTTGGGTTAAAATGGAAACCAGTGAATGTCATAGCTTTAGCGACACCTCGTGGGAACTCTGGAAGAGAACTCGAAGGTTTAACACTTCCAATGCGAAGCCAGGCACCGGACACAATCCTGAATCATCCAACCCACATCATTTTCAGCAAAATCATTTTCATGTTATTCTCCCATCTCATCACTAGAGACATAACCATGAATTTACACTATATTATAATATGTTATGTTACATTACTTATTTTATAAATAAAAACATGCTTGCAATATCATGCCTACGTTGCAGTCCGTCTACTTGTCCCCACTGATAACTTTTGAACCATGTGACAAGTTTTATCGAAAATTAACATGAACACCATATCAGTTACGATGACATCATCTTAGCTGCAGTTTAGGTTCTCACGGCGGCTTGTACGAAGATGACTGTCTTCTGGATTGTAGCGCCGTGTAGTCTGGTAGAAGTTCGCCGACGTTTCAGAGGTCCTTGCTCATCGCCCTAATGATGAATATGGCAAGTACCTCTGAAACGTCGGCGAAATTCTACCAGACTACAAGACACAGCATCCCAGAAGACAGTCATCTTCATATCCGTCGCCGTGGGGACCTGAAATTTCGCCAAGGTAGCGAGTTAATTAAGGGGTCTGTCTCTTAACTCTCGCCCGCCACTGTTCGCCCCAACTGTGAGAACGCACCTGTAATGGAAATGACCGAGCGATACCAGACTAGATCGAACGGAACGCCGAAATGTGTAACAAAGGGTCCTAACAGTCCATGACGGCCTCAGCTGTTCAGCGGGTTCCACCTACACGAAGCAGCGTTTGTGTGAGCCTAGCTTCATAAATCCATACCACCAACACAAAAAGAAGGCAATCTAAATTCGTGTTTTCTCACAGGTAGTTCATTACAAATACTCCAAGATCATACCGAATGATCTGAATTAAACTTAGGTTTCTTTATTGTGCGGCATAGAGCAGAGATATCAACTCCCACGAGCTCGGCCATAAATTTAAAGAAAAAGCAAAGTTTATAATATATATACGCCAGGAAAGCTCAACGTACTATAGACCTCCGATCAAGACGGGGGTGACCTCGTATTGCGTTACCATTACAAATATATTTTTCGCCTAAAGGCAGTGAAGTGTCTGAGGAAGATTACATCGTATTCTCAAAGTGATACTTCTTTATGGTGCCATTTGTAGAGCTACCTGTCACCGCCATTACGGTATTACATGGTGTAACACGCGTATAAATTCAGTGAACTGTCTATTTCTACAAAAAGAAAAGGCAGTCAAAACGTACGCGTGGGTCACAAAATACGCTTTGGGTATTTTTTCACGTTTGTGACATTACTGTAATGTTAAACATACATCTGTAATCGTTCTGATTTCTTAAGTGCACACGCGATACCCAAAATAGAGGTCAAATACAAAACATGAAAGATTTTTGAGTGTGTTTCTTATATAAAGACTTCTAAGAAAAATAGTTTTCTTTGCATCTTTCAGCCCTTTTAGTTAGCGGTATTCCATTTCAGCAAAAGAAAAAGTAGAAAGAATTGGGCCTCCTTCGAATGCGACATTTCAAGCAGCGGACGCAGTTGAAAAGCCTTGTCTTTCTTATAGAGACCAGGGAAATCCGATTCCACACACAGATAAGAAGACCGAGGAATTCTGAGTCGCACACAGGATTGGAAATCAAACATTTAAACAAAATTCAGAAACATGAGATGGCATAACATCTAAAGAAGAAGAATGAGGAGGCTAAATAAAAATGCTGTGCTTAAGTCATGGTTGAGCAAACAAAAGCCCACGAAATAAATTTGATCATGACCAAGGATATTTTTAAATTATAATAGTAAGGCCATTATCAATGGTTCCTTTCTATTCACAATATATTAAGTATTAAACAAGCAGTCTCGGGATAGAATTTATAAAGCATACCTCCCTACTGCACAAATTTCCAGTCCTGTTACTATTTAGGGTCGGCTTATATAAATTTATAATCCCAAAACAAAATGCAATTTGGATTACGTGCCAGCGTGCTGGGCTAGTAATCACATGGTCACATGATCGAATCCTATTCTGATAAATCTAAAAGAAACTGGTTGTGAAGATGGCTGTCTTTGTATGTAGGAGCTGCCAACATCCCAGAAGACATCCGTCTTCATATTCGCCGTCGTAAGAACCAAAGATCTAACAAAATAAAATTCCACTCAATATTCGAATCGCTTCGTTTTTGTGCTGTTTCTGTAAACCTCTGCCGTATGTTTGCAGGCTGCGCGGGGAACTGTGAAGGGCTCCGTTAGGTATGGCAGACAATGCGTGGAGCCCAACAATAGCATCCTCAGATTCACTATAGGACCCCACGCTCTCGGCTGTGTATAGAATTCGAGCGGCCAACATTGTATGGGAACTGACATGGGAGAAACGGAACACAGGAGTCGGGCGGGGGATGAGGGTTGCAACCCCGACATTCGCTTCTCGCATCCTGTCTTTCTCACTCTACTAACACACCTATCCCTCTTTACTGCAATATTGGCTTCACGTCTACAAGCCTTTACTTTTCTAAACTTCCAACAAACTTCCTTTCCCTGCAAATGCAAGACAATAAACGAACATCACAACAGCAAAAACAGAAACATAAGAAGAAAATAAGTGTTCGTACCTAATATCGGTTTGTCAAACGATAAATAAGCTTTGGTATTTGTTTTATAGGTACAATTTAGTTCCACGTCGTCATATTATTATAATGAAGCGATAAAAGACACAACTTTTAAAACACGTTACATCACCAGAGAGATACCAGAGTAATTGTGCACTTCTTAGGACAATGATTTTTCTGGTTGTAAAGCTATTAAACAATGATATTTCATTTTCATGGAATTCGTTAGTTAAAACTAAGGCGTTTCTGTCATTCATTTTAACATCCTCAAGAGCTGGTATAGCTCAGTCACTGAAGTGATTAAATATGAGTTGGCCAACGGAGGTTCAATTCTAGGCAGAAGCAGGGATTTTTTTCTCTTTGCCAATAAGTCACTATGAATCCAGCCTCAAAACCAGCCGGTACCTGATTCTACTTTCCTGGGCAATATTTTTATTTATGCGTCCTCGGCAACAAAGAATGTTGTTCACATAATAAAATAATTTTGTTGGGAGTAGAAACTAATAAACTAAAAGAGGAATTACACAAAATATTGGGTTACGTAACCTAATACAAGATGGCTGCCTACTGGGTTGTCGCGCCGTGTGGTCTGGTAGAAGTTTACCGACGATTCAGAGGGGCAATTAAATTCACTGTGCTACAAACCAGAAGACAGCCATCTTCGGAGCTCAGCGCCGTGAAAACCTCAAATCCTACTACGTAACTTAATAGTTTTTAATACAATCTAAATCATGCAGATTTTACTGACATCTGATGTACCTAGAGGGAAAATTATTTAACAGATATTGTATAACTAATTTATAAGACAAATCTTCTTCTAATTTAGCATTAAAAACTGTGTTGCTTTTATATTCTGGGAAATATTATATAAGAGAAAACATGACGTTTCCGCATAAAAAATGAGGTATATCCTATAAGTATGAGTTTGGAGGCCTAGAAACAATTTGAATGAATATTTGGAGCTGACAGAAAGTGACATGGATTCTCTTCATGCTGTGGAACGTGTAGGTGCGATTCTAAACTAAGTGTCCGTGATGTCATCGTAACATTGCTGTGTGTCGTTCTTGCATAACGAATGACATGCGACAAACCATACACAGACCTCAACAAACACTGGAGAATCTAACAATTCTTCTATCAGCATTCTTGTTCCATTTAAATTCCACATTTCAGAATTAGCTTGTGGAAATATAATTCCAATGGGAATGAGATAACGGATACTTCAACAGCCTAATTGTCAAGGTTTTATTCAGTTGTTTCAAGAAAACACAGAGACAGGTATAATTTTTAAACATGATATCTTTTTTTTAAATTTCCTTACTAAATCGTAAACCCTTAAATGATCACTACGTTTCAAAGGATGGGTCTTCTTGTATGAAGTCCACCTGTAGTGTGTCCTGTATTTACAACTATTACCTCGTGTGACGCAGAGTTCTCAAGCAATAAAGTTGTCCGTGTGACTGACTTGCGTCACTTCCTCTAAGAAGTGACTGCATTCGTGCGACAGAACGAGGAAGGACCTGTTGCGGCCTCCTGTGCTACTGCGCTACACGTCAACGAACATTCGAGTTCCTTAACACGCCGAGAATTTCTTGATCATGTGAGCGAGAGCTAGGTTCTGGAGAAGGACTTAGTTTGCTTCGTGGACTTAGTCAGCAGACAGGTTTACACACAAGTCGGGAGGAGAAAAGTCACCAGTGCCCAGTCCCTGTCAAGTATCGAACCCGTCTCCCAAGCCTGTAACCAGTCAATGTACTGACTGAGGTTCCCCCTTGGTTTTCTTCTATCTTCCCCGGTAAACTCACATACTTTAAAATGGGCCACAACCGTGTCTTCTCCCAACCCTTTTGGGCTCATTCATTCATAAACTGAAGTTGATATAGTATGTAGGAATTGAGGTTCTCACGGTGGTGAGTATATGATATGGCGTCCTTTAATCTGCTAACAAATTAAAATAAAATGATACAGTGTCATTAAGTATGCACTTAATACTTATTCAGGGCACACTGTTTAGTGGCTGCTCGGTTGTGGAAAACCTGAAGGCAGCAGAAATGACTGTCAAGGCCGAATCGAAGTTTAGATTTTTACAGTCCTTTGAAAATAGAATTAGTGTATTATGACAGTTGTCCTTCTACCAACGCCACTTCGCTCTGCGGAATGGGGAAGACTCAGCCAAGACAATTATACTTCACAAAACTGTAAGATATCTGACAAGTTTCTGAACAAGACAATAAAAACATTTCTACTTGAACAGACTCCCACTCACTGCCTTAGAACTCGTTAGATAATAACATCAAAATGTCACATCACAGAAATGTTTCTGAGTTAATACTCCACACATAAAAGGTGTTGAAGATGACATTATTCATTTGTTGTTACTGTAAAACAATAACCTAATTTTATACTTCGAGCGGCTGTGTGTCTGTTTTACACTGTACGGAATAAAAAGTATGACTGAACAGAAGATACGTACATTTCAGAGATCTAATAGCATACAGCACTTCGGGATACTACAGCCGACTAAATGGCTGTCTGTTGCTTCAACCTCAGAATTTCGCACCAAAGTTTGTAATATAAATCATGGTTTGAGAATACACAGTACTGACATGATACCCACACATAATTTCACGAAAATTTCTAAATTTGTCCAAAAGTCAGGTAAAAGAACGTGGTAATAACATTAGCCAAAATTATATGAGGCCAGGAAGAAAGGTGTTTCTGCAACCCCCCTCCCCTCACAGGTCCATATACACGTGGTGGCGGGATTTGAAGCCAGATCTTCCAGCAAATACTGACTGAAGTAACCCAGCCTCGAATATTGTATTTAGGTGTTTCGTTCGTTTTTAGGCGCCATCGTACAAGCACGCCAACAACGAACAGCACTGTTATAACACTAGTGTAAGCCTATTATGCGAAAACAGGAGTTTTTGTTTATTATTTCTGAACTCGGTATTATACAAAACACTCGTCAGCTAGAAGTCTTCACTGCTTCAAAATAACAAACACCGCCCTATTTCCTACGCAAAGCTCCTTATCAGTTCTCTTTGGGTTAAAATGGAAACCAGTGAATGTCATAGCTTTAGCGACACCTCGTGGGAACTCTGGAAGAGAACTCGAAGGTTTAACACTTCCAATGCGAAGCCAGGCACCGGACACAATCCTGAATCATCCAACCCACATCATTTTCAGCAAAATCATTTTCATGTTATTCTCCCATCTCATCACTAGAGACATAACCATGAATTTACACTATATTATAATATGTTATGTTACATTACTTATTTTATAAATAAAAACATGCTTGCAATATCATGCCTACGTTGCAGTCCGTCTACTTGTCCCCACTGATAACTTTTGAACCATGTGACAAGTTTTATCGAAAATTAACATGAACACCATATCAGTTACGATGACATCATCTTAGCTGCAGTTTAGGTTCTCACGGCGGCTTGTACGAAGATGACTGTCTTCTGGATTGTAGCGCCGTGTAGTCTGGTAGAAGTTCGCCGACGTTTCAGAGGTCCTTGCTCATCGCCCTAATGATGAATATGGCAAGTACCTCTGAAACGTCGGCGAACTTCTACCAGACTACATGGCGTCACAACCTCTTATAAATTATTTTCTCTTCTATCTTATAAATTAGTGTCCACACGTTCCGCACCAGAGCGAGAAACGTTCTGTTATTTCCTGACATGAACACAGATTCCGGTACCCCGGGTGGTGCGTATTACTAACAAGGAGACAAACACAGTAACACTGATGTTCTGCACACACACACACACACACACAAGGTTGTAATGTAAGTACACCTTCCACATTCTAAATTCTCAGCGTCTTATTTTGGAGATGCGATCAAAAGTTCTTCTGCATGAGACATACATACGACTCTACGTCCCGGTACGCTCAAAATATTCATTCATAGCGCCAGAAACAAATTATTTCAGTTAGACCAATATAGACACAATAGCTGAAGTAGTCAAACACAATAAGTTACGTTACTAAAAATTAACGAGAGACCTTATCCAGCAATACAGTTTGTTGGCGGAGTCTAGAAATAACTTACAAATTTTTTGTAACATTTTTTACAATAATAATTTCCATGCACAAAAAAAAGCATGTCTAAATGAAGCCCACAAATTGCACGTTGGAAAGGCCTGTCCTTTTGTCATTTGTTTACTCAGCAGAGCTTTCAAGGTTTGTGATTCCAAGGCTGGAAACTCTTAGCAAAAAAAAAAAAAATTTAACACTTACCTCTCCTAAATTGGCAAAACCGTGTTTACTTGCTATGGAGTCCGCTACCTGCTTCCCTCCTTCTATATGGACAGCCCACTGTCGAGAGAAATGCACAGGTTGTTCTAAATGAGCCATGCAAATTAAAGTTCCTGACATCATCACGAGTAATAGAAGGAAGTTCCGACAGCCGGCCATGTTTCCGGATTTAGTCTCACGCGCAGCTGACCAATAAATTGTGTTCATCTTTGTAACACTTTTGCGTTCACTGCACAGTTTAAAAATATGTCAACTAAAATATCTCTCTGTGGAGACTCGAAATAACTGATCGAACAGCGTATTTAAAACTGACGGGCTAAAGTCGATCCCTGGATTTGGACTCGAACACGGATATCGTTTTCTTTGTTATTAGTTCACTTGATGTTATTTTCCGCAAATGTTCACACACAATCCACACTTAGGAACTTGACTACATATTGTCAGAAGATATAATTATTATAAAACCACATTCACAAACGCGCATTATGATTAATTACGTTAAACGATGATTTATTATAATCTAATCCAGAATTAATTACATCATTAGTACCAGAGTTACACTGTTCTACACAATTTTCTAAAGAAAATGTTCGTTCAAAAACACTATCGAATTAATTTCTCCGAAAAATCCATTCATCTATTAACAATAAAAGATGTCAAAACCATCATCTGCACATCTGATACACACATCACACTTACGACAAAAAATTAAAAACAAAACTAAAAATCAACATCAATATGAAATTTCACACTAAAGACTTCAGTCCAAAGTTTGATTTGTTACGCGTAACATTTTAATAATGCCAGTTCGTATATGTGCATGTAGCCAGCCAGTAGTATCAAACATTGTTTATCGTAATGTACTGTGCTCGGCGCCGGCTGGAGTAACTCTGTCATCCGAGCCACGCACGGCCTGCAGAGGCTCTGGCAGCCCCACTACAGCACGCCGACACACAACTACGAGAGCATGTCCGTAGCAGTGCTACCAACAACACGCATCCAAAAATTCCTTCGCGGCGGTTAGCATAAATCAATCGGCACTTGGCAATTGTTCAGAATGGAAAGAAATGAGGAATACGTGGAAAATATTGACAAAAGTGTTGAACAAGAAGCGAGCCTGATGAAGTTCGCCCTCAGTAGCAGGTCGCGGGTTCATTTATTATGGGGACAGACTACAAACCGATTCTAAGAAATCCCTATAATTCTGCAAATGAAACATTCTTTAATGACCGGGGGCGCATACTTCCAGCAGACGCATGACAAAAAATGACGAGTACTCGATACGTTGATGATGAGCTTATTCCTTGTACTTCCTCAGGCCGTAATTAATTTTAATGAAACTCGAATGGGCATACAATTCAGCCACCAAATATTCTGAGAAGACATATGTGTACAAAACACGACATTTTTATATAGAATTTGATCAGATAATAAAGATAAATATTGAAAAGTGTATTTTAATTCCGGTGACTTAAGCTAGTTCTCAATGTGATATATTACATATAATTGTTATGCCAATATTATGTTGATATTGTCCATTATCTGGGATATGCATAAATATGAGAATAGGCATACTCATATTTATGCATTTATATTTATCCATTATTTATATCCGGCGGGGCCCGAATTTTTAACTTGTGTTGGGCAAGGCCGTGGCCTAGGCAACACGGAGTTTTCCTCATTGGCATCCCAACAATTACTCCATTCACACACAGAAGAAGGCAATGGCAAACCACTTCTGGATCATCTGCCAAGAACGTATATGAACAGGTCCCAGTCCGAGAAAAGGATGGAAGGATCCTGTTCATATGGACCTGTCGTCAGACAGAACACTAAATAAATAAAGACAATAGACAATATCAACATAATATTGGTATAACAATTAATCATTGCTATAAGTCTTCAGATAATCACTACAAGATATGACATAATGCCTAATTTACTAGGATTACCAGATGATAAAATAAAAACACTCTCAAGTGAGAGCTAACATGGCTTACTCCGCTCTTGTAAGCATCATTAACTACCACCTTGAGATTGAATCAAGTTTAGTTTAATTTAATTTTCTAACAGATATGTGTTCGTATGTGGTATACGCGTTCAGTTGTACAGAATCGATTCTCCTGGCGTTGCTCAGAGTTCTATCTGGTTAAATGGACCTCTATTCCCATAGCGATTATATGTAAGCCTTGTGGGCATTCGCTAATTGAATATTCCACGAAATTCTCCACGGATTTAATACAAAACAAGAAGTTAGGCTCTTAAGGGTAAACCTGTAGCATCTGCAAGCACAAAATGATCAGTAGAGAGCAGACAGGTTAAATGAAAGTGAATGTTTTGTTATTCAAAAAAAAATCTCAAAGTAACGTCACCGAGAAACACTAGATTTTTTTTTTTTGAAAAACCATGACATTAGTATGACAAGTAACGTACTATTCTAAATTTACGTTTCGTTTGACATTTTTCCACGGCATAACGAAATGCATGTCTGTAACAGACCATATTATAACCCAGGATAACAAGAGTGGAACAGTGCAGTGCAGTAATTTAAAATATTTCCCCAGTACGTTCTTTGCGTTTTTGGATATCTCAGTGATATTGATGTTCATTTATTGCAGGTAAAAACGAAACGAGATTTTGCAAAGCTACTCATTATGCATACAATCAGAAAATATGATGTAATTTATTTGGTTTAAAAATGGTTTGAAATAAAAGTCTTATCGTTTAAGAATTTCTACGTAGGCCTTTAGTTAGTGTCACGTTCTTACTGTGTATAAATCTGCTCCTGACAAAGCTGATAAAGTTCGATTACATTAGATCGACACAGTACAAATTAAAACAGAGTTTAATCGAAATTTGTCAACAACAACAAAATACGTAGACGACCATATGAACTCTATAGTAGTATGTGTTCAATTTAAGTAAAAACTGTAGGTAACTGAGTAAATCATACAGAAAATTTTAAGGCGGTCGTATGATAAATGTGAGGTTCTTAGCACTTGTAGTATGTTATAAGAGCTGATTGGTCGTTGTTTGAACTGCACCAGATGCGCCGAAAATCTCGCGTGACGTATTTTAGTTGTCACGCTCGTCGTTGTTAAATTACTGTTGATTTGTGCCCTTCCGAATGTAAAACTTGCAATCAGTGCAATCAGTTGTTAAGTATCGATTACACCAATGCTTAAATTCATAATTATATTCCTGAAAAAATTCTTAACTATGAATAAACTAACAACAGGCGCAATTTAAACTCCGTTTGTCACTTTATTTTTCAATGACAATTTTTTATAAACAAAAGAAAATATTTCGGCACGTGTCAGAATCCCACACGTTTAAAACGGTGCTTAATTTCTTATAAATCTGATAGATAAATTTAAATTTACAAAAATTATTTATAATTAATGTAGATATAAACTTAAGAAGCGAAAGTGATCAAATATTTTTCAGTGTTATTTAAAGTGTCATTACTTCATCTTCCACAAATAATGGATTCCGTGACGTCCATTTCGAAGCCCAGAAATTAAATTGGTTTTTGATTTACTCCTAGATATTCTTATGTCTCTTTCGCCTTAGGAAAAATAAGATACCGTACCTTAGAGAACTATCTCTTTCAGTTAATTGATAATTTTAAACTGTCACACGTATTTGTAGTTTGCGGCTTATTTCTCGACAGGCAAGTTGCGAAATATCGAAAACCAACTAGCGTACTAGAATCGTCACATGGGGCAGGACGTAACGAGAATCAAATTACTTGACAGATTTTTATCGAACTCGGTATGGTAAACATAAACTAATTTTTTTAACTACCTGCGTAAAAATTAATGCTACATAGATGTGTGTGTATGTCATTAGCATTCGTCCGACCAATTTTAAGTCAATTTATAGGCTTAATTGCTTTTCTGGTGGACAGCATTACTTTCGACCAGTGCCTATAAGAATATATGCAGAGTTACTTAGGATAAAAGTAGGCCTATACTTCAACGGAAAAGAAGTTTTTGTTTTTCGGAATAAATAATTATTCAGTGCAGAACTTCGAAATATACGTAACATTAGACTGACTCTGTCAAACAACAAACCGCTGAATGGTGCAGTGGCTCTGAACGAGATATAACGTGTTTAGAATTAAATTTGTTAACACCGATTTCGTCAAAAATGTAAATTAATTAGTGTAGTTTATGTGACGTTGGATAACCTGCTTCACGTCACTAAAACGAGTGGCGCCATCTAATGAGGAATCTTGAAGATAAAACAGCGGCGAACGAAGCTGAAAAGAAAGAATGTGGGCGTACAAGTCATACTGAAGGTCTATGAGTTCCTTTCTCGTGAGTATTTAAGAATTGAAACCTTGCTGGGAGTGTCCTAAAATTCTTACGGAGTCGTGAATCGAATCTACAAACCAAGACTATGTATTATTTGCGCCACGAAGACTGGAGTCGCATGCTGGAAGAATACTGAAATTTATTTATTTATGAAATGTCTGGGATATCTGACAGACGATAGGATACAGGAAACGAATTAGAATGAATAAAATTGTGTACTCTGAAGATTAAAACACTCGGTAAAATTCACTGAAAGCAAATATAATTTACGAAAGAGTTAATAAAGTCCCTGGACGTAGGAGGCCTGGGACGTCACGTGCTGATCTACTGGCAGGCCGAAAAACATCGAGCTTGTTCTAATTAGATTCAAATGTTGTTGGCAATATTTTAAAAAGCAGGAAGTTATAAAATAATCAGTAAAAACAAACCAAATAAGTGAATAACAATACTACGAAGAGCGGAGTAGCAGAAATCAACAATCGTGCGAGAAATATATTTGTACTATAAACCAATGCACTCCACTCAAATCGGGGCGTCACACACGAGCACAGCATCACTTGCCTGCTTCGTCGGCTTCGTCGTAGATATATTTCACTTCCGTGGACAGAACATGTAATTACAGAATATATTTGTTAACACTTTCTCATACATGTGCATTATAAAACACATCCAGCTTACATCTCTTTTTCGAGGACACCTTCATTGCCATTAGCAATTTTAAAATAAAATTCAGGAAAGGAAGCCTTCCCCTGTTCCTTGAAACGGCTCAGAAACTAAATGTTAACGTTCGTTCGTTCGTTCAATTTTTGTCAACATGGGAACACCAACATCCAGGCTTTCTACCTTCGCGGTAAGATTCATTCGATATGACTATAAAGAAAAAAAAACCAGAATCAAAATCAACATGCAAATAACGGAAACATTTAAAAAAGAAAATAATGTAGTGACAAAGAACAGAAGCGATCAAAAATAAAAAGGGAGAAGGAATACAAAATTGACCAAAACCAGCACTGAGATATAACAAACGTAAGAGAACTGGAAAGATGTCTTCAAACAAACCAGGACAATTGACGGTATAAAAAACCTCGATTAATAACGGCGTACTGGGTGGAAGAACGAAACAAAAGAATAAAAAAGAAATAAGTTACACACCTTCAATCATATCGCAGATAACATACTTATATCAAAGACATATATGAAAAAGTCAATACGAGTCGGTTCACGATAATTCATAATTGATAAGTTACACACCTTCAATCATATCGCAGATAACATACTTATATCAAAGACATATATGAAAAAGTCAATACGAGTCGGTTCACGATAATTCATAATTGACTCTATCATAACATAATTAAGAACAGAGAAAATGTGTATATATATATATATATATAATGTAATATTTTCTGAGCAGTGCCTGCATGTGTCGAATTACATAATAAAACATTTAATTTACAGAATGAACGTAAAAATACTTCTTATGGCATAAATGCATATAGTGAACATTTTACACAATATCGTTGCGAGTTTGTCCGCAATAGATACCGACAATTATACATCATATATAAATATAGTTGTCTGTCTGAATAGAAAAGCATTTGAGTCAGTGATTTTAGGTACTATCACAATTTAAAACGCAATATTAGATTCTACAATTGAAAATAGATATAAAATATTAGCAAGTGTTTGTACGCGCGGAATGTGGTGTATAGATGGCACTAGCAGTAAGACATTTTTGTTCACAGACTGGAGATGGCGCGCTGCACATATACAAATATCGATATTCCACCTACATAGATATTCAAGAAAATGCACAACTTTTAACCTGACGCACTCTAACGGAAGGACACCGAACCACTGATTACGACGTCCGAGGGCAACGACGCATATATCTTAGCTCTTAAACGGGCGCGATCAATGCCACGAATCAGGCTGAAGGTCCCTCAGTATTGATTTTATCATGGATCTGTGTTCTACTCGCGAGTTTGATTGTAATTAAATTTCGATTGGACTTTTATGATTACGATAAAACCGCGTTAACGGGTATTTGTGGGCAAAGAATACTGTTTTTCGGGATCTCTGACAAAATTATTTACCTGCGTTATTTGGCGTCGTTAAAGTACCGCACTTTGACTTACTACACATTGGAATCTTAAATGATTTAAATTAAGGCAGACAGATTCTGAATAGGAGGGGTTAGTTCGATGGCCAGGGGATAAATGTGAAGGATAAAGGGAGTGGTGGTACTCTCTGCACCACACAGCGTCCCCCTGTGCTAGACTTTGTGTGGGGCTAATCCTTAGAGATATATGACCACCACGTCATCTCATCCCCTCTGGGAGGATTTACCGAGTGAGAAATGAGATGAGCTTCAAACAATGTCCGACCTTCCAGTGTCTGTGAAACCCAAGTGGGATGCCACATGGCTATGCTAATGATAACGCCACACTTTGATGTGTGTTTACAGCATTTAATTCTGGTAATGATGAATAATAGATAGGCATTTTAATTTTGAAAATTAATGTATTCGTATAGATCAGAAAATATAATTTAATAGAATGTAGTCCGTAATAATTCACATATTTTTACGCTCATCTGGATATTCTTCAACATATTGGACACTCAATCACCAGTTAGGTTCAAATAAGTCTTGCTCCATGCGCATATAGAATGGATAATTAGTCATTTTCTTTTGTCTAATTTCCTCCCACTAAAGCATCATTCTAAAACTCATAAGCGTTCCCCCTCTGGACTTGATCCAATTATCTATATATCCTTAACAGCTTACAGTTTAAATTGGGTTTACTACAAGAGATTTACATTTATGACATTTTCTTCCAAGAAAACATTCACGTGAGGCAGATACGAATTTGCAGTTATTCGTCTGCTTTTCTCCGACTGTCACTCAAAATCCCAAACATTTTCTCTCTCTACCTCTGTCTTTTCTTTCTCTCCTTTTTAATTTCTTTGACAATGTATCCATCGTCCTAATTTAATTAAAAGAACGACGTTTCGGACACTGGAGTCTGTCTCCGTCATCACATAAAGCCTAATCTATTTGGCCCTGTTGACAGAACTAGTCTCCGGACTGGAACTACAGGCTAGCTCTAAGAATTAGGCTCAAGACAGATTCTAGCCTCCGAATCGTTGTTTTTAGTTAAATTAGGACGGTGGAAAATATCCAAGAAGTCTGTTACATTCTTTCATTGTGTTTTTAACTCTCCCACTTTCTCTCATTATTTAAATGCGAATCAATGACAGAGAATATCATAAATTAGGAAATGTTTGGATGGATTGAGTGTCACATGATAGGAGGCGGTCAGGAATGTCATCCATGCTTCCCCCACCCCCGGGCGGTGGTTAGGTCTGTTCCACGCTGTTTAGTTAGTGGTACCATGGGAAACATCTCGAATAGGAAGTACGGTTCCTACCATCAACAAGGGATACCACGAAACACTCGGGTTTGGTTATGATTAATTGTTCCGCAGATATCAAGTGGAATCGATCGACAATCAGACCTGAACATGCTACTGCGTGCATTTAGATCAGCAGCGGATTGACCTCAGCAGCCAGCGACGTTTCGGCTCGATTTCGGGCCGAGTTTCCAAATTAGGCGTTCTTTGCACAGTGTAGCAACCGTCGTCCGAGATTCCGAGCATTATATATTCGAAACTAATAAAAAGTTTCGATACATTTTATAGATGTACGCGGAATCGAAAATAATATTCGTCATCCCTATTCTACGTATTGGAATAAGCTATAAAATTAGCTCTTGAATAATTTCCTAATAGATATCCCGAGCGTTCTAAAAGCTGCACGGAACAAAGCCGATGAGACGCGACGAAGTATTGTTTCATCGCATCCATTTTTGTTTTTGTTTCCTATCCTCACAGAAGAGACACGTATAAAATTTATAGCAACAAGCACTACACAGAATCCAAAACCACACTACGCGGATACAACTCACATCTCACCATAGAGATTATATCAGAATGTAACAATGCTAATTTGTATTTGATTATAACCTCGACTAACTAGAGAGGTTTTTCGTGATCCGGCCTGCCGTGGATTCTGGTAGAAGTTTATCAACGTTTAGGAGATCGCCCTGTTGATGGAGGCAGCAAGGACCTTTGAAACGTCGGTAAGCTTCTGCCAGACCACACGGTGTGACAACAACACTAGATAGAACTGTTCCAAATAACAAACCTGGTATTATAATTCGAAACAAAAATGTAACCTATCTCTTAACTGATATAGCAATACCAACCGACAGAAATGTAATTAAGAAAGTACTTTCTCACTGAAATACAACGAATGTGGAAAGTTAAAACAAAATTAATTCCAATAATTATATGAGCAGCAGGAACTGTCTCCAAGTCACTCAAAAAATATTTGGCCAACATCCCGGGCGAACACGACATCAGGGAACATCAGAAAACCGCCATTTTAGGAACATCATACATCATTCGAAAGACGCTGAAATTTGTTTAATACAAGTAACACGTTCTTTTTAAGATGAAATGTATTTCAGAAATAGCTGCTGCATTATGTATCTCTGGGGCAAGGCTTGTCTTAGGTACATACATGTAAATACCCTGTAAAACGGTGAATAAATGGAATAATAATAATAATTTAAATCCAGCCCATCATAATTGCCCGCTTGTGTGTTGAAAAGACTTCCTGTAAGTTGAGTTCTAATTTGATCAGCGGGATCATTACATATCTGAGTTAGTGTTTACGTTTCGCAGCTGTTTATCGATGCAAGGAACTAGTTCGGATACGAACACAAAGCTGCTACTGTTTAGCCTCGTTCATCGTCAGTATTCCACAACAAAAGTAGTACGTTTGCTACAGTCCACATCATAGCACTTCGTTAGACACTCCTAGCAGATCTATAGATCCCTATGCGGTGGACAGACCAACGTACTCCGTGGTTTTCATGGTTTTCTCATCTCCCTATCATCCGTTTCCCAATAATTAGATTAGTAGTCATTCATGTAATTTGTTATGGGCTCAATTAGCCTTTGTCTGCTTACATATTGAGGTTATCAGGTTCCCACAATCACGATATCGCACACTGTTTCAATGTTGTTATTATAGGTACTGGTATTTTAAAACTAAATAAACTACACCAACTCGTTGGTAGCCAAATTCAAAGTTTCAAAATTGCTAATAATCAAGCCGATCAACAGACATGACTTGTTCAACTGACGTATTAAATTCAACTTTCAGAATTTCAATTGTCAATAGATTTTTATTTCGCATTCAATGCAACACATGGGCATAAGTGCAAATTCTCGACATGAACAAACAATGTTCATTGTCAAAGTAACAATTAAGTTATTACATAACTAAATGTATGGGACGGAGTTCGTCTCTCAGCTAGTCAAGAAATTTCCCGCCCTTTATAGAATAAAAATTTCCTTAGCCAAATGTAACAAGTCCACTTTCGTAAGCCCTGTTCATTTAAGGTTAATTTTAATATTATCCTTCCATCTATTTCCGTTTTTCTATAAATCTAAATTTATAGTGATGTCATAAATCAAAGGAAGACATGGCACTTATGCAGCGGCGGCCAGTGAGTTTGAGAAGGGGTAATGCTGCGAAAGGGGAAAAATTCATAATACATAATTTCAACACATAACAATATAAATAAATGAAAAGTAAATTGACATCACGAGAAATTCCACAGGTGAGCGACGATGTTTTAACTACTTGTAAGTCCGGAAGATGGCGGCAATCATTTTTCACTGAAAGACAAAAAGTAATTTGCTGTAACTACGATACACTTCCTTTGCTCATTATAATTATCAGAACAAAAAATAGTCAGTACACAGAATTATTGAACACTCCTTAACAATAACCACGAAACAGTTTGTGATACAGAAACCAGTTTAAAACACGTGGTACCGGGCAAGCATGTTTACTATAAGCCGGCTGTGGGGACTGCAGCCCCGATACGCGCTGTAAAAGTGACGAAGCAACAGTGGGGTTATTAGAACCATCGTCTTGTTTGTCTCGGTACAAACAGAAAGCTCGCAAATCTAATTATTAGCACGCAAACATGTTTATTTGAACTATAAAAACACCTTTACGTGCTGTTATCCTATTAAAACAGAAAATACGTCATGATTAGTCGTGATAAGCAGCTGCAATTTATAAGTATGCACGAGTTCACACTAAATAATTTGTCAGAATTCTCACGTGATTCTTTTTGTGTTTGTCTCGTTGCCTACAAGGTGCGATCGTGATCAAATTTATTGTTACTGATGAAATTTTTATGTATTTTAGTATTTAAATCCAAATAATTGACAGCTATTTTAACAGTCCCAGCTGCGTTCGCAAAAAAGAACGTGCTTTTTAACTTCGACATGTTTGTCAGCTCGTCAGTCTGTCGTACGTAACAAATCGAGAACCGCTGAACAGATTTTCATTAAATGTTTTATTGGAGCGTTTTCTTGTAACAAATCTGTCAATTTTACGGGCAGTACTTGTAGTAATTCTTTTTTCAAAGACAATTTTGTTGATCAAAAATGGACACTACAATCAAAACAACTTAAGGATTGAGAGACACAGAACCTTGAGTATACACGCGTGTATATTTTCTGTGAATAATAATGTGATAATCTTTTTTTTATTTTAATTTGCATGTTTACTTATTGATACAATATTTTATTTTCCGTCTATACACAAACTTAAAATAATGTTGTTTAAAATTACTTAAAATTATAACATTCTCAGTAGATACTGCATCTTGTTACATTTTTTCGACGACATGTTTCAATGTGTATTACATCATCATCAGGTCTATCAATTTTAATATATTTTAAAAACTGTTGTACATCTTGCGTTGCGTATATTTATTAATTTGATTTGTTTAATTTTAAGTTTTTGTCTCTTCCTTTAAATTTGGAGGTTGTGCTTGGATGTTTTATATCTGTAAAATTAATTTTCAAATCGTGATTTTGCAGTCTACCGTCTCTTAATATCGGACACACAACACATCAATTACAACCCGGTATGTTTTACTACCTTTTACTACTTTTATTATGATTCTTTTACATTGTATTACGTTATATTACGTAATAACTCTTTAAATTATTATATTTCCTATGTCAATATCCAAAATCACGATTTGAAAATTAATTTTACAGATATAAAACATCCAAGCACAACCTCCAAATTTAAAGGAAGAGACAAAAACTTAAAATTAAACAAATCAAATTAAT
>NW_019060491.1:555727-586933 GCF_000696155.1 Zootermopsis nevadensis | reverse complement strand
CTCTGCCTAGCGGTGCTGGTCTACCAGATGGTCTGCTCCCAGCTGAAGAGGAATCCCAAGACCTTGCCAAATTATAGCTGTGAATCCTCTGCTTTGCACTGTTCAAACCCCCTGACTGATCTTGCCATGTTAGTGCTGCACTGTCTTGCCTTAAAGTGGGAGCATTAGTACTATTAATGTCTTGAGTGACTGGCATAAAATTATACCCATAACTGTACCTGCCAGAGAGCATCGTTATGTTATGTCTGTTTGCTACATTATGACCTACATTTGCACTTCCACTAATAACAGCATCATCTTGCCAATTTACATTTGATTCATATCTACTTGAACTAGAACTCAGAAAGTTCAACCTTGGATCCTGCCTTGTAATGGCTGGGCTAAGCTCATGGATATATGCCATAGGTATCACACCGAGTTCTTGCCCTGTGTTTTTACTATTATCATATTCTCCCTTACTTTTTACCATCTGTTCCTGTCCTGACAGACTGTACAAACCCTGGTTATCTGTCAAGGTGGATGGACATCTGACATCATTATAGAAAGTGGATTTGGAAAGGTATAGAGTCTGGTCTATGTTATTTCCCACACGGGTAGAAGGAAGTCTGCTGATAGTATTATAGGAATTAATGTCAGATTCAGCGTAGAAACAAGATTTTCCAATTCCATACCGTGGTGCACAAGACTCCATATTATTGTTGGCCCGAGGTAAAGATGGTGAGTTGATGGTAGTTAGTTCTTGATCACGCTGACGTTCGAAGCATGCTTTACACATGTAGCTAGTAAGAGCTGTGCCAAACTGATCACAACCAGGATTGATGCATTCTGATGGACCTTCAATACATGCCAGATCCTTCAGTTTCTGTTCCTCTTTCTGTCTGCGTTCTTCTGCCTGCTTCAGTTTGAGATCTTTGTCACGCTGGAACCTCTCATGTGCAGACTGCAAGTAATTACGCACCATCTCTTCCTGATATTCGTGTCGTTTCTCTGTATGCAGTACTGCACACAAAATGTAGTCCTGTGACCTTGAAACAAGGTTTGAGTTAAGTTTAGTAGTCTGCCTAACAGGACTCGATGGTACATAACTTCCTGCTCCATTGTTTTTCTTCTGTGAATTGTTTCTTGTCATTTTGGTGATGCTTCCCAAATTCTTTTTCAACTTTTTGCTCATTGATTTGCCAATGCTACCAAATTGTTTTGCAACCTAGAAAAACATCACAATTATAAGTAATAAATCTGTAACTTTTAAAAATTAAGTACATCTCAGGAAAATGTTGGAAGTTTGCAAGAAGATTTGTCTAGAAACAAACACAAAGAAAACCCATGTACATACTCATATCCCATCACTGAAACACAGTAAAAGATCATAATATAAGAATAGTTAATAAATCAATAAAGACAAAATAATTAAATACACTGGTACATTTAAGAAAATATTTTAAAGGTTTAAAAAATACACATACATACATGACAAAATATTATCAGAAGACCACAAATACTACAAATGGCACTTGCAATTTCCTGGGATGTATGCCTATACACATGCTAAAATGCAATTACATTTCTATATTCTCACAGAATTCAGTTATTTCATTTGATTTTTCTGAAGTTAGATCATATAACAAACTAAAATAGTTGAAATGCCAGATAAAAAAGAATAATCTATAACTCTGGTGTTTTATGCAAGTATTTCACAATGAATTTATTTAATCCTGGCACCACATTTTAACCAAACTTGGAAAATGAACACTTACCGACTGGAGCTGTTTTGCTGCCTTACTCCGGTTTGTGCCAAACATGTTTGAATCAGATGGATTATGAACAGCATCATCAGTTGTGTCAGTTTCTAGTACTTCAGAAAATTTCTTATCAATTTCATCTTCATCATTTAACAGATTGTTGAAGCTATATGCCTCTATTTCAGATGTAAATTCACTGTTCTCTTCTGACTTCGGTGTTGGAGGGATCAACACATTTACGATATCCAGATATTCACGTAACAAACCCAATTTATCTTGGTTTGCAAGAGTCAGCTTTGAAACAATATGTGGGTTGTTTTCATCCCTTCCCCAAACAAACTGTTCACCAGGATCTACACTAAATTGAATTGGCAGCAACTCATGGTCCGAGTCTGTCACAGGGATCACAGCTAGAAAGTAACAGAACAAGCTACGTTATTACCATATTTTATTCTAAACATCAAACATCAACATGGGAAATTCACAGGTACCTGCGTTTTCCATACTGTATTATTTAGAAAAAATTAAAGGCAAATTTTTTGTGAATACTCTCCATGATGATTGCTGTCATTTGGGTGTTTTTGTAGTTTGGTATCTGTATTATTTGTCATGCTTTGCGAATACCGATAAACTATTGAAGGAAACAAGGTGAACAGGATCATATTAAATGCACTGTTCTTAATCCATATTTGTTTATTTAATAACAATGTCAGCAACTCAGAAAATACAGCATTAAATGACAATGATAAATAGACTGGAGAGAACACGGCCTAATTTAAGGTACTAACACAGCATTTGCCCGGGAATGACTGAGAGAAACCATAAAATCCAGTCAGGATAGCTAATCTCTGGGTCCAAAATTAAAACTGTGACCTACTAAATATGAAGCAACACACTCAATCTGTTAAGAATACTTTTTTAATACCCTTTTCGCACAAATGGCTCCTTTTGTAGTTTCTTGATCTATTTAGACATCTGGCAGGACTCCTTAGACGAGTGATCAGCCCATCACACCTGTACACAGGACAGCACAACACAGAAAGACGCAAACATCCATGCCTTGAGTGGGATTTGAACCCATGGTCAGTATCCAAGCACACAACACCCACGCCTCAGACTATGCGGCCACTGTGACCGGCATAAAGAATAATGCTGCGAGTAATTTCACCAAACACTTTCGACTTTCTTGGTCTCTGTCCAGCTGAGCAGTACTGAAAGAGTCTACTTTTGAGATGAAGGTACCCATGAGGAAAACTACAGTTTCAAGTGGTTTTCTGGTATTAACAAAGTTCCACTTCTGTTACAGGTAAAGAAGGAAAAACCATGCACAAACATCCACAGTGGATCTGGCTGGTCCCAAACCCTAGAGCTTGGCTTTATGCATCTGTTGGTGAATATCACAACTTCATATTTCTTCCTACCTGGAGGCTGAGGCATTCTATCAGCAAACGTTTCCTTCTCCATGACTACAAGCGATGAGAAGTGAGCTGCATCATATGTAAGGACAAGTGGCGAACGGTGACAGTCAGCAGGAGAGCACTCTAGTGGCAGGTATATGCCTCCAAAGGGGATTGGTGCAAGATCTTCACCGTTGACATCCTACAGGAACATGATTTTGATATTTCTTAGCTAATATCAATTCAGAAAGGTTTTACTACATAATATAAGGTTTAACAATTAAAATAATTTCAGTGTTCTTCAACTAAAACTAAGTCATATTAATGTGAAAACAACAAACTTTTTACAAAATCAGTTGCTTGTTAACCAGATTTTCTTCAACATATGACCAAGAAACTGATGAATAAATCAAGTACGAGAGAATTATGAAGGTGAGAAGAGACTGCAATATGGTTTCAATGTAGATATGTGGTATGAGACACTAGTAGAACTAATTATGCTACATACAGTTCATCCATGCAATATAGATACGAAGTTTGAGTAGTGTCCTGTATGTGGAACTGAAGTACGTAGTTTGAAATATGATTTGAAATTACACAAACTTTTCCATGCGAAAAAACAAACAAACAAACAAACAAACTTGAACTTAAACTCTGAGCTTCTGGAGAACTTTTAATAGCGTTAAAATATCCATTTTATGAATGTGATCAGTCTACCATTTCTCTAACCCAATTATACAGAATACTTTGTCTGAAGCACCAAAAGAATAATACAGAATCACTGGAAAATAATGCCCATATTTTAAATATCTGATGAAATAATAGACTTAAGTGGCAACTTTCATTCTAACATACCAAAAAACTCAAACTATCATTCCTACGGTATCAGCATCATGACTAGTGTAAATTCATATCTCCTGGTGGCTGATCAAAAATAAGCAATTTTTTTTTTCATTATGCTACTTTTCACACAAATGACCAGGTACATAATTACGTTTCCAATATTTTGGAATTACAGAATGCTGCTGTACTGGAGACTGTGACATGGCATTTCCAAATGAATGTGTAGTGTAGTTAGTGCTTAGTCACATCACCAGACCTATCTTTTCTTTTAAGAAAATAAAATTAGTGGACACATATTTCTGGGTACGTTACAACTGTGTGGTCATCTGTAAATTGACACATATACATGTGAAAATGGCATGCCAATGACTTTCCTTAATAATGGCGTCCAGCTACATTTTAGCATACTAGAGCAGGGCGCTCCTTTCGGAGCTCCTAGGGGGGGTTGGTCAAATTTGTAAAACACAACCAACCTTGGTTAGTCCCGAAGGGGAGTTAGTTTAGTGTCTCATTCAAGTGTTTTAACCCCTGAGTAAGAAACTAAACTAACCCCCCCGAATGGGGGGTTTAAACACTTGACAAACCCCCCGAAGCGGGTTGGTTGCATTTTAAAATCTTGATTAAGACACTAAACTAACCCCCGTGTATAAACAAATATAAGGTGATATTGTTGATGACGTCATTTTTTGTCGACAACGATGGCTAATCCTTTCGGAGAGCTTCCTGTAATCTGATATTTTACTTCCTTACGTCGCTGATCAGAGGCCAACAGTTCTTGGTTAGTCAACTATCTACGTCCAACCCCACCCTTGCAAATCTTCGTCTGTTTTTCTACGTGTGTCGTTAATATGGTCTCGTTTATCAATGTAAGTGTTCCTTCGCGTTTCTTTATTTCTTAAATATGTCTGATGTTGTAGTTATTTACGTCGCTGTTCAGAGGTCAACAGTTCTTGTTCAGTCAACTTTTTATGTCCAGCCCCACCCCTGCAAATCTTCGTCTTAAAATCGATCATAAAGTCAGTTTTCATAATAGTTTTCGTAATCGTAATATATCGAATGAGTATCAATTTACCTTGTTGGAGTTGGTACTTCAAATACTTGATAACGTCTTCTTTCACTTTTCTGATGTTTTAGGCCAACTGTCAGTCAATATTCAAGAATGCTAAGTGCTCCTTCTGGAGCAGTGATAATGCAACTGGCTTGATATTTTTTGATTTCTTTGTTGTGAAGCGTTATATCTGTTTACTCGACATTGTTGTGTTCAACAACAATGCCATGTAAACAAATATTTGTTGACATTGTTGATGACGTCATTTTTTGACGACAAATTGGTTGACGACAACGAGGAATCACAAATTTTTATAGTAAGATATGTTCATACGAACAGACTTCCTTTTGGAGCTATATTACAAACACGTCTATTTGAAGACAATACATGTCACTGTAACAGATATACTGAAATCAGTATGAACAAAAATTGAGTATTATCTGGAAGTTTCCTATGTTACAAATGGTGTTCACCCTTAAGTCTACTGAAAATGACAAACTTCAAAAGTTTCTTGACATTTCAAAACAAATAGCGGCATTGTATATTAATTAATTCATTAAATATAACTTTCTAAAATAGGTTACACTTTTCCATCACTCTGTACACAAAATTTCCAAGCATTTGCATCTAACAAATCAGTCACATACCTAAGCAGTTGTACACATACTGGTTTTCAATAACACTTTGTCAAAATGTTTTCCATAAAACATAAAAAAATGCATATGTTTTGTTAAGATACCAACTGGAAAAACAGTAAATATATTTTACCAAACTCAATACATACACAAAAAATATAAATATTTACATTAGTGTATCACAAAAGGAGTTTCTGTAATTAATATTTACCTTAAGCATAAGGTCAGCAATGACAATGATGGGTCGTCTTAGAACATGAGCCAGAGCTAATACATGAACCTCTTCCAGACTCTCATAGGTTGCATTTTCCGACACTTCATCCCTAAAGAAATATATATTAAAAACACAGTAAATTGAAGAGGGCTGTCTGTGCTGTTTGTTGAAACAGCCTCTCTTAACACATCTAATTTCATCATGAAGTGTGGACAAATTTAGATTTACTTTCATTTCATCTATTACTTAATTTGCACGATTATACATTAACCTTTAATCTGGCTAGAAGTAAATATCCTATATATAAAATGAAATACATAAGCATGACACCGAGCATGAAACCAAACAAAAGTTATAATCTGGGAACAATATTAACAAATAAAAATTAGATTCACAATAAAATGAAAAATAAACACTCGTTATTATTCAGTTTGAAAATCGTTATCCTGTCTACTTTCCCCAACACAAAACTTCGATATAAAAACATTATTTTCTGATTGTTGGTATAGTGGTAAAATGTGGTTTCTAACTTTGAAAGAAGAATCTAAGAACCTGAGCAGAATTAAGTGAATTGTTTAAAATATTATATAATGTAATTCATACAGATCACCTATTTGGTTAGAACAGAGTATACGATGAGATGTGAATGTAGCCAGAATGGGGGAGACACAGAGTGCACACAGAATTTATGTAAGAAAACAACTTGGAAGACTTACGCATTTCTGTCAAAAATCATGCTGCGTCTTCGGCCCCCTTCCTGCTTCCTTGGTTCTGTAGATGCCATGTTGACGATGCTTTCCCACTCTGTCCTCCATTCATCCTCTGAATACACAAACCCCGCCTCAGTATTCAGTCTAGTCTGCTGCCATCTCCAACGCCTCCACAGTGCTTCTCGACATTCACTGCCAGTCATAAATCCATGGAGAGCTTTGCGCAATGTCAGCAAGCGGTCATGGAAACCCCACATGCCTAATTCATTACAAATATTATTTTCAATAGATATTTATGCATATTTTGTACAAAGTACAGTGAAACGTCGATGCATCGTTTTTGGCGGGGGTGGGAAATAAAAACAATGAATGCGGGAAAGAATTCGGGAACAACAACAAAAGTATAGACTGGAACAATAACAGGAAGAATGGAAGTACTGTTACTGCCGAACACGACGAAACGTAGCCGTAGAAGACACTGAACCACTGGAAACGAGATGAACCAGAAGAATGAAAAGTGCCGCCAGCCTTTCCTTTGTACTTGTAATAAAAGCATTTGTGAAGAAATTCACAGTGCACATGCCATCTGGCATCGCTGGAACGAAATATGAGTGCACCCTAATTAAACTCATAAAATTTCTGACAATGGGCACCGCCATTCACTCCAACTATCACCCCTGCACCGCTGACCACTCATTCCAAAAGAATGTGCTGGTTGGGCGATATAACAGGTTACCGCTACTGCGTATTCTAAAAACATCGCGTAAATTTCGTTATAATTTCTCAGAAACGATCATTGCGGGAAAATTGTGGGCCAGGACTAAGATTTTTGAACGATCGATGCGATAAAACGATAGTTCGAGTAACGATAGAAGCGGGAAAATGTAACATTATTTTATATGGGATGTATCCGGGAACGAACAAAACGGACGATGCATCCGGGAAAACGATAGTTCCGGGAACGATGGATAGAGGTTTCACTGTACTGGAAACAAATGTATGATGGAAGATTACGTCTGTCTGGCTGTCTATCTGCTCACCTTCCACATGTTTCATGCCTGAAATGAATGGATTTCAGTTAAATTTGGTATTGAGATCCATAGTTACAAAACAAAATTATTAGTAAAGATGGCCGTCTTCTGGGATGTTGCACTATGCAGTCTAATAGATACTGCATCCATCAATAGGGTGATGAGTCAATATCTATTAGCCTACAATGTAAAATCCCAGAAAACAGCCATCTTCATGCTCATCACCATAAGAACCTGAAATCTCAACAAGATTACTGGTGTCCATTTATTTACTATTCTCTTGTTCAAGAAAATATGTAACAGTGTATTTAAATGTTGACTGATTTTGGTAATTTAAGTAACTTTACCCTTTCAATCTTATGGACTTAATGCTCCATTGAACCTGCTGAAACTGAAGAACAGCCACCTGGTTCACCATCAGCTGTGGATTCAGTGAGTCCACAATATGTGTAGGTATGATTTAGTTTAATAATAAATTTCTGAAGATGCACAAATTCTTACCTAAAGATGCCGCATGAAGCAAACAATTCCCATCACCAGTAGTTGCCAGTGGCCACAGTCGCTGACATGCACCAGAATCTGCCCACCAGTTAAGACGACCAGATTGTTCCAGTGATACCAAACTTGACATCTCAATCAGATCCTTCTCAAGAAAACCTCGAAAATCCTCTGACAAAACAATTGCAGAATCAAGTTAAAAAAAACAGAACACACAAGTATTTACGAACTGCAATGTCCCTACTCTTGAAATTTCAACACTTTTCCACAAAGACGTGGCAACCAGACTGACAATCTACACTGTTACACAACAGATTATGAACTGCACATAATGGACAATTTATATTTATTGTGGGAGAACAATCAGACATTTGAAAAACAACAAAGATGCTTATCTCCTGGGTTGTTGCACCATGTAACATTCTGGCTGTGTCAAAGTTTCAAAGGAATACAGTGCCTTCATCTTCAGGGCACAACAACACAGAAGATCACCATGTATTACAAACTATCAAATGGAATTGGATAATTCATACTGGTTAAAATATATAAAAATCCTATCTTTTAATGTACAGAAATAACATATCTTCAATGATGTGGTTGGTAAGTAATAAAGAAACTGTACATGTTTGAATTTAAACATTTAAAAGTTAACGCTTCCTAATTTTTATCTGTCCTCTGTACGCTTGTTGTATCAATGTACATTACACAAATAGATTATATGGTTGATTTCAAAACTGCACAACACCAGACTCACTTGATTCTTACCAGGGTATATAGTCAGATCTGGAAGTGTGAATGTGTAGACTGGAGTTTCTATAAAAAATTGATTCACACTGCATACTGCATTCTCTCTGAAATCCAGAGCAATGTCGGAACGTGCTCTCGATACCAAATTCACATTATCAGTGGCTCGGGATATACCTCTTGTTAACTTCTTGACTGGAACAATTGTTATATAACATCAATTTCAATTTCAGCAGTTGAAGTACAGCATGGTAAATAGATCTAAAACTCTCCCCAAAACACGGGAAATATACATGGAGATTCCACTTCCACCCCTATCTTGAAAATAAATCTTATCTAATCTGTTAAGACATATTCTCACTCTAGCTGCCCACTTAGCTAATGTGTTTTACCCAGAGCAACTGAATTTTAAATTATTCTGATAAACCTTAAGCTATAAAGCATTGTTCCTCAACCTTTGTAATAACATGTGACACTTGAAATTCTAAAATATTCTCGCAGCCTACCTTGTTGCATATACCAGTCTGTTCCTTTGGGTACGGTCTCCGACTATAATAGCCTGTGCTTCCGGGCAAAGTTGGAGGTAGAAATCCATATTTTCTGATAGTATTACTCAGTAGGTGTGATCTACATTGCTCTCAATGACAAGACGACAGTTTAGACTGAGATCTACAAATTAATGTGGAATATGAACCATGATGGTGGCCTGGTATTCTTCAAATACACAAAGTTTTGACCGTGAAAGTGAGAAAAAAGAAGATTTTCAGAAAACTCAACACTGGAACTAGATATCTTGAACCCAAGACCCGCACTGCTCCGCACCCACAGAGCATCAGGTCACCTCTATCGCCTTTCACAAAGAAATTATTTAAAACAATATGTCCACTAACAATTATTTTTCCATATACTTGTCTAGTATGGACATATTTCTGAATATTTACAATAAACAATAATTCTACTTGCTGACTACTGAATTTTTAATATTTGCTAAAACATGCAAATTTAAAGTAACAGTTATTGGTGCATGTTTGAAATTTTATAATAGGTGAAGTCAGACAATTGTCTTCTCTGCTTTACTCTCTCCTCTCTTAATCTTATCACACTTGTGTCACTGGTTGAGCAACATTACTGTAAAGAGTTTAACTAAAAAAATATCAATTTACTGTCAACTACATCGATAGCATCCGCTTTCTGAAGTGTTGGTCTTGATAAAGAGTGATGGGTATTTGTTAAGTTTCCATTTTCTTCAGTTAGAGGAGCAGACCAACGACTGTTGTACAGCTTGGTCACGCCACTGCTTCCACCACCGCCACTTCCACCACCACCACAAGACTCTGCAGAGAGATACAGGTAAGCCTGCAGAGCTAAATTCAAGTCCCATCCCTTTGCTGAAACAAAACAAAAAACAAGATGATTGGAAAGATAAACTCTTTGGAGTACACTTACATTCAAAACATGTTCCTCATGCTGCATCACATAGGCTGTTGTTGCACTAAACGTATCCAAGATCTTTGATGATTCTTGTCCTATGATCCCAGGTCAATGCTATGCAAAAATGGGAAACCCTGGACCTCACTGTTGCACAACAATGGGTTCCAGTGATGAGTCCCCTAGTCCCACTGTTGTGAAAAATGTGACAAAGACGCCCATAAGGTGTTCTTTGTCTGGAGGGATTGAGTAAAACTACAAAAAAACATTGGGGCAGCTCGTCTCTGGACCAGGTTTTCAACCTTAGACCTCCTCAATATGACGCAGGAGTACTGACAATTTGTCTGTGATGTTTGACAAAATGACAGTAAAGATGAAGATGATGGCTGGCAATGAGAACTTATAGTTTACCCTGAAAAGCCAAATGTAACTACATGTGCTAGCTGCTTTAACAACAAATAACTTTTTTTTGTTGAAATATTCATGTAACAACTACATGTGCTAGCTGCTTTAACAACCCATAACTTTTTTGTTGTTGAAATATTCATGTAAAGTGATTAAATTAATCTTTCATTCATGTGGTGGGTACAATCTTGTTAAAGTTACTTATGAGCCACCTGCACATTTCCAAACACAGGATCTTACCTTGTAAATAACTGTAGGCAACAGCTGAGTCTGCTCCAGTCTTGGCTATAAACTCTGCTACAAGGTTTGACTCCATTCCCCATCTGGAAAGCATTTCCATATATCACTTAAATACCAAAATACTATGCCATCAAATTTTAACCCTTTCACTGCTCACTCAATATGTACCTGTCCAGCAATATGCTGGACAGGTACATATTGAGCCTTATGGAACAGATATTTCGGATATGCAATGAAAGACTTGCATAGATTTCATTATCTTATATCTGAAATTTACCTCCTAGAACTGACACTTATTAAATACTACTAACAGTCACAGGCTGATCTGCTAGTTGCATAGAAATAGACAATAACAATCACACACCCTTCAAGAAAAAAGTAACAAGAAATCTGAAAGGAACACTGAATAACCTTCTCACCATTACATAAAATCATATTCTATAAGACATGCTGCAATTTCTATTTAAATTTATTCTTGTAAAGCACATGAACAGGATTGTAAATACATTACGGCCACTAAAAATAAGACAAATTAACATTATTCTATTTAAAATTATTTGTTTTAATATAACATATAAATGAGGGTAACATGCATAAAAAACGCCAGTTAAAATAATTTTCAAATCCATATTACAAGGAAATATTTCCTAAAAAGAAAGCAATAGAATGTTCTGCAGTTTTTATATAGTGTGGTTAGACTAGTTGCAGCAAAGAGTTCTTCACAGTTTTCTTGCACCATAGTTGGAACTTCTGCTGTACTTGTCTGTACTGGTCTTCTGGACTGTAACATGGTGTAGACCTATGCTGAAAATTAAGACAGTTATGTTTCTCTGAAACAGTGTTACAAGACAGAAGTCCAACATCAACATCTTCACTGACACGAGAATGTCAAGTCCTATCTACTGTATTTGATAGATTATGTCCATGCATCCCTTTTAACTTCCTAAAGCTATTCTTTTTAGGGAGCAATTCTGAATCAATAAAAGACATTCAGAGCAAATTTATGAGAGTACTGAAAGTATTTTCAGAAAATTACACCTGACAATACATCTTAGCATAGCAGAGATACTGGGAAGTACAAAAAGTCAAAAGCAGAGTTCTTCAATGGTGACTATACCCACCAGTGATCAGTAATAATAAAACAGAATGAATCTGAGTACTTAATTATCAGACCTGGTTTCACAATGACACATCACAGTTAATGAGAAACTTGCATTGCCATGCTTTAAAAATTATTAAACCCATCAGACACAATTTTAAACACAAATGTTGATCAAATATTTGTTGAAATTAAAACTGAACCCATTACTAAGGTGCCTACTACCATGACATACATATAATCTTACAAATCAGGATACAACCTTAAAAATATGCTTTACAAATATTTATTATTCAACTTTTCTTTAAGTCCTTCTGTATGTTTTAGATTAACAAAGCCTATTGTAAAGTGTAAGAGAAGAAATAGTAAATGAAAATCTCAGGACTTACACAGCATGATAATCAACACTACATGAAAAAATGTATCCATAAGTAAAATAACACTCACTAAACTCATGTTTACTTTGTATTCAAAGATACATCATTTTACTTTACAGCACTCAAGTGTTAACGCCTAACTAAATAAAGAATTCCACAAAAAAGCAATGCAAAGTCCTTAAAATAAACACAATTTATGAAACCTTTTGGCAATAACTTTAAAAGATATACTTTACTGGCGAGAAACTAAATTAGCAGATGTTTAGAGTCAAAGGACCAAAGAAGTGAGAAAGTGACTAAACTACAAGGAACTTCATCCACCCACCTCATAATGGTGTAGTGTCAAACTCACTGTGTGGTTAAGGTCATAAAAAATTATGTACCTATTTTTGGCTTCAAGTGAGCCACCAGGTTTACTGCCACAGTACATTGCAAACACTAGAGTGGAACTCTGCCAAATGTTATGTTTAAGCTTGACACTGAATGACAAAACACTTTAAAGAGACTAAGCTACAACTGTACAAACATATCATGTAATATAAACAATAACCATTGACTGAAGAGACAATGGCTTGCAGTTAATTACTAATTAATTCTCTAACAAATCACATTATTCTTGGTTTTTTAACAACAAATTTCAACTCCATATGTTGTACAGCATCAGATGGTGCCACAACAAGAAATAATAATGACTATCATAAATATGTACATAAGTTAGAACTTTATAATAGCAAACCGTCAGTAGCAGGTTGTTTCTTCTATAACAAACTGCCTACCATAATAAAACAAATAAGAAATAACAATCAGTTTAAGAAGGAATTGAAGGACTTTCTTATTAAGGGGTGTTACTATTCACTAGAAGACTATCTTAATGAAGAATTTTCGAATATTGTCTACTGATAATCTCAGTGTGCCAGCCGGCATCATCGAATTAGCATTTGTTTCTTAGTTACGGGCGTTTTGGTAGTGCATTACACCGACCCTCCTGCGATTTCGGAATGGCGTGTGCATCAAATTTTGCCAAAGACTCGCCAAAACGGCTACGGAAACCTATGAAATGCTAAAGCAAGCATTTGGGGAGTCCGCAATGGGTCGTGCACAAACTTTTGTGTGGCATTCACGTTTTAAAAATGGCCGAACCTCTGTCGATGATGACGAGCGTTCTGGACGACCATCTTCGAGCACAACGCCCGAAACTGTTACGAAGATCGACGTCGTACCATCACTTGTACGACTTGTGCGACATTGTTGGGATAGGCTATGGGGCCTGTCAGCTGATTCTAAAGGAAGAACTCCACATGCGACGCATCGCAGCCAAGTTTGTGCCAAGGCTCCTGTCTGAGGACCAGAAGCAGAATCGACTTTTCGTTTGTCAGGAGCTCAAAGATCTTGCAAGAACCGACCCCAACTTCCTTTCTAAGGTTTCCTCTTCCCAAAGATGAAAATTCAGCTAAAGAAAAGGAGATTTGAGACGATAGAAGAGATTCAGGCAGAATCGCAGATGGTGCTTGACAGGCTGACAAAGAAAGATTTCCAGGGATGCTTCCAGGCTTGGCAGCGGCGCTGGGATCGTTGTGTTCACTCCCAGGGGAACTACTTCGAGGGTGATGGATGAATTTAATACCTGAGAGAAGTGTACGGGTTTTTATACGCGCAGTCTTGAAACCTTTCGATCGCACCTCGTACACGAAATAAAGTATTATTATTATTATTATGATAAATTGGGAAGGTTGTGGTTATGGCCTGTTTTATGGCACTATCCCAGACCTTATCTGGAAAGACTATGGGACACCAGTAAAAACTTCAGTAATGACAGCCAGCTTTTGGTCCAAGATTTAAACCTGGCACATCCAAAAGCAGAAGTGCTAAGTACTAAATCACAATGTTCACCATACTCTCTATCAGAAATGATAAAATAATTTCATTCAACAAAACATTTTTTAAAGCAGTAACAGTTCATAATTAGGTAGTCTTATTTTATATTACTTAAACTGTAGTGTGTTTCTATATGTGCTTCATCAAAGGAAGCATTGTTAGTGAAATACAATTACATATGACAGAATGACTTGTGAATAGCACTCTCAATATTTTTATATGCATTATTATTATTGTTCACAGTTAGTAAAAATAAATTTGGAGTATTTAAAATCACAATGTTATTTTAAAATTTATGGTAAAATTGAATAAATAAAAGCTGCATAATTTTCAAAAGATATACTGACATACAAACTCTGGTACAACTTTACAATACAGTAACCTTACATTAAACAACTGATTACTATGTTTGTATATGCTTGTGTCTGCATTTTAGAAAATTGTATGTGATCAGTATTAAAAACACTGATACGATCTTCACACCCTCTGTAACAAATGTATTATCATAATTTACTTCAAATACTCTTCGGGCAATATAACTTTGGCAGTTATTCTACAAACATATTATACACAAATAGTTATGTGGCAAGAAATGAACTACATATTTAACAGAATATGTTTCAATGTAACCTCACCATTTCACTGTTTAGCTTAAGACTTTAATGTCTTCACAGACTAGATAACAACTAGAAAGCCTTTGTAAAAATATATACATAAATGGAAACATGAATATAAGAGGATATGCTTAATCCTAACAAACTTAAGCAAGCCTTACCACAAAAATTGAAAACCTTGTCCTTGATTTGATCCTACAATGCACTCCTGCAAATTGCACAACATGACTCACATTAATTTTGTGTATACAAATATACTATCAAATACATGCTGATATATACATATTTAAATATGTCAAAGTAATACATCACTTACAGCATAACAGAGGTCTGCACAGGCCCGGGCCTGGCAGCATAGACAATGATCAGATCTGGGCCAGGTTCGAACCTGGTTAAAGAGATAGCAATCAAACATTGCATACAAAATTTCATGCATTCTTGGACCATTCTTTTTCGCAAAGAAAAATGAACTCATAATTGTGCTCTTCTCATGCTCATAACACAGTTGAGCTCTGGGTAAAAATCTTACCAACTTCATTTTCTTGGGGATTTTCACAGCTGCACCCTCCCAGAAATAGTTCTAGATAACACCTCACAAACCTGGAATCTGATATATCTGTACTGTTCCTCAAATTCCAAAACAACCTCAGAATTTTTTGAGTGCCATTATTAAATTCATTCAAGAATTACTGGCACTTACAAACTGAAAGAAACATGCATTGGTGACAAGATAGTCAACACAGATTTAAATAGGTTGGACTTCGTTCGGACAGAAATAAAAGTAAGTCAGCCTTGGATGGGGCATAGGTAGCACATCTGAAGTAACTTTGGTTCAGGTCAAATGCTCCTTGAGCAGAGCCAGATGAAATTATAAAATTTCAGCCCATGCAAACCTCTACAATACACTTACCATTCAAATAGTTTTGTGAGAATGACAGATCATAAAATAAGTAAGGTATTGCCAATATATGTTGGAAATAATTTCTGCTACAATTCGAATTCGACACAATGCAACAATAAGGCCTGAATGTTTGTGTGACTGCCAATGTATTATTTACAGCATTTCTCTTAGTGTATTACATATATGTGTGTGTGTGTATGTGTATCCCCATCCTGCACAGACCTTCAGAAGCCAAATAGTACCCCCAGCTAGTCAACAATCACCCCACTTTTACAGAAGCTTAAGGTTCATTACCATGTTGACAAAAACTCATCAGCTGTAAATACACAGAATTTAAATACACTGACATAAGATCCGTCATCTCATTTAACCCTAGAATATCACCAAACAGACCGGATAATACAAATCTCTTTGGAGGCAAGTAAATGCAGTGCATAGTTTGCTTTTAAAAGAAAAATCCACTTTTAACACCTTTGGCGGATAGGTCATCTTACTAACGTAACAGACATTCAAAATTCTAACGAATACTTACGTGAGCTTCTGTGTCGTATATTATAAAGTTTCGATGTTCTTTTTACACATACATATAATATTAAATCACAGCCAATTTGTAAAGACGTACTAAACATCGCAATAACTAGATTCATATATATATAACCTTGGCCTAAATAGGCTAAGAAGTGATTTACTACAACGTACCACCAACATACCTTACTACGAAGTAAATAATCGACTAAACAAACTAAAACCAAAATACATTCATGTAGTGTAAAATCGGATGGTAGGTCAAGGCATACAATTAAATTAAAAAAAAAACGAAAACCAGTAAAAACTGTTTTAATCCTGGATCGACAGAGAGTCAGAAAATCTCATGGCAGAAATAAAAGAGATGCACTAGTGCCTTTAATACTGGTAAATTTTACAAAACAAATTATCGGTTTAAATCTATCAAACACTTCTCGTTATGAGGTTCTATATTGGCTATCCTGATTTATCAATGGTGGAAGAAAGTTAGGAAACAGTTGATATGACGTTTGGCGTCAGCTTCCACCATTAAAACAACTCGAGAACAGTATGCGAGTGTGTCTCTGTAGTGTAGAATTTTACAAAAAATTGTCATATCATTTGAACTTTCGATATTTCATTTCTTGACAATAATCGTTCCATAATTTTATAATGGCTGTCTGATTTAACAGTGGTGGGAAGAAGTAAGATGTTCATGCACAGCTAATGTTACGTTTGTCATTTTCATGGTCCAAACTGGAGAATAGAAAACTGCTTTTGCTGTATGTATCTATAACTAACTAACTAGATGGCTTACGGAACCCGAAGGTTCATCACCGAATTAATCAAAGTCCTCCACCGGACCCTGCCCTGGGCCAACAAAATCCAGTCTCCTTCAACTCCCATCTCCGATAGATCCCGCCTGATATTATCCTCCGATCTACGTCTGGGTTTCTCCAGAGGTCTTTCCCTCAGGCTTCCTGAGCAATACCCGGTGAACACATCTTGCCCCATCCTTGCGCGCCACATGACCCGCCCATCTCATTCTTCTTTACTCAATTACCCTGACAATATTGGGGGAGGAGTACAAATTTTTAAGCTCATCATTATGCAGCCCTCGCCATACCCTATCGTCCTCTCTCCTAGCCTCAAATATCCTCCTCAACACCCTATTTTCAAACACCTGCAATGACTGTTCCTCCCTCAGGGTGAGAGACCATGTTTCGCATCCATACAAAACAACAGGCAGAAATATTGGTTTCCATACTTTAATCTTCAGGTTCTTAGAAATCAGACAAGAAGACAAAATATTTTGAACTGAGAAATAGCAAGCATTTCCATAATTTAGTCTCCTAACCTCCTCATAAATATTATAATGATTTTTTATTGTTGTTCCCAAATATTTGAACTCTGTCACACTTTCAAAGGATTTATTAGCCACTCTAAGACAATTCTGTCCGCCTGTCTGCTGTCAGGATACCAACATGTATTTAATTTTTTCTGAATTTACTGCAGTATGGAATATAAATCAATTTTATTTGAGTATGTTTTAAACAGGTATGAATTTCTCAATGGGTTTTAGTTTACTTAAACAAAAACACACTGCAGGCATATAGAATTTTCAGGTTCAGTATTGGCGTCAGGGTGCTTTCGTTTCGCTGCCGTCTTTTATTTGTATAGATCTTATTTATTCCCCACGAGAAAGAGTACCGAACTGTAGATATATATTTCTCCTTTGGATAATTTTCATGTTAATTAACTTGATTTTGAACTGAGAAGTTATGTTAAATAAAAGCGTTTTCTACGATGGGAAATTGACCTTTTGCATTTTCTTACTTGGATGGTATAATGTTAGTAATATTTTTGTTTCTATCTTGCTAAAATAATTTCATATTCTGACCATTATAGCTTAGTTGAATTTAAAGGGAAGTTGGGTGAATAAATATTTATCTTGCGATAAAAAACATTCGCTACAGTCTATAGTGTCAATTAAAACGGGATAGCGGCCAATATGACAGTAATAGCTGTCGACCCACCATGGTTTGGATAATCTATGGTTTGGATGCACCTTATTTACTCCCACCAAGGGACGTACCAATATGATTATGGAAAATGGCTACGTTATCGTCAGGAAAGGGATATTCTACGTTCGGAAACCAGGATTATTATTGTGGTAATACCTGGAAATAGAGTTTCATCAACAGAATTACTTGAACGGTATTTCCTATAAACTCACAAAAATACAGAAGTAATTCTTTTTTATGGAAGTGGTTTTCATGTAATTTGTCCATGGTGGGTATATAATATATATGAATGTTTTGAAATTGATTCTGTGTGTTCGTTAACGTCATGGCTAGCTGCCCTAAAAATGCTTAAGGATAAATAAAATATACTTTTATAACCAGTGTAGCATGTTTCCATTACTGATATTTCGTCACCGCTCGTAAAATTAGAAAACAGTGTACTGCTACAGCATAACATACTTAATTTGCACCTTGGTGAAGAATGAGATGGTATCGTTGGCCTCGAGGATGGCTGTAAGCATGACTTGAAGAGTGTTGGAACATTTGGGTAAAGGCCTCATTTTCTATCATATAGCAAGGCATGTTCCCATCAAGCTTGCCAGATATTTTATTAGATATCTGCAGTCATGCTAATGATGTGCTTCAGGGGAACTCGGCTCTTAGGCATTTTTGGGAGCAAGTATATCCTGGGTATCCTCAGGCCATGTGGTTGTTGATGTTTGACAACCCCTGAATGTGAAAGTATTTAGATGAGAACTGCATGTCTCTGTTCATTTATTTGTGTGGTATCGTTGGTCAGTTATACAGGATCTTCTGGAAGGGTGATAGGTTTTAATTTGTAATCCTCAGTTTCAGTACAAAAGCATTGCCCTTGTTGATTGGTGTGATTCTAAAATTACCTTGTAGTAGCTGCCTTTCTGCTCTCACCAATTATATTGTTGGTGGGACTGGGAGGTGCAGTGTAGTTCACATCTTTGACAGGGCTGAATGCATAGCATCATCCAGTGGTGAATTGCTTAGCATCACAACACACTCTTTATTTTAGTTTCGCATTGAAGTTATTGCAGAATTTTTTATTAAAACTTCCTGTTTCTGGTATGCATTTATCTTCCCTTCAAACTGCCATAACTCTTTAACCTTACTGAATTAGATTCATGTTAATATGGCATGTTTTACTCAGAATCATTTGATTAATGTAGTGATGAAGTTTATCATTTCTAGAATCAATCTCTATACTGTCATTCTTTCTTTATGCTATCACTTACAGTTTATAAGCAGACCTGTTATAGCTGTTGCCACCCTAAGTTGTGGCAGTGATATTTCAGGCCTGTGAGAACCACATTTTTTATTTTATGCTGTCTTATCTTTGTGTGTCAAGGGCTATAATATGAAATTTATTTTCCAGTTTTTTGTTTTGTGTCATTGAAGTGGAATGTATTACCCAGTTTGAGTTGGTAAAGTCTAACTTATGTTACAGTTGAGTTTGAATAGTTTGTAACTGCATAAAAGAAGCAAATTTGAATTTCCAGTATTTTGTATTCAGGGATATGATCAGCAGAAGTAGCTTAGAAGCTGCTTGTGAGGCTGCAGCCAAAGTTAATGCTGTACTTATTGCAAAAGGGAAATTAAAACAACCTGCCCCTCAGATCATAAAGGTAAGCTCAGTAATGTTAATGCAAATGGTGATTAAATTTTAGTTTCCATGTTAATTCTTTTGATGGAATAGTAATTCATAAATTTACATGCAGGTAGGAAATAGTTTCCGGACCTCTGCAGATTTATTTACTTCAGAATACGAAATTAACGAGGCTCCGATAGCTGCGCGCAATCTGCTCACTAAGGGACATACACAAGAGGAGATAAATCAGTTTTCAGGTACGCAGTTGTTTAATTTCTTAATTTCAGAATGACAGTTGAGTGTGGCATGAGTTGTACAGGGAACTGTAATATGTCATTTGAAATTTGGAATTTCTATCCAGGTGCTGCTGTGTCAACACGTGGCAGGTACCTGAACCTGGAGGAGCGTACTAGGAATCCAGGCGAGAGGTCTTTGTATCTTCATATTCAGGCAGCCACCAAACAGGCTATTGATTGTAAGAAGAAACAGTGATGCTAAATTTGGATCCTTACATAAATGCTGAAATCATCTGCAGTCAACATGATGTTGTGATAAAGTTGTAATAGATATATGCAAGGCTTGTTATCTAATTAAACAGAATACTATTAAGAGTAGTAGGACAGTGTTCCAGCTTGAATGGTAACTTCAGTACTTACTCTACCAAATGATGCATTACAGGATTAATAATAGTGGTTCAGTGAAACATGTCTTTGTGGGGTAGAATATTTCTTTGATTTTAAGGAGATTGAAGGTTAAATAAAACTTAACTTAACAAAACTGATTACAAAATTAGCATTGGTCCCACATTGTGTAACCCTCCTTTGACCCTTTCCACAATAACTTTGTTCTTGTAAGTCAGTTTTATTTAGACTCAGTAATAGGAACTAATCAGGAGGCAGATTACAAATAAAATAGAAGTTTATAGAAGATAGGATATTCTTATTTGGAAAGGATTGATAAAATATAAATGTTTATTCCAGAGTTTGAATTAGCTTTTAAATCTGTTAAACACAATCAATGTTATTAGCTGTAACTGCTGTGCATAATTATATAGTATTTTTTAGTGTAAAACCTAAGGTGGCTTACAGATAGCTCTACTTTTAATGTTTTCACTTCTCTTATGTCCGTGCTCACTTATGATAACTGTGGATTTTGATGTTAGTAACATTGTTTTTTGTGAAGAAAGTCTTTTACTCACTGCTGTGAGAACCTCAGATCTAACATTGGTTTTTACATTTGTAATTTGAAATGTTTTAGTTTTGTTTTGTTGGTGTTTGTAATTGTTAGAGCTCATCCATTATAGCATATTTATTTTAACTGTGGTTGGTGGCTGAAGTATGATGTGTGCATTCTGCTGTCTCGTAATACGAGTGATATTGCTCCAGGATGTACGCTAAGTAACCTCTCGGTTACTTTCCAGTGGCAGTCCAGAAAATAGAGGAGATTATACAGCAACACCAGATGGATCAGCTTCCACCGCTTGGTCATCAGAGCAAATTCAAAATGGGACCACCTCAGCAAAATATGCCACCACCATTGATGAGCATTCATGCTACAATGCCTTCTGTTGTAAGGACAAGTTTCAAGTTAATATAATGTAATCATTTCAGATATTTCTCATCAAGTCATGTATTTTATCTGAAGAGTTTCAGCTTACATATTGACATGATCTTCTTTAATTCATGTAACATATTTTGTGTAGATGACATAAACACAGTGGGAGGCTGATGGAGTGTGATATTTTAATGGAATACATTTTCTAATATTTTAGCCAAATTATTTGCATATTGATATTTCATCATTTTATTTTTGGATCTGAATGTTTATAAGTTATTACATTTTTGTTGTAGGATTTTACAGTAGGTGAGGTTTAATATGCTAGAATGTTTTTGCAAAATTTATGAACTGTGTCAGTTGGGTCATTGCTATGATTGTTTGCATTCAGTGAAATGCATAGCTGGATCTTGTTTTAATGTATGACAGATACACATTCCGAACACTTGAAATTAACACCTTTAAAAATTTATTTATTTGTGTTTCATTCAATGCATGTAACTGTATTTTGAAATCATGCTAATTTTAGATTACTCTGTACAAATTACTACTTCTAGTCTTGTAGGTATCAGGAGTTTAGAAGCAATTATAAAGAGTAGGCTGACATCCTATGTTATGGTATTGATATGTGACGTGTGCATGTAAGAATTTGAGGGATGTTGCTCGAGGTTCTCATAGAAGTGAAAATTTATATTGTTGTCTTATGGGTTATGACACTAGTCTTTTTGTTGGGGTGGTTACTATACTTTTCCTTATTATTATTATTTATTTACCCCTTTGCATTTAAAAAAAAAATATTTTTCTTCTTCTCTTTAAGATAGGCTACAAGCCTGAGTGTGAGTCACTCCTCTTACGTGGTCTGCCAGGAAAATGTCATAGTTCATTATTCATTAATCATTCTGTCATTATGTGCTATAGTAAAACATAAGCAAATAAAACCAGATTGCAGTTAATAATTATTAGTCTTATATCTTACCAGAAGAAGAGATAGGATGATGGGACACATTCTGAGGCACCCAGGATTGGTTAATTTGGTATTGGAAGGAACAGTTGAAGGGAAAAACTGTAGGGGGAGACAAAGATTGGAATATGTGACGCAGATTTTTGAGGATGTGGGCTGTAAAAAATATGTGGAAATGAAGAGACTGGCGCAAGATAGGCAAAAATGGAGGACCGCATCAAACCAGTCGAAAGACTGATGGCAAACAAACAACAATAGTAAATTATAAATTTAATGCATAATAACTATTCATTGGCATTAAGATGATAATATGTAAGGAAGAATTAATGTATTTTTGATTCTCATTTTCAGGAGAAAGTTTTGATTGGTCTTGAGCATGCTCCACCAACATTTGATTTACGAAATAAGTTGATTGGACAAGGAGGAGCTAATCTTCATTATATCCGCAATGAAACAGGAGCAATGGTCACTTTACGAGGCAAAGGATCTGGCTTCATAGAACCTACAACAGGAGCAGAGTCCATGGAACCTCTACATCTGTGTGTGGAGTATGTGCTAGTTAAGAAACACTTGATTACATTTCATTAAAATAAATAGCCTGCAGTAAAACCATTGTCTAACAAGCTCCTTTTTAAAACAAAAATTACTTTTCACCCTACTTCATTATGCATTCTTTGTATGTTAATGCACAAATTGAATGCTTGTGTGGTGACCCTGTCAATGCATTTTAACTCTTAGAATTGCTGGATGAATTTTTATTAAATTTTGTGTAACAATAGGTTTTGGGACTTATACATTTTCATAAAGATTATTGTTATAAAGTTATACAATCAGTTTTTGAACTGCAAAACTCATTTCATCTTCATCACTATATATTTCACTCTCCCACTGTTACAGATTATAATGTTTCTGTTAACAGGTTCCTCAAAAACTTTATTTATTCCAAATTCAGACCACATAAAAGGCTAGGATATGTCATATTGTTTACTGGTCGATATAGTGTCAATGTTGAAAAAGACAGGACAAAATTTGGAAGGAATGGAACCTATAATGTTTAAAGGTCTTGTGGTCCAGATAATATGACAGAAATCTAATATATAATGCAGCAGTAACTTTTTGTTTTGGTGCCTGCTGGCTTGGGTTAATATAACACTTTTTTTTTTCAAACTGTGACTGTCGAGTCATAACCCAATTCTCCTTTTGGAAGTCTGGATTTCCATGGTGGGAAAGCTGTGCGAAGCTGTGAGACTGCTTTGTCAGGTTTAAAGAAAAAGCATGAATTGACATTTATTTGCACGTTATATTTCAGGCATTCTAAATTTGAAGGACTCCAAGCTGCACAACAGCTGGCGGTGAATTTGATAGAGACGATGCAACAAGAATTTGCTCAGTTCCAACAACAGCAGCAACACCAACAGCAACATCAGCAGCAGCAGCAGCAACATCAGAATCAACAAATAAACAACCTTGCATTACAGCAGGGTTAGTGTATTATGTCATAGTACTTTACTACTGAAATAAAATTAATTTTTATTACAGGGTTGTTCAGATTGGAATAAAGTTAGTTCTTAATGCATGTTTCACTAAAATATGAAAGTAAATGTTTCTGAATTTGTCTCTTAGAAAGACTTTTTTACAGATATAAAATAAGCAACAAACAACTATTAACACTATAAAAAAAGACACTATTGCCATACGCGTTTCAAACTCAAGAGGTCATCAACAGTGGCAGCAGGGAAATTAATTCATATAATCAAATGGTTTAAACTGGATTTGGAAAATAAATAATGAATAGGTATTTAACAAAGTATTTCAAGCAATAATGAATAGGTATTTAACAAAGTATTTTAAGCGACACTAGATGTTTTTATTCACAAGGGTTGAACTCTGCACTTAGCTATTGATCGGATGGTCTGGTGGCCGTAGCTGGTCTGTGACGAGCTGTGGTTGAGTCGTCCGTACCTGTGAACTCCAGAGTTGTGGGTGTGAGACTGTTAGTTGGATATTAAATTTGTGACATTTTGGTTTTGCTCAATACTAAGACAGTAATCATTACTTTTTGTGTTTTATTTAGTACAGTGTTGATGCATTGATTGAAGACCAGTGTTACGTTGTTACAACCCACCAGTGGTCACAATAATGTCATGATACCTGTCATGTTTCAAACGTTTTTTAAACTTTGTATCAGCAGTGGATATTGTTTGTTTTATAGCTAGTTCTTGTAGATGTGATAGACTCTAAGTAGTTACAACTTTTCTCATCTAGATGCCATATGAATGTGGTGTAATTAAATGAGAAATTAGTTCAAGACAGTGGTCTGGATGATGAAAACTGATGGTAGTGATAGTGGTGGTTAAAAAAAAAATAATGAGAATGTTAGCTTTGAAACTTTCATGGCAAATTAATAAAGTAAAAAGTAATAGTAGAGTGCTTCTTTTGTGTTTCCAGCTCAGTTCCAGACTGTGAGTGTGGGAGGTTTGGCTCAGCCTGGTTTGGTGACCTTACAACATCATCAGTCTATACAACCCCAAGGTATTCACAACACAGCTTGGTCAGTTTTTAGATTCACTCCTAATGCCAGTTATTAGTGTGTGCATGAATGTAACCCAAGGAGGTAATATTTTTTCTTGTACTGTGTTGTCAGTTTATGTATATTCCATTATCCGATGCTTAACAGAAATGTCATAAATTTCTTGTGTTCAAATTTTCTGTTTTTAAAATTTTTACATGGTATTTCACTTCATGCATGCTGATATATTTAATGATACCTTATCTCAAAGGCATTTTTGCAACTTAAAATTGAAGTAAACATGTTTATCATTTGTTTGTAGGAATTACTGTTGTAATTCATTTAAAGAAAGAGCAAAAGTTGTGAAGATTATTTGTCTGAAGGTTATGCAGGCATTTTGTGTTTGACAGATGAAAGAATTATAATTCTGATTTTCTAGAGCTTATGCAACAGCAGGGAGCTATTCCTGGGCTGGTGGCTACATCCATATCACTTCCAGTTGTTTCTAGTGTACCTGCAATATTTACCAGTCAGATGCCACAGCAACCAGGTAATTATGCTGTGAATAGCATGGATTGGAAATGTGTTATCTTAGTGTTGAATGCAGATTTAAGTTGACTGTCAGATGTTTAAGATAGCAAATTAAATCATAAATGTGTCTTATCCTTAAGCTAATAAAACTACAATTTTTCCATTTCTTGTCCTTAGTTTTTGTGGTTGTAGTTTGTGTACAACTTCAGCTGACAGAGATGAGCCACATTGAATGTTGAGAATTATCTAACATTTGAAAACATTCATTCACCCTGAAGAAGGTATTTGTAGTCTGTGCTGAAATGTATTCTCAGTATTTGATGCAGCTCATCCCTGAACGCAGAAGTCGTAGAATATTACCATTTGTTTCGTATGAATGTGAAACTTTATCTCATTGCAAGGGAAGAGCATACACAGAATTGGGATATTTGAGGATTTTGAGCTGAGGAGAGTGTTTTTACTTGACATAGAGGAAATAAAATAGGGTTTGGAAAATTACGCAGTCATGGCTTTATAATTTGTTCTCTACCAAATTTTGTTTGGATGAAAACTTCAAGGAAGATGAGATAGAGAGGACTTTCAGCACAACTGAAGAAAGTGAGAAATTCCCATAAAATTTTAATCTTGAAATCTCAGAGGAAATGTCCACTTTAGAGAGCTTGAAGGAATATAGGCTCATAAGTTCCTTCTAGAAATTGTGATCAATTTCTGTCCTTAGTTGCACAGTTGTCTGGCCCACCACCACTTCTGGGTGTTCCACCACCTCACTTAACACAGCAACATCAGCAGTTGTTGCAACAACATCAGCAACAGCAGCAGCAGCAGCAACAACAACAGCAACAACAGCACCTGTTGGCGCAGCAGCAGCATTTACAACAGCAAGTTCAACTTCCACCTCCAGGACTTCATATACCTACGCATCAGGGACCCTTGGTTCCTCCACAGCAGCAAGTCTCACATCAGCAGCAACATCTGCAGGTACTTGAGTGTCAGAGCTCAAGAAATATGCCACCAGTATACTAGCTACTTTACATAATCCACTCATCCATGATGTCTTGCACCAAACTTAAAACCCAAGAAGTTGAAATCAGGTGATGTATTCTTCTTCTTCTATGGCTCTCCAGTCCGTATTCGGTCCATGGCCTCCTCAATTCTCCTCTTCCATTCGGTCCTCTGTTAAGTCCGTCTGTCCGAGGCTTTGATTGAGGTTTTGAAACATCTTCCTTTTTATAGTGCAAGGTTGTTTGCCTTGCGACCAACCCCCAACCTGGAGGACCAGGGTACCTGTCTCAGTCTGACCTCTCCCCCTCGACCAATCTGGCTAGGGTGGCCCTACCAGTAGCTATGCTACCGCCAGCATAGCTCTTGGGGTCGCCGAGGTACTCAAGCCCCACCACCACGACAAGGTGCAGGTTCCATTAAGTGGGGAGGTGATGTATTAATTGCACATAATTTGCAGAAACAGAAGTCATTGATGTGGTCAAAAATTTAATGGGCCTGAAAAAAGGTAATGTAAATCATGGGGAGAATGTACATTCTGGGAATATAAACATGAAATGCGCTATAGATAGGGACCATAAAGATGAGACTCTTGTCCAGGAGGTCCTGGGCTTTATCACTTGACAGATCTGTGCGCATTTAGTGAAGCCTGTGTTTCTGCCAAAGCTTAGACTTGAGACTTTGGAGAATTTCAGGCCCTCTTCAATGTGGTTCAAGTTCATTATTCTCCATTTAAATCTAAGTGAACTTTAAAAAGGCCAGGACACCTCTCGTCCACATCCGTACCAACTCGAAGTTCATAAGTGCACCATAATTTTTTGTTGATGCTGTATGACCTTTGCAGTTAATGCAGCAGTGTTAATTAACTTGGACAAACTAGCATCTAATGATGTGATTATTGTCAGGCTGTGATGCAACAGCAACAATTGCAGCACCAACAGCAGCTTCAGCAGCAGCAGCAACAGCAGATTCATCATCAACAAATGCAGTCACATCAGGCACAGGTGTTACTGCAACAGCCACCACCCGGTATTCCAGTGCAAGGGCAGCCACCACCGCAGAATGCTTTAACGTCAATGCCGCAGCAGCTGGTGGCACCTCCTGGAATGGTGGTTGTGAGCCAGTCAGGGGCAATGGGAACAACTGCTGTTGTCACCTCTCAACCTCAGCAGCCACCATTAGTTCAACAGCCTCAGCCCCATGTCCCACCAGGTGTGTTATTGTCTTACGCCAAGCACTGTATTCCAACATCTGTTCTGTAGTCAGTCCTGTCATAGGGGTAATGGCATAATACGTGTTAACTGTTCATTGTTTACAAGATTTGAGTTTCTCGCAGCTGCCAGTGTTGAGACTGTGATCTGCTGGGTTTCAATATTCTGTAGCGTTTTAGGTGATTACCACAAGATCACAGTGTGTTCAGTGTTTATTTATACAGTACTTTCTTTATGACTAGTGAGGTTATGTAGCTTTGAATAAGAGGTATATTATTATGAATGGTAATTATAGAGGATTAGGCAAGGTAATGGATGACTTTCTTTGCTTTCATGAAGTAACAGAAATATTGTTGGCAGGTCATCAAGGTCTGGCACCTCCACCAACAGCTGTCCCACCGCCAAACCAGGCACTCCCACCACATTCTTATGGAAGTCCACATATCTATGTCACAACGCAACCACCACCATCATCAGGTGCCCAATTGGTGCCACAGCCACCACAGCCAGTGCCTGTTCCATCCCAACAGCCAAATCAAGAACCTCCACAACCTGTTCCCATGCCAAACTTAACTGGTCAGCAGCAGCAACCACCACAGCAGCACCATCAGCAGCCACAGCAGCTTGGTAACATCGGAGCTCCACAGCAACCGCAGCATGGTCAGCAACTACAGCAGTTACCACCACAGAGTTTTGTGGGTGGGCCTCCTGGAACCCAGCCTGTCACCATTTCTTATCCATATCAAGTAAGATGGGCCATTATCACATATCACTTACTTTTTAGCAGTAAATTTTCTTCATATCTGTCACATCATCTTTGTCTTAACTTGTGGGGTAATTGCATACCACTGTGCTGTTTTTCTGTGCTGGTGGTGATATTGCCATTGGTGTTTCAGTGCCAAACTCTTGCCTTTCTCTTTATTGCAGTCTGAAATGTGTGTTATGTACCAAGGCATTGTGTAGTACCTTAGTTACAGTGGATGGTTTGTATCAGGTTAGGAAAAGAATCAGGCTTTGCTGGTTGCTATAGCTCTTTTGCCTAGAGGTTCATTATAGAAAATCCGTTCCTGAAACATGGGCATACAGCCAGAATAGTACACAGTGTAGAACCCAGAAGACAATCATATCTGTAACTTCATATGTAGTCCTTCTATTATCTTAAAACATGACTGTCATTTTCTTCATTCCAGTATATGCAAAATTCTATACCAGCTCCTGCCAGTTACCCAGCATTTGGACGTCCAGAACCTCAGCAGGCTCCACAAGGAATGCATGCCCAAATGCAACAGCAGGGGCCCCCAGTTCAAAATCAAGGTCCACCCATCCAGCAAGGCCCACCTATACATGTCCAAGGACATCCATTGCAACATCAAGGTCAACCCTGGCAACAGGGTCTACCCATGCAAGCACAGGGCCCCTTACAGAGTCAGGGCCCTCCTTTACAAGGGCAAGGACCACCTATTCAGAATCAAGGCCCACCAATGCAGACCCAGGCACCTCCATTACAGGGTCAGGGTCCTCCTCTGCAAACTCAAGGGCCTCCACTGCAACAGGGACCACCAATTCAAGGACCTGGAATTCAACAGGCAGGACCCCCATTACAAAATCAAACTCCACCACAGGGTCCACATTTACAGCAAGGTCCCCCTTTTCAGCAGCAAAATCAAGGTTCCCCTTTACAAAATCAGAACTCACAACTTCAAAATCAAGGTCCTCTACAGAATCAGAATGCCCCATTACAAATAAAACAAGGACAAGGGCCACCTCTTCAGCAACAACAAGGACCTCCCATGCAGCAGCAACCACCACCTCAGTTGATGCAGCAACAACCGTCGCCTCAGCAGCAACAACAACAACAACCATCACCTCAGCAACAGCAACAACAGCTCAGTAAAGCTGGCCAGAAGCGGCGCTTCACAGAGGAGCGTGAAGAATCTCAGGAAGGTTTTCAGGTAGGAGACATGCTATACAAAAAATAGTTTTATAGTAGGTATCTGTGTAATCTCCTAATGCACTAAAAATAATTAATTTGTGGAACTGAATGATGCAACACGTACAGGTAGTACATTGAATAAGTATCATATTGGTGGGGTCTGCAGTGGCCGCACAGTCTGAGGCGTGGGCCTTCTGCCGCTTGGTCGCTGGGACCGTGGGTTTGAACCCCACTCAAGCCATGGATGTTTGTCCGCGTTTTTCTGTGTTGTGTTGCCCTGTGTACAGGTAGACGCCTTGCAACGGGCCGATCCCTCGTCCAAGGAGTCCTACCAAATGTCTATAGATCAAGCCAATGAAAAGTTGGGACCCACAGTGCTCAGGCACTTGAAGAACGGGTCGTTCCCATTATCCCAGTATCATATTGGCATCTGTGGTTCACTGGGGGCAGACAAGTTGAGAAATAGGTTTGAAAAGGGACACCATTTCTTTTAAACCTTAAAATATAAAACTTTTTTGGGTTTATGTGGGAATAAAACTGTTTTCAAGAAAAGGTGTTAGGTAGGACATGTACTTAAGCTAGTTTCCTTGACTTTAACAAACATATTCTTAAACATCAGAATAATATGAAGTGTATACAGTAGTCTTGTCACTTCTCATTCTTATTTAATCCTCCTGTTACTCATATTATCTTTACATGAACCAGTGTTATACATGACCAGAATTTATAGAGAATTCTAATTACTGGGTATTTTGTCATCCAGGGCAACCGGTCCTTAGCTTTAGGACAAGGGCCGCCATCCTCAACTGGAGTTCAGCATGCAAGGCAGGGTGTGGGGTAAGTCAACATATTGTTTATTACAGTGTTATTGTTGTTATGGGTTCCATTGCATTTGTTGAACTGTTGTAATATACAAGATAAGGTGAGACTGGACAGACGGTGTACCAAAGTAAGACTTCAAGGACTCATAATTGAATGAAAGAATTTGTTGTTTTGTTAGCATAGGAGGCATATTAGTCCAAACTGTCTAACCAAGAACTGATGAAATCAAGTGAGAAACAATTTGTATTGTTTCCTACTTTGTGTGTGGTATTTACTTAAGTAAGTTCTCTGATTTTTCTCTCTTGCCTGCTTCCCAGTGATACTGACATTTGTATGTATATGTGTGTGTATGGATCATTCACCTTGGGAGATTATTGTTTCTTGGTAGTTTCCAGTTTATATATTATCTTTAGGATTTTTGTTCTGCAACTGATCTCAACTTTATGCCCATTTTTATTTGTTACGCCTATTTATTTTTCATGGTTTCACCTGTATTTTTCCTTCATGTTGCTATATTTTATGATTCTGATACTGTTCTTAGTTTCTCTTCTACTTCACTGATTTTTTTTTAAATTGAATAAGTTCAACGGAATGCCATTTTGTGGTATAGAGTGTGTGAGATCTCTGGCAAGGTCTCCCTGGTTTTTTATATATTACATTATTGTACAAGAGTTTCTAGTTTATTTGTTGTTTAACTAAAAGGTGGGCATGATTTTGAATAAATCTAAAGAAACAGAAAGCT